>CM037918.1:17675917-18218417 GCA_021346845.1 Apeltes quadracus
TGAAGGGGGGGCATCCGGCTGGTAATAAGTTGGGACTCACAATCACAACATAGTTGGGTGGTTGGATCTCAATTATTACATCTATCCGGACCTTTACATTCTTTAACACCGTTCCAAGAATGTGATTGAAATAAAAAAAAACTAACTTAACTTTTAAAAACAGTGAAAATACATCAAACGTCTTTAACTATCATTCATCACACTTCCTCTTTTTGGTTTTCTACACAAAAAACGCCGTAGTATATATTACTAAACAGGTTTTAACCAAGCAGGAAGCTGGCAAGCCATTTCTTACACCTTCTGATTCCTGTAAATAAACAGCTTCTCTCTGAGATGGAGCCAAAAATGAACTTTAGTCCTTTAATGCTGCTCTTTGGCGATGGTTGCATCTGCATAACATATGCCAACGGTATTTTACAGTGGCGTCAGTGCATAGCTTACATTTTTAGGATGGGTGGTCTGTTGTTATTTTAAACCATTATTTTTATTACCCCTGGCAGTCTTTGCACTCGGCTCGATCCCCTTCTTTCTCCTCAATTTCGGTTTTAAGCATCTTGTTGTTTATCCCGCTTTCGTCGGCTCTTCTTTTACCTGCTGCTTTCAATCTCTTTAATACGTCCAAAATAGGATAACGGTGAATTATACCCCGCTTTTGAACTTTGTCAAACGAGCCGTGTTTTACCTCGGGCAGAGGTGCTTGTGCCGTTCTCGGTGGTGTGATCCGTCTCGCTGCCCTCCTCGAGCTCTCTTGATCAATATGGTGAGCTAGTGGTCATCATCGCTCACTGGGAACCGACAGACACAAGTGCATGTGGACGTACATGCTCTAACCCGCACACACACACACACACACACACACACGGCGTGGCCTTTCAAACCTCTGTGTCTCCCCGAGTAAGCAATAGCACGTAACCCGTAGAGCACATAATCCATCCGGCGTTGATGAATAGATTTAACATTCATTTTCAGACCCTACACAATGCCGCTGTATGAATTTGATCAGCGTACAGTGACAAATAGCAGTTGTGTTCTCCACTAAGAGCCCTCATTGTTCGACTGGCTGAGAGTCATGCAGATGTCGCCGCCTCGGCCAGGCTGCCCAGAATGACTGGCTTAGAAAAAATAAATGCAACGGGCTGTAGTCTGACATCATTGTCTCAACAATATAGATGCCTATTTTGTCAGCACATAATAGGTATAAATGTATGACTTGATGCTATTTTGCCAGAGAATAATATCCAGGCTGTGTTTGAGGGGGCGATGTAATTAAATTTGTTGTTGTTTTGTTCGCGGCGGGTCCAGAGTCAGTTCTCATGAAATGAAAGGTTGCATTCTCTTTATATAAAATTTGGTTTAGAATATATCTTTTCTTCAGTGATTATATTTCACATGGACGCTTAGCACAGACCACCAAAAAGATCCAAAGCCACCGTCTGTGTGCATTTAGTTTGCGTCGTCTTTCATTTGGAAAGTTGCACAGTTAAGCGCCGCGGCATCTTTACTGTTTCCATACCCAGAGGCGGTTGACTGTAATATCAGTAGGCAATGAAGTCCAGATCAGGATGGCATGACTGGGTGTCCTAGCACTGAATAATGCAGCTTTTTCCTCTGGAGCCCTGTATCCTTTGGGCCCTGTCATTGAAGATGCCCCTCTCATCTCATCTCTCACCGACACATGGAAACGTTCCCTGAGAAAGAGTTTACACCACTCGGAGGCGCTTGGTGATGAGGATTTTACAACGGCAGAGGGCCTGGCCTAAGTGGCGCGCATCTCCCTCTGAGTACATCTCCTGACTGTCCTCCTAATGACTCACAAAATAGGCACAGCGCTCCATTTACGGGCAGTAAAAGCAGCCGCGCGGGCCGCACGCCGGCAGGTTGTGAAGAGCGCCATAAAAAAAAATTAAAAAAAAACCCCGTCTCTGTCATATTCACTTAAAGCATAGTGCAAACTGGCAGCTCAACCCGGCTATCATCATAACATCCAGGAGGACTGACACCGAGCTCGCGTGCGCCTCTCTGCCCGTCACGAGCAGCCGAACATGAAGTAAAACAGCAGGCCCGCCGCACCGGGTGACATGAACTAGCAGCCGCGCACATAGGAAGTGACACAAACAAGCAGGCCCCAGAGAGGAGGCCCCATCAGTGGCGATGATGAGCGACTCTCTGGATGCTCCTTGACATGCCCGGCTGCAACAGCTCAGCTCGGCAGTGAGCGGGTGAGAGGAGGAGGGGGGGGGGGGGGGGGGGGGGGGGGGTTCGAAGGCGGTGTGTCATAGTGGGGGCGCGCGGTTTTGAACTGCGCGCACGACTGCATTATCCGGCTGATTTAGTTATGACAGCTGGTGCCCAAGAGGAGCGCAGCGGTAGGGGATAGGATCGCCGGGGCTGCAGACAAATGATGATGAAGAGATCACTTTAAAGAACAATCTCCATAATATTTCATGCTCACTCGGCAGCTCCCCAGCAGCCCGGGCCTGCGAGGCTAACTGCTCTATCAATTGATTTGATTCACTGCCGGAGCTAGTCCTCGCACATAGTATTTCAAATAAATGACACAGCAGATAGGAATGATATCTACATCAATATTAACCCTGAAAAGAACTAATGGATGCCGGCTGCAATTTGCGCTATATCCTGAGTAATGCATGGGCGGCGGAAGGCAGGTGATGGAAGAGTTATAACTCAGGCTTTTCCTGTCTCCCCCCGAAGGCACGAGAGGATACAATTTGACCTAGACCCACCCCACCCAACACAAATACACACGCTACATCTTTCCTCCTCCCTAGGCAACCATTTGTTTTTGTATTTATAAAGCACATCATGGCCGACTACGCTAAACCAAACCATCTCTCAAGCTTGTGCAACACAAAAGCAGTTTATCAGATAAATCACCCTTGACCGGTTAGCTATTAGCGCAGCCAGGAAGTGGAGCTCGGGCACGTATGGTGCTTATAATGATGGCATAGTGGCCTTTTATTAATGCGTGGACATGATGCATGCTCCCAGTGTCGCAGTGGTTTAACATGGCTCAGCACTCTTTAACCTGATCCCACTTGCTAACCGGCTGTATAATTAATTCAGAGCAGGCACAAGGTTAGATATACAGATTATACTCGATAAGAATACCACAATGGCTTTCCACGCAGGTTTCATGACTGGAGGTGGAATGCATGGTATAGTTTGTCTTTTTAAGTGATTGTACTGAATCAAGATATGAAGACGTTCCTCTCAGGTTAACTGGGTTAACAATTGTAATTGATTTATTTGAGAGGTTCCATTTTTCTGTACTGTGAAATTGCATTTTAAGAAACACAGAGACTTAAATTACCTATTGGTCAGTGGATCAACAGTTTTATTAATTCCTGTCAAATGCGTTTAGGTGGCAGCACTTGCCTTAAGGTGAAACCAGAACATTCATCAGCCTGGATGATGTTCACTGAGTCGCTACTGATCAGACCTGTCTCTGATATCTGACCCTTGCCCCAGTAAGAAGAGAGCTCAACCACACACACACACACACACACACACAGAGAGTGGGAGGTTTGTGGCTTGCCGATAAGGCGGTGATTAATCACAGTGCTGATGGGAGCGTGTGTTGGGTTTCCATCAGGGATGCTTAATAAATGTCATAATAATGCCAGCATCTCTTATTGCTCGGGTCAGCGAGTATTGTGTGTGTGTGTTGTGTGTGTGTGTGCGTTGGGAGGCTGAAGTTTATGTGCATTTGGAGTAGAGGGGTGATGGGGGGGGTGGAGGGGAGGCTACGCCTTAGCAGAGAGCCCCACCGCTGAGCAGTCTGCTAATGAGTCCACCAGAGACCCACCCAACACCTTTGATTGTGATGCCGTGGAAGAGAGAGGGGGGAGCGGGGCAATCTTTAGCTGGATTAAGTATCTCTTAAGGAGATCTACTTTCAGCCACAATGTTATCAACCCTCGAGTGTGTATTAATTAGGCCTATTGCAGAGGCAAAGCGGGGCGATTTTGCAGTATTCCCTCTCCTCTCCTGCAGACACGCATGCACAGAAAAGTGTGCACGTGTGTCAAGGAGAGCGTCGGAAGCCTCTCGCAGACGTTCACGCCCACAAAAACGGGATTCTCTCGGGCTGCGTAGAAAGTGCAGTTTATTTTGAGTCGGGGCGGCTAACACGTATAAAGTGAAGCCTACACCTCCGTTTACATCGAACCGCATGTTGTTGCACTCTTTAATGTGGCACCCCATTAGATCCTCATCTAAACGTTACGTCTGCACATCTGTACGCGTGTTTTTGGTATTGTGTGCACATCATCCTGTTCTCATTAGTAGGACTTTTGATATGAAATGATGCATTATCTACGTACTGGGCAACAGTTGATTAACGGAGGGCCGGTAATATGTTGAACCCCACTTAGAGTAGCCCGGCTTTGATGTAAGTACATATTTCCTGGTGAAGCGGTTGTTATAATTTCAAACATTCACTGAATCATCATACGCAGGGCTGACATTGCTGCGGTTCACTTGCTATTTTTTATCTCTTACATGTGTTTCCTGGACTTGTAATCCACTATTTTCCTCTCCCCTGCGAGTCATCAAGAAAAAATGTCTGTTAACCAGCCTGCAGGTATGTGGTTTACCTTCCTATCCTGTGTGGCTAAAACCCTTCAGCACAGCGGACGGCATGGCACAAAGCATTGATATTCAACCCAGTCCCACTTCCCGCCCGATCTCCATCATAACCCGGCTGTTTAAGAAGCATGTCCAACTGGTATGTTTTGACTTGGTTTAAGTGGTGTTTAATGACAGTGGACCGGCTGGTTCCGGAGCCGTGTTAAGAGTTTCTAATCAAGCGTTCTGCTCCATCAATAATGCAACGCCTTTGGATCCCACGGAGGACTTAATTGTGGGTGTTGGGCTGATAGGGGGAGCCTTGGCTCGGGGTGTCTCGTTGCACTCTTTAATTAGAGACCCCCGTCATGTCGAGGGCAGCGGCCCAGGGTGTTTACAATGCAGTATGACCGGGGCCCAGCAATACTTTGGAGCCTGCCATCCTCTTACTGCTCATGGCTGGCTGTGCTAGGTAGACAAGTACGAGGGCAGAGAGGAGGAGGAGGGAGACACAGATGTGACAGGATGAAGAGAGCCGACACGTTTGTTCTTGTTGGAGCCAGTTGGGGGGTTTTTATTGGTGAGGCTTACGGAATTGTTTTGTACAAAAATGTAGTTTACAGTGAAACTGTGCATTTGAATCCCTCTCACGGTCTAAATTCTCTCCTCCCTCTCATGGTCAGAATAGAATGTTATCAAGTAGCCACACAGAATCAAGTGATGTCATGCTGGGCAAAAAACTGTAAGTAAAAAAACTGTAACTAGCTGTAAATGTAACTAGCACCGAGAATACAATCATGTGTTAAATTCTTGTTTCTATGATCCTTGACGAAGGGAAACATTGTAAAAACCTTAAAAACACTTTCTTAACACGACTTTCAAACAACCAGGCTGCTGGTAAAGGCATTTTGAGAAGAAGTACAAGAAGAAGAATAATGACTTTAGGAACCCAAGAGAGGATCGTTTGTTCTCGCTTCCTGTTTAATGCACAGTAAGGACCCATAGTTAGTTAGTTAGTTAAGATACTTGTATGAATATTATAATGTTTATATTGGTATACATTGTATAACGTCATTAAAAGTAAAAACTGTACATTTATTTAAAAAAATGTACAGTTATATTTGGAAGCAAATCTGACAAAGTTGAATCTGCATAAATAGATGCTGAGAAGTAAATATAGCTCAAATAAATAAAAAAAATTAAAATCATGTTCCCAGTGTACTGTTCACAGAAGTGACTATCATGGTTGTTCATTACGTATTCTTGCTTAGTGTCTTTGAACAACCGGCTATTAATACACATTGATGAACTGAAAACATGAGGCGTGAAAACACATTTCATGTGAAGATAACAACATGAAAACAAAAATTTTCCCCGTAATTTCTTGGATATCGCTCCCTCTGAGGGTGTCGGTCCCTGCTGTGTTTCTTTTATCCTGTCAGTCATGGTTATTAGAGCAATTATCGATAAGAGACAAATATTCCACTTCTGGAGTCTCAGCTTCATGTTTTTATAAAATCAATATGCCCCTTGGCCCCTGTCTTCCATCCAAAATAAAAATGACGGAACACATTTGGTGTATAATGGATGATGGTGCCTTTATGTGGCTCATGTAATGGAGCCGATGATAAGGAGTTGAGAGGACTTGCAATTAGGAAGCTTCCCCTATAGCGGCTATGGATTAGTGTGTTGTTTAAAATGGTGACCATTGAAGGGAGTGAAAGAAAAAAATGGGCGGCAGCGGGTTGAGTCCGTCTCTTTTAAATATGTCCCACACTCAAACGTGACCGGACTACAAAGTCAAGTTTATCTTAAGTGCCGGTCAAATGCAGGCCCTCTCGCAGGGAGAAAAAGAATCACTTATATCATGTAAGGAGACCAAATCCTCTCACAACGTGCGCCGTTGGCTTTTGGAACGCTGTAATCCGCCTTGATGTTTGTGAGCTGTGAAGTGGTCGGGATGGAGAGCTGCAGAAGAAGATATCTTTCAGTGTCTAATCATTCCATCAAACCACCAACGTGCATTGTGTTCGTGGGGGTGTCGGAGGTGGAGGGAGACCCCGGCCAACCGTCAGGTGTCACGCTCGGCGCCAATGAATGGACAATGGCTATCCATCAATCTTCCATGCCAGCTTGTCTCGCTGGTTGAAACCAACTACAATGTCCGTCTCAAAGCAATTGTACGCCTTCGGTTGACTCATTCATCAGAGCCGACCTCATTTGCAATCCGGACTGGTGACCTGAAGAGAGGCGAGCTGGATTCCAAAAGAGCAGATCAGGCTCAAAATATGGAATTTGGAAGTTGTCCAAAATGTAGCTGGGAGCACAGTAGGTGAGCAATGGTCTTCATCCCGTTATCATGGTGGCTCGTTTATTTCGTTGATGGATTGTTTATCAGCCCAAACAGACACGTATCTGAGTAGCTGGAGGGGGGGGGTTTAAAGGTTTTTTTTCAGCGGCGCCGTATAGCACCGCCGCGTACATCGCCTTCAGCCAACTGACCTCGTCGGGTCATCAGGACTTAAGTAAGAGTGAAAGTCGCTTTAAATGGAGCGAGGCTCCCAGGGACCCGGCCTCAGCCGAGCAGCTGCTGCCGGCCGTTGACTATTACTTTTCCAGGGGCTGACTTTGATGTTTTAACAATCCATACATATTGATTCAGACCGATAATAAACAATTTGATTAGCCTCTTTCTATAGGCTGTCATTTCAATCACTTTCAGAGCTCCGACGGGGTGGAAGTGAGGGACTGCGGACGGAGGGAGGGATGAGGGCAGGGCGACGCGGGGACGGAGGGACGGAGACAGAAGCCCAAAGCTGAAAGAGGGGGCCGAGGGCTGCAGCCCCCTCCTCAGACAGAAAGAGGAATCCAGCTGATTAGGCCTCTGCCTTTGGTGAATTGGACAAGACAGCTGAGCTGCCAGGTTATTAACTCCCTCAGAAAATTCTCAGCCCCTCTCCCGGGCCGGCCTGAATACCGCGATCTGGATCGATAAGCAATCTCCGGTGTGTACCAAATGCCTGCTGGATTCATTTGTCTCCCAGCACCCTCTCCCTCCGCTGGACAATACACCTGCACAACTGAGCCCCCCCCTCACCCCTCCCCTCCTGCCTCTCCTCTTCTCTGCCTTCTTTCCTGAGTGCTGTTCTCCCCCTCTCTGCTCTCCCTCTTTTGTCTTCCCCCCTCCCTCCTTCCTCACCTCTCCTACGTTCGCTCACTGGTGTCACTTTTTAAATAATGACCGTGGGGCTGAAGGAACAACTGCCTACCTCTATTTCATCATGGTGAGACCCTCTCCTGCAGGCCGTGGTGACCAAGCTGTCTAGGGGGGAGAAAGTGTATGAGGTGGGGGGGGGGGGGTACAGATAGACTGAAAGAGTGAGTGAGAGGGGTGAGGAGGGGGCCGGGTTGCCCACGGCAATGGGGAAGGCGGGGGCCACAGCCGCATCATGACTGACAGCGCAGATGTCCCCATCAGAGCCCAATCTAAGCATATAAATGACCGGCCCGTGGCAACTTTATGGCGAACACGAAAACACACAAAGTAGCCGTTGTCGTGCTTGACATCATACGGACAGAACAAACATCTGGCAGGCGCTCGGTGTGTGAGGCCCAATCAGCCCAGCTTCCTGTCTATTGGCCGGTTATTGAGCTGTCTTGCGCCGCCAGTGTGGGAGTTTGTTGATCCCAGTGAGAATATGTGGCTCCTCGGAGGAAACTTTCACGTTAACGCGCTCGGGTTTGAGAGTTGCCAATATCGTCCATTTCCAGCACACGTTTAGTTGTGAGAGGAGGCAGCAGGGAGACTGAGCTCGCTGCAGAACTCTCCTACACTCGAAGCCAGCCGGAAAAGATGGATTTACATAGTGATTGTGTTTGCTGATTTGGCAAGGCTTCAGCTGATAACTTTTAGTGATTAGCTGCGGCATTGATCCCCCCCCCCCCACGTGGGTTTATTGATGGGGGCGGGCGTCTGAAGGTGGGGGTTGAGGTGGTGGGAGAGGTGATATGAGGAGGAAACGGTAGTAAGCCAAGCGAGATGGACAGTGGATGCCTTCGCTTGCTGGTTGGGTTTTTTCACCCCCCCAAAGGAGTCGAAAGACATACTGTTATTCTCATAGCTCATTTCTGTATTTTGTCTGTCGCTATTGTCTTTCTATTGTTTCTGTGTGGCGGCAGAGTTGCAACCCCAGAGGGAATTGTCTGTCAGCATACAATAAAAGCAAAGGCCTGCGACCGAGGACTCCATTTCTCATGGCTAATAATCAGAGACAATGCGAGCCACTAAAAAAAAAAAAAACGCAGCCAGTGAAGGATAAACCTGGCGGATGTTTACATTTTCTTATCACTGTAATCTCTCGACAAAATCAAACTGGAGCTGCGGAGACGCTCGTGGGCAGACCGACAGAAAAAACAGTGGGGAAATGCAGTTATTAAAAGGTGCTCTGTAAATATTTGAGACGACTTTACTGTGGAAAAGAGAGAAAAGCTCTTTAGTTAGTAAGCAGGGATGTGAGATAGACCAAACAGGAAGTCCCACAAAAAAATTGGGAGATTTTAATTAGTCAAAGATGGCTCACTCGCCGGGGGTTGGCTGTAATGGAACCTTTTTTTTCATAATGTTTTTTCCCCCCTTGGAAAGATCACAGGCTGTGAGATCACCGAGGGAAAATTAGCAGCTGAGAAATTCTTTTGACAACATGATCTTTTTGATTGTTATAATTACAGTCCTACAGCATTATCCCGGCCATGTGATGAGTGTGATTCCCAAGTAAGCACTTTCCTCTAATATCGTTCTGAAATGTAAAACTGGTGCTGTAAGTTAATACAGCCAGCTTTGTACCTTCATCAGACGTCTTAACCTCCTCTGTGACGCCGTCCCAGCGAGCGTGTTTTTTTTCATTAGCGTTCGTTCCCCTCTTTCTTTTCAAGGTCATGTGTAATGTGGAATCTATAAAGTTCTCAATGAAGAAAGTTATTTGAATTCTTAGATTTTTTACGGCAGGGCTTAAAAATTCCCATTTGAGACCCGCCGTTTTAAACTGATCCTACAATGTGTATGTCAGCAGATGGAATTACTGAAGGTAATGGCTCTCACGCCATGCCTCTCTCTCTCTCTCTCTCTCTCTCTCTCTCTCTCTGCATCTGAGCCTCTCACACCCGCACGCTTCACACGCTCTCTCGCCAACGTTTTCTGGAAAATGTTATTTACCACCAATATCGCTCAATCTTCTCTGTGCTGCTTTGAAAGTGTGTCCTTTGATTCTCTGGAGCAGTCAGATCGACCAGGTTTTCTCATTCTACACCTGAAGCGTGTTTCGATGAGGGAACTACGTCTCATAAGAGAACGCTGGACGTTATCGTGTAAACGCCACGGTTGTTTTTTCCGCGTCTCGCGCTCTCCTTCATCCTCGCGGGGTTGCACCGGATGACGAAAGCTCTCTCCCGCATTGTCCCCCCTCCTGACAGTGACGGTAATGTGCGAGAAGGTGAGCCGCCCCTCGGGGCCCCCCCGTGTACATCCACGTCCACCTCAATACAAATCAGCACTTGTCATCGCGGGCTCATATCACGCGCGCTGATCCCACGTCGCAGAACCCTCCTTGTTGTTCGATACCAAACCCGAGACGCCGGTGGCCAAAGCATCAGACCTGTCCTGTCTCACCGGCAGTGTCTCCCTCTCGGTGTCGCCTTGTTTTTGTTTTTTTTTCTTCTCCCTCCCAGACCTGTAGGTGCTCCGGCGCGGTGAAGTTAAACAGATGTGACTGCATTAGATTCCGGCCGGACAGCAGCACACCTCTGCTGCCCTGAAAGCATTCTATAATTATCCGCCACACCTTGTAACAGGAAGTCAGCTCATGTCAAAAGTGCAAGCGAAAGCAAGGGTCACTGTCAGGAGAATGAGTCTGACGGTGACAAGAGCCAAAGCAGCAGCAGCAGAAGCAGCAGCAGCAGCAGGGGAGGGAAATAGGATACAAACAGCGCTGCTGGAAATATGCATCTTCATTTCAGCCACCAAAGGATGCTTTTCTTCACTGTAAGTGTCTGGATTTCACTACATCAGATCGGTATTAGTGATTCTGCTTCGTAGCGTTGCTATCGTACGCTGATAATCTCTTTTATTACCCACGTCAGGAATGTGAAACCACGGCACGACGTGAACATTAAGGTCCTGCTCCCTGGATTATGAATGTGTGTGCAACGTTTCACGGAGTGGATTCAATGACCGTTTCAGTACACGCAGAGCGTTGCACAGCCTTTGATGGTGATGATGCTCCTTTATTGATTGCCATTCCTTCCTGATTGCAATTAAAACATATCTGATAAAAGTCTGTTGGTCATGGTGCAACGCACAATAAACTATTGACAGATTCCCAAAACAAAAACCCAACGTCCTTCGTTGAGAAGCATCCATTTTGACATTTGCTGCGCTGGACGGATTGAATTGATTTGAAGAAAGTTTATTTCAGAAAAAAAAAACATTGCAGTCTGTTCTATGTGTGCTATATACACAAATATCATCAAGAATTAGAATTTAATTGATGCCTCAGAGTTTATTTGACGCAGAAGGAGCAGCTGCTTTGGCCTGGATTCATCCTGACACTCTGATTGTGGCCACTGATTGATTTTTAAGTCAGGAAGTGACAATCAGCAAACACCATCCAATCAGGGGGCCAAGAAAAAAGACAAGATTAAACAATTTGAAGTAATCAATGAAAATATTCTCTGATTTGTAGGCGCTCGATTACGACCATATATCAGGATCGTGATACGCAAGTTACTCCGCCATAAAACAAGGGACCAGCGACAGGCAAACTACGAGAGATGAATTAAAGTCCAGGGGAGGAAGTGCCCACTGGCGTGGTAATGAGACTTACAGGCCTTACATCCCGGTCTGCTCCCCTTGCAGAAGCTGTCAACAACTAATGGGCTGCAGCGAGAGCTGCCATCCGTCATCCTGATTCCTGTCCACATATTTACTCTAATTTATCGCCTTCATGCTTCACAATCATTTTTAATGTTAAATGCCCCTTGCGGCCGCAACACACCCGGACTCCGGACTAGGATATGGCTAAAGACTGGACCTTCGTTTGCATTAGAGAGGACAGATCTCAGATTCTGGAACTGTGTCTCGATGAACAAAGGTTGATGCTGTAACACGTTGGGTATTTTGGGTTTCAGGCAAGGGGAAAGTTTTTTTCAACAGAATAAGCGTCTGGCATTGAGACATCCGAAGTGCCTGCGCAGCATTACTCCTCGTGTTGCTGTGACCACCTCACGGAGGACGTTCCCACTACATCTTGGCAGGGAGTCGAAGTCCCCGTGCTCGCCCTTAATGAACTGACTAGACAGATGATTGCGACGGCGACCCATGCGAGTGTTTTTGGCTCTATGTCGGCCGTGAGGTCGGGCGACGTTATCAGAGGAATTACCTAAAGTGCCTCTTATTTCATCATCCAGAACGTCCTCTTTTAATTTATACACAACCCAAAATAATCACAGCTTCATACATCACACAACTGCCTCTGAAAAAAGGGTTGTCAGGAGCCCAGGCCAGGTGCAGAGTCATTAACCTACGCCTTGGTTTGAGAGCAAGGTCGGCTTGGAGCGCTCCTGCAGCGCTTATGTGAGACCGGCTTTTGTTACTTCTGCCGTCTTCTTTATAACAACATTAGCATTATCTGCAAAGACAGAAGCATGCATCGATAAACTCATTTCCTCCTCCACTGGGCAGATACAAAGAGGCAAGGAATTTTCAAACTATAACCCACCACTGTTCAGTAACACACCTCTTAATAGTTAACTAAATTATAAACCAAATCATGTCATGATGATCATGCCAAAGCCATTTCCACATTCCACCTTTCACAGGGTTCTTCCTTGAGAGGCTACGGTGTGAGACAGGAAGTATATTATCTTCAAACAAAGTCATTTCTATTTCAATGAGAAAATGTGTCCAACATTTTGACCGGTACTGTTTAGAAGTGTACAAAAGTGTCACGCTTTGAAAAATTTAACTTAAATTACGTTTAAAGTTGATTCAAACGCAAACTACCGTGTGGCTGCCGTCATAAAAAAATTGACCCGACTTATTCCTACGAAGGGCCGGGCGAGACTAATTAAAGTGTGACATTGCTGGATTTTCTAATATCCAGATTGAGAGAGACATGACATTAACAAATGGTAATAGCAATAAAATCTAAAAGTGCTAACTGGAATGGTGTTCTTAGACCGCTGCCGATGAAGGTTGGCGTTCCCAACACTAACAATAATTAGCATGAACGCACTACAAATTAGCCATTTTTCATTTTCTTAACTAGATGCCTGATATGTGGTCTGTGACTAACAGAGGTTTAAGAGATTTTAACCTTTGACGCTACCACGACCTTCAAAACATGTCATTCTTTCAGCACTCGAGGCTCCTGCAGTTTGTGATTTCAACCCTTTCCCACACTTTTTTCCCCGCTTCACCCGATTTCAGCCCTGGAAGACTTTTTTTCCCAGGCGTGTTCTTGATCCAATGAGCGTATCTACTGCTTCGCTCGAGTGACAAGTTAACGTTACACGGCGATTGTGCTTTACAAAGTCAGCGGAGTGCTTTTGAGTTGGCTTTGCCTCGGCACAGGGACGGGGGGGTCGGAGAGGAGGATGCTTAGCTGTGCTCATTTGTAGAATTTCATTTAAGATTTGCTCCTCATCTAAGTTGAATTACTGGAAATAATACAACCAGCACACTTTGCTATCACTGAATACACGTTGTGTTCAAGGATGACATTGAAGAGCTGTACTGACAAATATACTACAGACAAAGACCTCACACATAGTCCGAACACCCTATGACATGTGAATTAATCATGTGGGGGGGGGGCATCTGCTTGTTACAGTACTGACTCCTCTGACTTTGCTTACCCTTGGAAAGCTTTCGGCGCCCTATGATCCAACATCTGAGGAGCTGATAAAAACCCTTCAGTTGCCTCAAAGCAGCTGCGAGGCTTAACATTGTCAAAAAGGGGTTTTTATTTCCCTACCGTTTCGACCTCCTGTGTATATTTTATTGAGCTGTTCTCATCCCACGGTGGCGCGCGGCAGCCGTAAGCCGCCACAAAATGTATTTCGAAGCTCGTTAACACAGGATGTGCATGCTTGAAACATGTAGCATCTTTTTTTTTCTTCTCAGAGACACTTGTGAAAGAGTGCGAAGGCGATGGCGAGGAGCTCGGGAATCGTTGTTTTTGATATTCAGTGAGCTTTTCATCTTTTTTTTTTTTTTTTTTTCTTCTGCTGCAACACCACATGAGAGGATTAGGGAAGTTAATGAATTACCCTCACAGGGGCCTTGACAGTATGTGCGAGCTCCACGATCCCACGTCTCATAACATCGCGCCGTTTGAATTTATTGAACTGAAGGGCTGAATTTTCCCACACTGATCTGACCCAGTTCGCGTTTCCACCCAGTCCCTTTGTAATGAAGATGACATTGGGAAAGTCTTTGGGATCTTTCTAGGTCAGAAATATCATTGAACTTCGCTGAAAGTGAAAGTTGACTGCGCAGTAAAATGTCCACCGTGGCCTCAAAAACTTTCTGGATAACCACAGCAGGTTCTGTGATCAAATCAAGGCCTCAAAGTGTGTGTGCGTGTGTGTGTGTGTGTGTGTCTCCTGGGCAGCTAACGCCGGAGGTGGACTTCTGTTAAGTGAAAACAGTCCACAAAAGTGGAATATCTCTTTAAGATATCGCCTCCCGCCAACGGCGTCTGTTTGCTCCTCTCCCAGAGGCGTTGCAGTATCAAATGCACCAGCACAAATGACAATAACACAGCGGGACCTTTCTATTTTTCCAAATTAGGTTGAGGCTCAGATCAGCGCCCCCGAGGCCTGCGCCGAGCGCTCTAATTCTTCCCTGAAGATTTTCCCCTTGAGTTTCCTATCATATAAAGCAAATATCAAAAATGTGATTTGAATCCGGGGAAAAATTAACGCTGAAGGGCGCCAGAAGGGGGACCGGTGCGGCGTGTTGGGTGAGAACACACAAGCTCGCTCGCCGTCCTTTCGCGTGCAACAATTGAGTGTGTTTAACCGTCAGGTGGCTTCGCTGTGAGGGAAAAACCCCGCAGAGGCCCGGAGTCGGCGAGCGGCACGCTGCCCCGGGGGTTAATTGAAGTTCCTCAAGTGCCCTCTCTTTAATGCCTCAACTCATGAAATGTTGAATTTCCGAGCATTTCAGAAAAATGTTTAATGTATGGCCGTTTTTTTGTCGTCGTTCCTGTGCTTGAGAGGAGGGCTCGGATGTGGCCGGACTTCAAAAACACTTCACTTCCCAACTTGAATAGAAGGGGAATAGAAGTCTTGAGCAGGGTTAGTCTAATAATAATAAGTCTGTGTTGTGTTTCCTAGGAGTTCTTTTTGTTACCACAAGTATCTCCGCAGTAAGGCCAAGCGGGTGGTGCTTATACTTAAAGGTCGGAGCCGATGCTCGTGAAACGGAAAAATAATATTTTCCCCATTTAGTTCATTTGTTTGTTCGCGCTCTATTTGAGACTTAAATTAGTCAGCGTATGATTGGCCTAGCTTAGAAAGCTAGAAAAAAACAACTAGCCTGCCTCTGTGCAAAGTAGTTTCTTTCTTTTGTTTCTTCCCTTTCTGGGTTCGGTTCTTTTGACAATTATACTGATAATCATCAAATCAGAGTTCCTAATGGTGTTACCAGCTCAACTAAGTTAGCTTTGTGGATGCTTAACGTTTCTTATAAAGAAGTATTTGAAGGGCGCTGATGTTTAACTCATCATTACTCTGATGGATGTCAATTAACCAACATAATGTGTCACAAAAAAATACTAAATATAGATGAATGTCAATAAACCTTTCACCCAAATATGTAATGAATCTACTACATACTTTTTACATTTATTAATTTACTTTTATTAATCTATGTATTCATCCTATGATATAGAATAGTGATTCTCAAAATGTGGCACTAGTGGTACGCGGGGCTCCCTCTAGTGGTACGCTAAAGAATCACTGAAAAAAACATTTTTTCAGTGATATATATATATATATATTTTTTTTTTACTAAACATTTAAGTACAGTACAGTTTTATTTAATCTTTAAGAACAGTTTTTTACATGTATTTTAGTACAATGTTTATTTAACTTTTATGTGCAATACATTTTAATTGAATAATTATTTAAGTACAGTTTTTTTTCCTATATTTAAGCGCAGTCTTACTGTTGAAACTGTGTAAAATGTTACAATGCCTGACAATATTTAATATACTTCTTTAGGAATAAAACCTCTGCCTTGTTTTTGATGAATACTTAGGCCTACTACGCTACTGTATAGTGTTGGCCATTATGGTGGTACATGGAGAGCCAAGTATTTTCTGAGGTGGTACTGGGGTGGTAGTTCGAGAACCACTGATATAAAACACTGAGTGCTTGATGCTGCCGGGTGTTAATTTAGCCTTCTGTTATTACACATAAAGAAACATTGATGCACACTGACCAGCCACAATGACCTATTACAATACAGCTGTAACATGAGCAGCTGATCCTCTTGTTGTCGGCGGAACCAATTTTTATTGCACTGCCATATAAATAGCAGCGTATGTTTGTAAAACCGCTGCAGAAGAATGTTTAGTAATTTCTTCCAGCTCTGCTCTTCGTGCTGTACATTATGTTGTAAAACTGTGACTTCCGACCACCAGCTGTGTTTTCCCTTGCATCCAGTTTTTTTTATAGCCACCTGAACTAATCACCTCTTCACTCAATCTCTATGGTGAACACAGGAAAATGGTATCGGCCTTCTCATCTGACTTTCAGAAAGGAAGGGAAAACTCTTCTTAAAGATTTAACATGGAGGTGCTCACGAGGGAGGAAGTCGTTCCTCAGCACTCCGGAGAGAAAACTAGTAGGTTATGTTTCTATGAGCCGTGACAGTACACACAGATGAATTATTGAGCATATTGTGTTACCGAAAAACATCATGTGTGCTTAACTACGCGGAATAAATACGCTCAAAAACATCCTGAAAGAAAAAGAAATGTGTGGTAGATACTGGTGAATAACGGAGCCCGGCTTTGCCGTGTCGACACATTTTACCGAGCGCCCCCATCTATCACCTTCAATCAACGGTGATTCCCCTTGCTACATTGAATCAGAGGTATCTTCAAATGAAATCTTTAAACATCTTAAATCTTTAAAAACTAATTTACTTAATGTCTTACCCGTCCAGATTAAAAGCTCTGTCTGCAATTCTATTAGGCCACTGATTACCAAGTTCCATGATTTACTCTGTAGTGAGCGTGTGTGCGTCTGTTTGTATTTATGTGTATCTATTATTGGCCATTTCACACAAGTTATGCATGTTGTGTGTGTGTGTGTGTGTGTTTTGGAAAGGTTTAAGTGGGAAAAAAAAGATTTTATTGGCGTGCATTCAGAATGCCTTCCTTGCATCCCTGTCATTTGTTGGAAGATAATGTTCCCATCGATCCGTAAAAATGCTTGAAAATGAAATGAGATTCTCTCTTCCCACTTAATCAAGAGAGCCTATTGATCAGGTTTCTAATGAAGGATCATTTAGATAGGCTGGAGATGAACAGGCCCGCGTATCATATCGTGTCAAGGAGTAATAAGATGTCTTCATCTGAAGATTCCCGGATATCAGTAGAAGCAAAGCCGTCTGTATCGTCATAATGGAAACCTGCTCCGCTGTCTCATTTTCTACTGTTCTGTGCTGAAAGGGATGTTCCAGATATAAAAACTTCTGTCTACTTTTGATGAATTACAGTCCCTTAGTTGTTATGTGTTGATACCTATTTCGATCTTGAAATGAATAGCAGGGCTTTTATTATTTGCATTTTTTTAATATCATGTTAAAACATTCAGTATACAACACTTTTCTACTGTTTTCTCTTGATTAAGAACACAGCTCAGAAACAGGACATAACTTAACACAGCCGCTTTTGTGTTTGGCCAACGCAGCCCGAGGGCGCGAAGTAAAGAGACACAAACACTGAGAGAAGTGATTGACGTTCGTCCAGCTAAAGACCGTTTCCTAAAAGCCTCTCACGTCTCCTCGCCTCCTCACAGTTCGCACTCTCACGCAAAGTTTAAATGCCACTGCACTTCCCGTAAAGGCCGAAAGAGTCCTTCACACCTAATGGCGGCGGCGGCGGCGCGTTAAAACCCGGCGAGCGCAGCCTCTGGGGGTCCATCTCTCCTACGCAGAGTGCCTTGAGCACTGCGGCAGCGTCCAGAAGGGCACGGTGTTGAGATCAAAAGACGGCAGTGGGCCCATCGGGGATGGGAGACCAGTATCAGCTCTCATTACGGCTGCGAGACATCCATTTGAGCATTTTTAATATGTGTATCCTATTAGGCAGTTTAAGTGCTTTTTGATAATTGTGCTTTGTACTTTTTACGGCACTTCGGCCTATTCCCAGTTCAATTTGCTGTTTTTATCGGACGTTTGAAATATTGATCTTTGACAGATAAAAGCAAACACCATAATCTCACTCGGCTGAGCTGGTGAGTGAGTGCGAGCGCGCTGCGATGGGAGGGCGGGGGGGGCGGGGGGGGATACACCAGGGACGGGTCGGCCCGCCAACCCCACTCTCTGTTTTATTACCTTTATTCGTCAACGGAATTTGCTTACGTCTGTGGGATGTTTATGTAAAGCACCCGCACACTGATGGGCGGTTGATATGACCACCTCTCCCAGTCCCCCCCCCCCCGTCCCCCCCCCCTCGGCCCACCCGTCTCCTCCCCTTTCATCCAACCCCTGCATGGCATCTTTGCAAAACGCAGCGCAGGGGCTCCCGAGGTGCTTCTGATGATTGCCGCCGCTTAAACTGCTGTCAGTGCTGTCAGGATAACAGTGATTTATCTCCATAGCACTTTATGGAAGTTAGTGTTTTCTGTTAACCTGAGCGCTGAAACGCTGCTTGGTGCAGGCTTGCAGTCACATTAACCTGAATCAATCACGTCTTGATTTTTTCATAAAAGAACCCCCCCCGACCCCGTCCCTCTGTAAATAACACTTGAGCGAGCGGCGCGATGAATGCGCCGAGCCCAATAGCAGCCCTGCAGAGCTTTGTTTGATGCGCGGATATCATTGTTACCTGTTTCCAATATCCTCACGCCAACGTAGGGATTCGGTGCTTTGAATTGTGCCCATAATTTTTTTTTCTTCTTTTTTTTTTCGAACGAGGCAGCTCTTAATACCGGTATCGTCGAGAGAAACAAAGCGAAACCTGCGGTGTGAGGTAACCACGAGGAGAGACAGTTTGGCATCACAACCCTGCTGAGGTTGAAACAATAATGCACTTTGATTGTGTATGAAGCAGTGTGTTCTTTGGTCTGAATGGGCTCAGTTTTAGATGGCAGATCCCTCTCGAGATAATAGAGAGGGCTGTTTTGATGTTTAAAGCATTACTAATCTCGCAAAGCCTCGGGGTACTCATCCTACCGCATATTTGCAGGCCTGTCAGTTTGAGTCGGGATGCGAGAGGATGGTCCTCCCAGCAAATGCATTTCTTTACTTTCGCCTGTTTTTTTTTTTTTTCTTTCTTTTAGCTTTGCAGACACTATTTGAGATTTACTGCAAACATTTGACCACCGGCCTGGTGTATTGACTGCGTTTGACAAGCGTAATCCTTTTCTTCTTTCCAGTCACTTCCATTCTGCGATCAATCAGAGCATCAATGCCCTGTAGACTGCTATGAAGTGCAGACGCAGTGTTCGATCACGAGCCAGGCACCTTGTGGACTTTTCACTATAATATAGTGATTGATTCATCTTCAAAGATATCTTAAGTGGTTGGCTGGGCACGGTGTATAATGCCTTTTGTTGACTGCAGCCTTTCCCTTTACCCAGCTTGCAGTCCTTTAAAACAGCAACACAAGCACACACATCAAAACTTAACCCGAGACAAATGCGCAGCTTTTTGATGTGAACCATCGATTCTCAATCCTTGAATTGTGGAACAGAACTTGGTTTTTCGAAAAATGATGAATTCTCAAGTAGGTTATCAAAAGAAGACGTTTTTGTGAATCTTTTTGTATTACTTTCCTGAGAAAATTGAATATGTGAAACTGAATTGCCATTGAAAATTGTTCTAGATGAACCCAGCAGTAGCCCTGTGTTTTAAGGGAAAGTTTCTGAGACCTATACTTTGGAAAAATACGGAATAATGTCAAATAACAGACATTGAAGCTTCACGGCGGACCAGGCCAAACCCATAGGTCTGCAATAGCTTTTATTTTCATCAGAGGTATACGGTGTGTTCGGGTTGGTTTACCTATTTCATCTAATCAACACCATGAACCGAGGTGCAATGTCACATTCATTTCACCAGAAACCAAACTTGCGCTTTCACCACATATCCTTTACAGTTAAAAGTCAGCCGAGTGAGAAATTAGGAATATTCTTTTGAGCGTCACACCTTCCCTTTGTCATCTAATATCAAACACGAGCGTCACACTTAAAAGCTCGAGCGAGTGAACGCGGCAGTGAGCTCCCACAAAGCGGGCCGTGACGGTGAACACCCGTTCTGTCGGGGTGGCGATGTGGGTGGGCGGACCCGTTGCATTGCAGAAGTATTAACGGAAGTGTAGTAATTACAGCAGAGGCCGTGCCAGTGACCTCCAGATTGCACTATCTTGTCTCTTTTGTGCCTGCCTTTGCAGCCCGCCTCCTTGAGTGAAATTGTATCTTTTCACTTTGGCTCCCTTAAAAAACGTGCATGGTATTGGGAGTCAGTGAGGCGTGATGGCTTTTTTTTTTTTTTAATGCCTTTTCTCCACCTCCTCCCTCCAGCCTCCCCCAGCTGCCCCTCTCCTCCATCCCCACCGTGTTACTGGGAGGTATTTCATGAACAGCTGGGTCCCGGGAGAGGAGAGGTTAGTGACAGAGGCGCGCTGTGTATAATTCAATGATTATCAGGTGTGTGTGTGTGTGTGTGTGTGGCCCTCCCCCCTCTATTGGCAGGTGTCAGGTGACGGGAAGGCCATGTCACTGGCTGTCAGCTGGCTTTCTGTTGGAGCAGTCACACTGTTCACAACATTACCATAAGCTGATGAGGAACGCTCAAGCCCGTCTCGGCACACGAGCTCACCAGACCAAGTGCATGACACCCAATTTAGCCGATATCGCCGTCGGATTGTGGTATGAAAACATCAAGTGCTATCGGACAGCTGCAAAACGCAGCTGCACATTTGCACTTGTTCAGCTTTGTTTGGCAACAAATATTCCTACTTTTACTTTCACGGTGGACGCAAGGAAAGGATCAGATGTCTTATTTGACGCTCACAGGAAATGTTAGTAATAGATTCAATATAATTCATGACATGAAACTAGCATACATCTATTATGATGATCAATTTAATTAATTAACAAACATTTTTGTTTGTTTTGTCTGGTCTGCAGGGCAGCTTCCATGAAAAGGAGATGGCTCCTTTAAGGTACCACAAAGTATTATCAACTAAGGTTACTGTCAAGTGATTTTAGAATAATTAAAAAATACTTAACCGCATCGAACCCCCTAAATCTGTTTCTTAAGGTCTTCTGTGAATGAATAGTAAATAGATTAAAGATTTATTTTGAAAATGTGTTTTAGCTCATGTCGAAATAAAAAGTTCGAGCTGAAACTGTCTTCTATTCTGCATATTGCGCATAAACTTATTGGCTTTGTGTGGTTCCACTTCAGTTATTTCTTTACTGACACTTTGACCCTCAGTTTAACACAAGTTATCTTCCAATAGTCCCCATGCTTGATCATCCTGTGTAAACACTGAGCCAATCCGCCTTTTACCACGGCTGGTAATAAGCAGATTGGTTGGGAGGGGGTTCAAAGAGGCTCTCGCATTAGTGCTACCTTTAGCATGCTAATTGCTATTCTTCCCCTCGGCGGGGATCCTGTTTGAGATGGAGGGCACATGTGAACTGCGCTCGATCCCTATCTGCTTTACTGTCATCGTGCCCGGCCTACAGGGGAGAGAGCGGAGAGCTGACCCCAAAACCAGTCATGGATCTGAAAACACAACTCCTTACTTTACTTTTACCCGCTGCTCAGCTGCCACGTCGCAAAAATGCAGCATGATATTTCAAATGAAATATCAACTTGCTGATGGTGTGTGCTGATTTTATATGTCATGTCTTGTATACGCTGTATAGGATAAGTTACAATCTCTATATTGTGATAAAAAATATACAAAATTGCCTTGTTCCGGAAATCTTTTCAACAAAATGTTTCATTTTTTAAACGCACAAAAGCAGATGTAGCTTATTAAAGCTTTCTGTCAACATCCACCTAGGTGTGTTTGTAACAGGAGCACAGTGTTCAAGGGTGATTAATGCCCCTAAAAGGATATTGGACCCCTTTGAGACTAAATGGCACACACAAAAAATAATTTGTTGAAGTTTTAAAGGGGGCATGGCCAGTGGCGGCTCTGATCGATTGCCTTAGCTGTGACAAAATACATAAAAAAGGGGATCAATGCTAATAAAGTGAGCTCAGTCGTGCAAGAAAGCTTCCTCCTCCATTCACCTCTAGATCCCTTGTCTTCCTTGTTCAGTCATATGGGAACAACGGGTTGACTATCAGTGACACAAAGTCCAGGTCAAGGATCACATCTATTAACTATTATTAATGGCCAGGTTCCGAGAAGAGGAAATAGGGAAGGTATAAATATAAAAGCCAGTCTTTACTGTGAATGTAAACTTTTCTTAATATTCTACAATAAGTATTTCAACAAAAGAAAAAAGCTTTCTAAGCAGAACAATAACCTGATAACTGTGTCTCACTTTAAAAGGCGACGCGACATACAACTGCACGGTGTTGAAGTGGACCGCACGGTTAAATGTCGTGCAAAAGGGACGAACACGTTTTTTTCCGACGCTAACCGCTGGGACTCCACTCGACATAGCTGTGCTAATGTCCACACTGTCTCCCTCTCTTAAGTCTCCAGCACGTTAAACTGTGAGAACACTTCACTGCATGACTGTGTTCTCAAAATAATCTTGAAACAGCCGGTTTGCCTCGGAAAGGACACACTTTTTATTTGTGTGCATCCAAACGTGAAACTGACAGCCAGGGAATCGTCCTGCGGTTTGAAGGGAGTCAAGAAATGGAAGCTTTTGTACCAAATAAGGTAATGTGACATTAGTGTAAAAGTAAGTTTGGAACGTCATGGAAGATAATGACATTTTCCATGTGATGTTTATTTATTTATTACTTGTTTATTTATTGTTTATTTCATAATGTGAAGATTTTTATACATTTGATTATATATATGTTACCATTGTGGTGTTTACTGAAATATTATGTAGTGTTATGTAACCGTGTGTGCGTAATGCAAGCTGACCTGCACCTGCACATAAAGGTCAAGTTAGACAAGGCTTGTTTGATTTAATCCGCGTTCATGGAATAAAAGTTTATGGAAATTAAATGAACCTTTTTTTCCGTACACTCGAGCTTGTGACTTTGTTTAATCTGAGACCTAATTCATGTAATAAGGCACAAACATGTATTAGCGAGGGGACCTAAAACCTTGTCGTACCCACAGCTTCATTGTGCATAAATGTGGATCCATTTTTTTCATATAATAGTCATATACTAATGTGTGACGTGTAGTTTTGCCATGTAAATGAAATATGAAAAAAAAAAATCAAAAGTCTACCAGAATCGATGTTACTTTTACATAAAAAATTACTCTTTCATATTTAAATGTTTTTTGATAACAACATATTCCAGCTTAGTTTGCTCAGCACCAACACCTTATGAGCATTGCTTCAAGTGTGAGTGCTTGTTAGCACACAAAAACACACACAAACATATATATATATATATAAATACACTGGATTCGTTTGTGTAATTCATTCGAGTTGTGATCCCAGAGCACAGCGCCCCACAGTGGACAAGCCTGGGACAGCGCTCCCGTCTGTCGGGTCCCCCAGCTCTTCCTCTCGCTGTAGCTTCCTCCGCTCTGAGCTGGACAGAACGTTTTTACATGAAGGTGCGACCTTTTTCCACCTGGCATCATTGACACTGTTTATCGTTTGATCCGCTATGATTGATGCTCTGTTAATACAAAGTTATCCTAGCGTATCGTCCATGCCAAGGCCCCCGTGAAGAGGTTCATTTACAGAGCAATCTCATTCATTTGAGAGCTCGTTCCAGAGAGGACAGCAGCCCTTTTTTTTTTGTTGCTCCAAATTCTGGAAAGCAGATGTGTAAGGGACATAATTAGTAGATAAGAGTCCTAATTGGATCCTGCTGTGTGGCTGCAGAGGGTGCAGCCCTTCGCTACGTTTCACAAGTTCCGCGGTGTGGAAGAACACTTTTTAATGATGTGCTCGCACAGCGAACTATCCGTCACCACGTGGGAGGGGAGTCCTCGCTCCCTCTTATTGTTTGCAAAAGGTCATCGCTGCAGCCGTGCGGGACTTGACCAACTTTGCCTTTGGTTTTATGTGGGATATTTGCATGCACCTATGATCTGCTTTCATCAGACGACTGGTTTTAGAGGTAGGTAGAGTTTAGTTAAGAACGTGGGGTAAAAACATCCAAAAGTCTTGCCCTGCTGTTGTATCGCTTTCATGAGTGAGGATCTTTTACTCGGCCATCTCTCCCTGGCCGTGTAAAATGTCTGGGAGGTGGAGAGAGTCCACAGGCATATCAAAAGGCCGACCACCCCCCCTCCCCCCTCCCTGGTCCGGCACAAACAGCCTGCTTCATTGCCCTTGTTAGATGGCCGAATCATCAAAGCATGCAGAGGAACCTTAGCCAATGCAATGCAGCCTCCCTTTTCTCCGGGCAGATACGAGTGTGACGGGACTCATCCCGGTGGTCCACCCACTTGGGTTCCTCCCACACTCGCCTCCCCTCCTGCAGGCAGCCGACCGACCGACGGGCTCGGGCCCAGTAGTGGCCCAGCAGGACAGGGGAGGCGGCGACATGGGGGGAGGAGGTGGCAGCTGGGTGTGGATGGGGAGGGAGGAGAGTGAGGGGGGGGGCGGCTCCGGGTGTCGGATCTCCCCCAGCTGTGCCCATCTGAGGGGAAAAGCGCCCGAGAGGAAGCTCCATTAATTGCCGGGACGGCCCGTTGGCAGCGGCGGAGCAGACACACACACACACACACACACTCTCACACACACACACACACACACACACGCTCTCCCTCTCTTCCAGCGTCGGCAGCCCTCCACACTCAATTACTCTGCTCCGGGAAAAGAGGTCCACGGACAATGAGCACAGCCTGTGGAGCACTTATTTATACTTAACACCAGTTTCCTCTTGTCCTCAGTGACAAAAGCGTTTGGGAAAACAGTGCGTTGGAGTCGTACCTTCGGAGCTCACGCCACGCGGCCGAGGCCTCGAGAGCTATTTACCGCAGGTTTCTCTTTGATGTCGCCCGCCGACTGTGAAGTGAAGCACTGTATCGCTGAGAAAGCAATCAGCAAAAAGGAAGTCTTACCATATGTCATTTCCGCACAACACGAGTGTGGAAGCCAAAGAGAAAGTATCCGATGACTCTGTCCTGTCTTCTGCACTGAAACACCTGTGTAATGAAGCGGATCCAGTATCAGCATAAATTAAGTGTGAAACAGAATATTGTTTGAACTGGTTTGAACGGTTTTATAGAGAAGGATCGTGGTAACATCAAAGTCAGACATGCTCTGAGTGCTTCACCAGAGGTTGATTCATTCACATCAGGGTGTTTCTTTAGCCAAAATGAATCAGAAATGTCTATGTTTTGGAACATGAGACATCTCATTTTTTTCCCCGCTACCGAACAACGAGGAAGAAACAAGAAAAAAACAGAGAGGGGCCGCTTGGAAAACGAGGCCTCGGTTGACTACTGAGCCATATCAGTTTTACAAACGTAGTTTATCTCTCACACCGCCGTTTACAGTGAGGCCACTTTAAATGGACAAGGACAAGGACACAGATTTGTATCCCTTCTATCTTTTCACCCCGGACATGTTGTTGCAATATCTTACGCTTGACACTGTCATACTTGATACACTTCATAGTAAATATCATATATTCTCTGCACCGCCTCTTAAAGGCTGATGATTTATTCCTGTTTTCTTTAAAAGAGAAACTCTAGAAGCTTGTGTGTCTGGGTGTGTGTGTGTGTGTGTGTGTGTGTCTGTGTGTGTGTGTGCGTGCGTGAGTGCAACAGGACATGATGAATTATTTCAGTACTTTGCATGCATCCAACCTAATGTCTGTATGATAAACATCTTGGTTTTAAAGGGTCGGGATTTTTAACATTCATCCTCGTGTTTTTTTGACTGTGGAACATTTTAGCCATCCCCCCATTTTCTTAGTTTTATTTGCCTCTTACTCCTTTTTTTTTTTTTTTTTTTGCCAGCTTCTTTGTGCTTTGCGTCCGTGTCTCCATGCTAACTCGGCCTGTGTGTGTTTCTTTATGTGTCTCGTAAAGTCTTGGCCAAGCAATCTTGGCCTGGGTGCCTGCTGTGCTGTCTGTCATTCTTGCTTCTATTGACATTCAGACTGAGCAGCTGTGCGTCTTCATGTTTTTCAATTAGACATAACTTCAACCCCCCCGTGTTTGGAATTCAAAGGGCTCACTTTCCTTGTTTTCACCCTGGCAGCATAGCGGATAAAAATCTTTGAAGAGTGAAGTTTGTTTTTTTTTCTTGAAAAAAATAGATGTGCATACATACTTTTTTTATTGTGATCTCTGTGGTTACACTTGCAGAAATCAAAAGCACATGGATTTCATTTTGAAAGCTAAAAAAAACCCTTCCGGTTTGAACATATTTCATGACGAGTGGCAGCAGATAAGAGAGGAGATCAAACTCATCTCAGCAGGTGGGAAACAGTTGGGCACCGGGAATTGTGACTAAATAACCCCAAATACTCCCATTTTTCCAATCACAACAAAGGTGTCATTTACGTCCCCCGTCACCAGGCGTGACCCGGAGCCAGACCGGGCCCCGAGGAGACGCGCTATTGATCCGCTCAGCCGAGAAAGCCAGCTGCCATTAAAGCCCTGACAGTGGAACTGTACGACATCGATCGGCAGCGCTGGGGACCCCGCCGTATTATTTATAGAGGAGCGCCGCATCCACGACTCTCTTAGGTCGGATAATGGATGGCAAGTGGGGCCTTGCTTCCTACCATGACCCCGACCACCTGAAATTATGATTGATATTATCATGTTGTGCAATGCACAGCGAGCCGGGCTGAGGTAGTCACACTTTTTTGTTGTCTCACTTAATTCCTCATGTGGGGAAAAACGGGGTATGCGTGGTGAAGGTGCATGCAGTTGTTGTAGATATTATAAATATTTATTCGACGAACCGGTTCACAAATGAACTATTAATAAAATACATCTAGTATACACCAGTATACTGCCATGATTCTGGAAATGTGTAATCAATAAAGTAATGAGAATATTGTAATAACCACTGTAACTTCTGTAATTAATAGAATAATATCAATGTACAATGTATGAATGAATTCAATGTAATGTAATCAACTAAAATGCATGCATGTAATACTTGATAGCGCCACAGATGTAGCCTGGGTGCAGTTCCGATCTTAGTCCCGCCCACAACGTTCTTTTAGTCGGGAAGTTCTGACTAGAATTGAGTACGACTACGTCAGGCTGCCACAGATGGTGTTGACGTTCGAAATCCGAGCTACGTTGAACTCACCTGGAGGCCGTAGACACGGACTTTTACACCTCTGCGGACATGCATAAATATCTGAAGGCTTGCATGCTTCTCCAGTTCGCTGGCGGAAAACAACGAAGCAGGCGAGGGGACGCGCGGACGGGTCGAACTTGGGCCTCAGCTGAGGTGTTCTTTTTAGCGCGACACCTATTATGTTAAACACTCTTGATTCTAACTTCATTCGTAGGTGCATCCGGTCCGTTCGGTGTTTCTTCATTACTTACACGCAGCACTGTGTGCAATAGCGGAGAGACAAGTGATGCGTTAGGGCATCTGTCTGGCAGAGCCTCACTTGTTTGTTTTGCTTACAGTTAATGTTCAAGCGAACTTGACTGTGAAGCCCCTAATGTTGGAAGGGGCAGGCACAAAATGGCCCTTTCAGAGAGCTACAGCTCGGCCCCTGCACAGACCTCTCCTGTCCCATCAATGACCAGCATACTGCTCTCAATCTATTTCTTTATACGTTATTATTATGTGGTTTACATGCATTTTTCTTCTAATTCAGTTACTCCGGTTGAGTATAATGCAATTAAGACATGCTTTATTATTCAATTAAAGGACATATCTCTCTCTCTCTCTCTCTCTCTCTCTCTCTCTCTGTCTCTCTCTCTCCCGCAAACATTCAAAGCTCGCCCTTTAAAGCCCTCCTTTTGGTTCAGAAGTTTCGGCGTTCTCATCGTGATCGGCAATTGAATTAACGTGACAGAAAGGGTAGCGCACTACGAGACTTAAAGTGTAACGACAAGCTAGTTAAAATAAATTTTCCACTCTGATTGGATTTAATGTTATCATCATTGCTTCACAGATATGTCCAGTCTCCGTTCATATTGTAGAGAGAGAGAGAGAGAGAGAGAGAGAGAGAAAAGAAACATAAATCTCACAAATGGGTTGCTGTCTGTTCTTGTTAAAGTGATGATAGAGTGATAGATTCATGGCTCGGCCCTGGAAGTCTCAACTGCCTTCCCTGTCCTTACCAACGTCAGCTGCATGAATGTACCAACAACATGGTTTCATCCTTCAACAATCAAAGCAATTGCACCAAATTAAATCTCCATCTGTCTCCTGATGATTTTTATGTCCGATTCATTAGCAAAACTAACATTCTCGTTAGACACTGAGAGGGGAGGTGTTGCACAGTGGAACGCATGACTAAATGCCTGCTGGGTGTTTTAATGGGAAATATGTTTGATATTGTAATGAGCCCTTGGCCTCCCACTTATGGACTCATGGTTGTGTGTCCTTTTGTAATTACGCATCGGTAATTGAACAATAAGGAGCTAGTGTAGATGGTTAGGGTGAGTGGGACGGTGTTTACATCAGGGTTAACGCAAGTAGGCATATGGCAGTGAGGCTGACTAAATAATGTGCTAAATAATATCCTCACCTAAATGTATGCTGTTGTATAGTTAATCAAATGTGATGTTTTGAGCATGAATATTTGCAGATGAGGTGTGAATGCTCCTAACAGGCAGTAGAGGGCCGTGAGTGAGGAGGAGGAGGAGGAGGAGGAGGTGAGGAGGAGGAGTCTGGCTCACTGACCCTCCTGCCGATCTGATAGCTGAGCCGAGTGTGTTCTAATACCAGGAGTTCTGGCTAGGCCCGCTCCATGCACCACACCATAAGTTGAGGAGCTCAAAAGAGGCAATTCACCTGATGAAAAAGAGAGGTGGGGGGGTCGGGGGGGGCAACATGAGCTATTGAGTGTCAGTCAAACACAAAAATGGGCCCTTCAAAGGCTGGTGTGTATAACACCATACGGATTATATCATCTTAATTTAATGGCTTCTCCTCATTTGTGATATTTGATTTCATTTTTCACTTCAGAGAGGAGGTCCTATATGTATGGTCAACATATGGCACATATCAGGTCACCCATATGTGTTTTGTTTTGGCAGTATCATCTTTCTCATTCAATAGCTTCATGCAACATATGTTCTCTCTCCTATTCTTCATATCGCGCCAGCTATTGAATTCTGTCTGGTATCTGATTCCAGCTATTAAAGCAGTTAATATCTGCATAAAGGATCCCTAAGCTCTGAGCAACTAACAGGTGTGCTGTAATTATCTTTAAACAAGTAGCAACTGATGGTGCTATGTACATGGAGGCTAGCTGCAAACACATTCATGTATTGCTTTTGAGAAATCGGGCCCATTGAAATGGAACCACTGGGGTCGGTGCTTTGCTTAAGAGCGTAACGACATTTTCTTTGTGGCTACGAACACTACAAACCTGTCATATTATTAATCTGACATGCAACAGGTCACATTAGATGGTAATGTAACACGTCAATACAATGTCCGATACAAGAACCACAAAAGAAGTCATCACGTACAATAATATGTCAATAGAAACGTTATAGTATAATTGTGTTGAAAATCTTTAAAAAGGCATTCAAAATGTCATAGTATAGCAAGTATTAAGATTGTATTAAAAAGTCCATGTTATGTAATGTCAAAAAATAATAGCACAGGCCGTCAAGAAGGTGATTAAAAAGCACTGATTAAGTATATTTTTACAAAGATTTGCGTCTCATGAAAGTACTTGTTGTGTACATGTTATAGTAAAGTGTGCCCCACAACTAAGTAATTGTTATTCAATTAATATGTCAGTAAAGTCATGAAAATATCATACAATAGTACTTCATAACACAAACCACAAAATTTTTTAAAAAAATCAAAGTATGAGTTTTATGTCACTAGATTTTTTGAAAAAGTCACAGGACAAACGTCTTGAAACGTTCAAAGAAAGTCAGGTGACGACATGTCACGAAAAAGGCAAAGTATAGTACGTCATTAAATATTCTAATAGAACATTACAGCTCAACAGTTTTTAAAGGCCATCCAACAGATATTAAAAAGCAATGAAGAAGTCATGCTAAAGCATTTATTTATTTCAGTTTATTCGGTCTTAAAAATGTAAAATTATTCAGTATATAGCATACAGAAATTGGTAAGTAACTTGGCAATAATCGTAGTATAGTGTGTCAAAAAAGAGAAAGTGTAACATTACATAATCATGAAAAACAAAACAAAAATCATAGTTCAGTCATGAAAACTTCTTACTGTACAGTACATCATAAAAAATAATGGGAAATGTATTAGTTTAATGGCATAAAATGTCATAGAGAATAAGTCATTAAAATAATCCTATAAATAATTAGAAATTATGTAATACAATGATACAGTGTGTCAACATAAAAGTATTGTATTACTCACCTTTACACCTTTATTTGTTTTTTATTCTCACTAGCCGTCCGAATGTTAACCAACACAACTGACATTTACAAGTCGGTGACATTTTGGCAGCAGACTGCTGCTCTCTGTGTCACGGTGCGATGAAGCAGACACCCGGAGCCCTGCGAACACTGCCAAACGCTTTGTCATCATCCGGGACACTGCCGGACACCACCAGCTTCCTGTTTTTTTTTTCCCCCTCACAAAACATAATGGCAGTTGATCTCTCACGCGGTGGCCGGTCTTTGTATCTCTCCTCAGGAACAGCAAAGCCAAGCTGAAGGCGTTTGAAAAACAAATGATGATAGCAGGGAAAACCCGTTGAACTACACTACTCAGGTTGAACTGCTGTGATGACTTTGAAATTAGCCGACCAGCAAGCAACGATAGAAAGGTATACAGAACTGAATGTTTTTTTTAATTCTGTGTTGTCCTGGGGACAAAAGCTCATGTTTTACTGCGGCACCGCCTGGTTCTGGTTCTGGTTCTCGTCGGCCTCCGTTCCCTCGCACAGACGCCCAACACCGCCCGCCACAGCGCAGACTGCAGATCGAAAGTGGAATCGTCCCTAGCAGAGGACCGGCTTGTTTTCGGGGGCCCGTTGGAGGCTTTGCTGATGCTGGTGATGCTGCATGATTTTGTCAGATCGTACCCAATGTCCAATTCTGCACTAAATCCCACCTGGTGGCACCAATAATCAGCATTTTTTCTCATGGTCCCAGTATTAAACTGCGACTCTTATCATAACCAAAGTTCCTCACTATCACTTTTAATAATGTTTTGTTAGAAATTAAATTACCATTCATAGTTAGGTGAGAAATAACAATATTGTTGAGATGAGATTTATTTTCTGTTACCATATTCTGTGTGGCCTCCTGAATGAATCATCAATTGTATCATGTCTCTGTCTTTATCTAAATTGTATTATAAAGTCAAAACTCAGTACAATGCATCACTGCAAGTAATTGAACATATCAGTTCACATAAGCTAATAAGACCTAGTTTTGTAATGTTGGAATTGTACATTGACAAACGGATTGCATTTATTTCTTCCCACCCTGTTTATTATCAGTAAATTCTAATATAAATATGCAAATCTGCTGCTTGAACTTTACAATCCTTCTTTGAGGCTATTCATCTCCTTTTAAGTGTTCATTTACATGTGGAGAGCCCCCATGCATCAAGCCGTGTCATTTTGAAAGCAAATATTAATCAATTTTGCATTGTGGATTGCCCGGCAGCGGTTTGTAACACACGCGTTGCCTTCGCCGGGATGGATGGATGCAGGCGCTCCTCCACTCTAACTTCTGATGATTAGTGTGGAGAGGTTGAGGCCTCTGTATCACAAGGCGTTTATCATATTAGGTGCACACATGACCCGCTGTGTGGCCTTTTCTTTGTATCGGTATTTACTGAGAAGGCCGTTTTTGCTCTTAACCGAATTCTGTTCATCCCCGTGCACATATCCAATGATTATTGCTGTTTCCCAGAGGATCATTTAGATCTTCTGCTTCCTTCAGAAACGCATGTTGAAGTACTCTAAATGTATAGGTGTGACCTTTCTAATGGATGACGACAAAGAATGTTCAAAGCCAGCAGGAGAGCTGGCTTGCTAGCGGTGGCACACAGTCTACACGTGACTGGCTGTTTACCGGGCCACGCATGATACTCTTTCATAAACAGGCCGAAGTTTGTCTGAGTCATGTAAACGGCCTGTTTCTGCCGGCACGGTCTGTTAACGTTAATACCAGTCGTGACTCATTAACCTCCCCTCACTGGGCCACAGCATGTCTGTTCACTTTCACAGGATGCTGCATTAGTTTCACTCCAGTGTAGTGCAGTGGAATAATACTATGAGTTCTGTCATGTCGTTTGCTTCTCAGCATCATGATGTTGCAATAATGATCTCCCCAATGTGTCACATGATGCACCGCTAATATCCTCAGCTGGTGATGGAGGGAGGGTGTGGGGGTGGGAAGGGGGGGACGACTATCTTTGGCCTTGTGGTTGTAGATGAATTCAAGTTGCATTTGTATATGGTAGTATTGTATGCTGTTATATAAATATGAAAAAATCGTCTCTGGTTGGTCAGTCCACCACTTTCGTCCGGAGTGAAATATCTCAGATATTTTGAGATAGATTGACCATTGTTAATTGTTAATAATCGTGGGGATTTATTTATTGGTTTATTTGATAAGGGACAGCGCGCATTGATAAAACATTGCTGTGAATGTGCGAGTGAGCTTTTTCATGACTTTGTTTCTGACTTTTTCCTCCAGTGCAACCACGAGCTTAGCATTCTGTTTCAAGTAAGGCCGTGTAATTTGGTGACACTAGCTACATTTTAGTTTCAAATATCGCCACAGCCACAATCCCATTAGCTTGACTTCAAATATTAGCATTGCCTACAGCAGGTTTACATGCTTATAGCTGTACTTCTGTATGTTAGCCTGTTAAGTGTGAGCATGTTAGCATAGCTCCAGACTGCAACGGTAGAGCCTCACTGTACTCAAGAGAACCCTTAACTTCCGAGCAGTTTGCCTACAAAAATAATATAATCTTGAAATGTAAGTGCTGTTTATTTGTGCAACAACGAACCAATTAAAATCCTACAGACAGTTGCACTGTATCTTTGGCCAAAGAAGGCACTTTATGATCATGCTTTTTGCATTAGTGTAAATGCAGCCAGGTCTCACACACAGCCCCCCCCTTGACACGCCATCATACTGACTGATACCACATGAGACCGGGCTGCTGTTTTTTTTTTTCGGGAGACGTGTAACAAACCTTCCCGAGCAGTTTGAAAGGCTGGAACAAACCATCCTGATGAAGCCAAGCAAGCAACTAAATAAAAACAGAGCATACAGCAAATACAGCAGCCCGCCCCCCCATTTCCCTAAGGGCTCCCTCCTACTCAATAGCGTCAGACGCGACAGACAAATGATGATAAAGTGATCCTGTCATGCCTCTGACGGGCACGGCCGACAGCGGCAGGGCCGGGCCAATGCAATAACGCCAGTCAACCGGGCTGCGGTTCAAAGCACAGCAGTGAGACACGCGTTTCATCTGCAACATTGCAGTCAAAGTAAACGCCCACGCTCGCAGTCACGCTCCTAATTATTGCCAACAGCTTGTTAATAAATAAAGGCATATTGCTGCTGTCGGATCAGCGTCACAGGCGCTTTTTTTTTTTTTGTAGAGTTCAGATAAACAACCGTGCATTGCAAGATAGTAGAACGGGTTTTTAATGGGGTTTTTTTTTTCAAGGATGTTACAGTTGTACATTTTCTTTCGTTTAAATTTAGAAAACTGAAAATCAAGTTTACGTAGAAACAATGATGTATTCTCATTTGTCTTAAAAACAAGTGAGATACCACTCTCTGGGTTTAGCTGCATAAATGAGACATTAACTGATGGCCAACATACACATAATTTTAAACTAATGTTGAGGACGTCTTACCTCATGTGGGACATTGCTTTTATTTTGAAGCTGTTTTGAATTGAGAACTATTCAGGTGTAATAAAAGAGGACGTCTGTTTGTCTTCTCTGGGCATTATTGTCTTTTCTTTGCCGATTTGAGCGTCCCAGGAAAGAAGATGTTGCAGGTGTAGATATGTTAAAGCCCTCTTTGGCTTTAAAGGTGATCTTGGTTTGTACAAAACACATTTCATCTAACTGAAAATGTAATTTCAATTGAAAAGAAAAAACATAAAGTACAAAGACCGGACACCTTGAGGACTAAATATGAATACATTTATGGCTAAATGATACGTAATAATGAAACGATTTAGTGAATTTTCCTCTCATTTGCCCCATACCATCGTACTATGGTGCTGCTGGGAAGCCGACCACCACAGACCAAACCAAAGAGTTCTGCACAAATGCGTTTTAAAATGGCTCAAAGTGAAATATAAGAAATTAAATTGTGGCTTTTCAGTTTGTTCCCATATGGGTCCAACCACCGGCTTCCTCGGTCTGCCTGCATGATTCTAAAGCACCAGAACGAAACATTTGATTTAAAGAAGATCAGAAAATTCAACAAGGCCACCGGGAGAGTGCGAGAGCCAAAAGGTCAAGCATGTAATATCAAAGAGACAGCGGACTTGTCTCCAGCGCACAATAGCCATTTCAGAATTCACCGTCCATTTCTCTGTTAATTATAGTCATACTGCTGCGTCGGAGTTCAGCGTTCCTTAACATATTCTTTGTTTTGAGCCCTGTTGTCTCGGGTAATGGAATGTCAGCTCGGTGTGATTCCCGTGTTGCAGAGCTTTGATCAAAGTGACCTCTGCACCCCCTCTGCTCTTGCAAATCAATACACAAAGTCAACAGGAGCTGACAGAGGCAGGCACAACATATAATAAATGACAAATCACCATCACAATGGCCAGAGCATATCTGACAACCGCAGCTCATGGCAGTCATTTTCATGTGATGCCGGAGCTGTTACGTTCAAAGTGGGATTCATTTGCCGGGGCTTGTCTCACAGAGATGCTGATATTACAAAGCTGACGTGTAAGCACCTCATCCCCCAGTCATATGTTCCTACTGAAGCTGTCCCATTCGAGGGCCGACTGAGGCAATGGCATTACAGTTGTATCTTTTTTATTGTTGTTGTCTGTCAGAGGGAGCTCGTATTGAAAGCAATCTTCCTCTTAAGGGAGAAAATTGTTCACAGAAAATTGTACCTGCCATCGCTTGGAGATGATTGGCTGCATCTTCTGGGGTTGGCAGCCAATAATGGAAGGATTTCATATGCGAGGGGGCGGTGGTTAGGGGGAGGGGAGGGGGGGGTGAATAAAGGAGCAGTGCAATTCAAAAGGTGTGTTGTGAAAAACGAGTGTGAGATTTCGCACTGGCTGCTGTTTTACCAGGTGGAGGGGAGATGGAAATCTGTTGTGTGACGTGCAAAGAGGTAGATACACGCAGGGGGGGCGGGATGGGGAGACGCAGATGTTATTATAGTCCACACCGGGGGCCCATCAGAGACTGGTCATCCACCTTCGTGTTTCACAGCTTTGTCGGGGATCAAGAGGATCTGCTGCTGCTGCTGCCAGCTCGGCCGCCGTCACCTGAAACGGCCGACTGAGGAGAAATGACTTCAGTGTTGCGACCACAGCGGATGCCAAAATGTCTGCTAGTTGAGCTTAAAAACAATTAGCGAAATGTTACACGGATAGCTCTGACAGGTGTTTCAATCTTTTCAGTAATCTGGCCCAGATTTTTTTTCCGAGGTGTTCAAAACAGAATGTTCTTACCTGTCAAACAGTATGTAAGAGCGATTGGTAATAGCTACATCATTCTGCTGACTTGAATATGTACCTTGAATTACAACCTCGCTACAGTACATGCCATTGGGATGTCATGCAGCGTGCCTATTGTTTACAATCAAAGGTTAAAAACTGTTAAAATGCAAAACCGAAAAAGCCAAGCAATAGGTTGTGCGTTCATCAGTCTCTGCGTTGTTCCTGCACTCTTTCTTCCTGTCTTTCAGTAAGCAGCCCCCCCCCTCCACCAATAACCAGCAAGTCCTTGCAGCTGCTGCTAATTGCCCAGATCCTGACATTTCTCTTACTATGGACATAATGAATTATGAAAGTGTCAGAGCAGGTCCGCCCTTCCCATGCACGGGCACATACACACACACACACACACACACACACACACACACACACACGCACACACTATCCTACACCTCCCTTGTTTTGGGGCTGGCTTTCCCCATCCATTAGTTGTTATTGTTTTCTCTGAACGTGACATTGATTCAGTTTACCACCAATCAATTTGGGATGGTTCTGACATTCAGATATGACCTTAAAGCCAGGCGGACCAAGAACTATGATTAGAATTAAACTTTTGTTAATGAGGTGATTTCTCTTCGCGCGGAGGCATGTGACATGATTCCAACAGGAATGGTCAGTAAAAATTAGATCAATTATTGAGAACGAAAACGCTTTAACTCGATTACCCTATCCCCCCCTCTGGTTTGTGTAATTAATAACCCCCCCCCCCCCCCCCCCCCCCCCTCTCAGCTGCAGAGAGCAGTTTATTAATAACAGTCTCTATCTGTTCCCTTTAATGAAATGGCAAGGACCGGGCCATCCGTTCTGCAGGTAATGTCATAATCAATGGTGCCCAACACATGTTAATTACCATAGTTATTAATTGTTACAGTTGGATTTGAATGCTACATGCTGTCAGCTCCTTTGTCCTGCTATGTATGGCAATCAGTGGATTGAAAATGGCAAATCTAATTAGCCATTCAGCGAGCAGGCTGGGAATCCAAATGAGACGGTATCAGCCGTGACAGCTGGCAACCGAGGCGCCGTTCACACTGGGCCGCGAACAAAACCGTCTTTATGCACTGCCCCGGGAACAACAGGAACAGGCATGTATCGCAAACTAATAAATACATTCGCACCAGCGGCCTGCCATATCACACAATGGTCTAATGAAATGCCTGCTTGATGCCTTTGTTTGGGAACAAGGCGTGTTTATGCATCTCTCTGTACAGGGTGCACGTCGCCCATCCAGCAGGCAGCAGATTCTGCACCAAGTGGTACTTCTGCTAGACGATGTGCGGTGATGTAACAACATGGTCATGTGGGAGAAGGTCAAATGTTTTCTTTCTATTTGCTTTAACTTATTTCCTATTTTTATTTCCAAAAAACCTTGTTCTTTGCTTTTATTTTCTATGAAATGTTAATTTATCCTTTCCAAGGAAACCGTTAAATAGATAAAAAAAACTATTTCAGACTAATAATCTATCTTTCAGACAAAATCATTAAATTGGCCTTTGATCTTCACGTGATTATTTGCTTAATTTGAATCCCTAAGAACATATCCGTCCAATCTGCGCATAGTTGCTTACTTTGTGAGCGATTGTATAGGAGATTATAACAGGACATACTGTACTAAGGCAAACATGGTAATTGTATACCTATTAGAGTGGGAAGAGAACATTGTTTAGTGTCTGTGGTCTCTCTGTGCTGTACTTATTTCATCTGGAACTGGTATTTCGGTGGATAATTTCTCTTAAACTACAGAGGAAATTACAGTACGCAGTAATTTTGGATCCCTCTGAGGTCATGGGTCTTACAGCATTAAGGACATCCGAGTAGGCGGCAGTCTCACTGGTAGATGGTCACAGATCCACTTCTCTGTGCTCGGGGGTAGAGGTAAAAACTTGTATAAGCAAACGTTACCGCTCCTCTATGTTCACCAGTAAGTCTCTCACTGAGCTCACTGGCTTTTTGTGCTGATCAGGGAGTGTACAGTGGGTTTTAAAAGCGTTTTAAACGCAAACAACGGCCGACTGCAGCCAAGAATGACACTATAGGAGCAGGGTCAAACACCAATGAGCACAACTGCAATAGAACAAAAGATATGTAGTATTCTATGTAAGCTTTCTTGACCTTGCTAAGCTGACCTGATGACCACAAACATTAATATGTGCACAGATGGTAAGCTGTCCGCTACAAAAGAAATAATTCCGTGAACTATTCTCAAGAGCATACAGTAATGAAATAAAACTTAGATGTACCGGTGGACACTTTGATTGTCAACATTGAAACACATAAAGTGGCCATGCAGTCGAAACAATAAAAGAAAGTTTGTAACATTGCTAAGATTTGGAAACATCAACCATCTACCAATAACCAATTTGGGAATTTCCTGTAGACACAGCCACGCAAATTCAGCAGTGTAAAGTTCAGAACTTTCAAAAACTGAGTTTTTGTTGGTGTAAGCTCAATCTGCACACACACAAGCCCACACACATAGATGCACACACACACACACACACACACACACACACACACACACACACACACACACACACAACGATCCATTATGAAAGCAGGCAACAGCTTGTGGCTCCATCCAGAGAGCACCTGTAAATAATGCAGTGTTAAAGGTGGCAGCCAGGAGAGAATTAGATGGCGAACAGGTGGATGAACCCCACCCCCCAACACGCACACACACACACACACACACACACACACACACACACACACACACACACCACCCATGCACCAACCCCGCCACGACGCACTGTCTCACCGTCAGCCTCGCCATCCGCAGTCTTAACACCACAGGTGCTGGGCTCCAGCATGGCGGGCCGGGGGGTGGAGGGGGAGTCAAGGGGGGGGGAGAGCGCCGGCCTTTCCTCTCGCCCCACTCAAAGCAGTGATGGGCAATAAAAACACTTCACACCTTAAGTGAAAGATACAACTTTAAATATTTTACACACATTCTGCATATGCAATTTATCCACAGCTGGCTGTTAGGAGCAACAACATCTGGTAGTTGTTGCTTTAGAGGCAATTAATTCTTCATCCAAGCGGCCAGGGTCCTTTCTAAAAAATAAAGAAGGACTTATGACATGAGGATGTAAAGATGACAGCGTAGTTTAATAACAGTGATACCCGCTGGTGAAACCGATTTGAAAAGCTTTGGGGCTTGATTTTAATTTAAGGTTCAAAAACATAATGTTATGCTTTTCAATTGTATGTTTTTGTATTATGTATTTTTATTTTATTTCAAGGAGGAAACAAAAAGAAAATAATGGAAAATAATTAATGCTTGATTAAATATACATTTATTTTTAAAACAATACATTTTTTTAAATACTGTTTTGGATCTGCTATCCAACGTGGACGCCTGCGATCACTGATTTGAAAAGGGAAGAGACGACCATGACAACCGTTTTTTTTTTTAAAGCTACTTTTTGTGTCCTGACTCGATACAGGCCAGAGGCTCTCATGTCCCTCCACTGATGAATTGAATAGATGCATGAATGTCCGGCTGAGTGTAATTCTAGAGTGTCCACAAAAAGAAAAAAACGGATCACGGTAACGATGAAAAACAACTGTCTGGAGAAGCCTGAAGAAAAACTAAAAGTCAAGATTTTAAGTTAAGCTTACGATGACTGAGTAACTGCTGAGTTAATACTTTTGGCTATAAACATGTAGGTTGATTACACTACTTTGACTTCATCAGAAAGTGACCTTTGAAGACAGTAAATAATTTGTCATGATCGGAGTTAAAACAACACCTAAGTGGTATATTGAATTAGGACTGATTGGCTTAAAGCTGCTCATGCCCCACTCTTTTTCATCTCTTAGTGCCGGATATCGCTGCCTTCCTGTTGTCTCAATGGCCCGAGACATTTGCCTTCATTCTGCACTGATAGGATTCCTTTGTTTATTGCCATCTTTTCCCATGGGAATGAACGTGGACGTGGAGTTCAGCCTTTAATGAGAACTGCCGCTGCATTCTGGTGCACTGTATAACACCACAAGAGGACACGGTTATCAGCCCATTGGACGGTGACCATACTGCCAGCGAGGCCCGTGTCCACGCCGCGCACGTGAGAACCACGGCGATGGAATCTCAACAAGGCCATAAAAGAACAAAACAGTCCTCTGACAGCAGGAAAGAAACAGGGGAGCCAGACAGGGAAGCATCTCTGCTTTGAGACAATTGTAAAGTTTAAGGTCAAAGGGGGCAAATATGACTTGTTGTGCTGGATTCTTCATTATTATATATTATATAAGAATTATTGAAAGTCTCCACTGAATTGTCTAAGGGATAACGTGCTTCCGGTCTTCTGTTTGTTTGGGTTTGGCTGCCGTTTGTGCGAACGGAGAGCAGAAACCCGCAGTGCAGCTGGGGTTAAACTGCTGTAATCCTGTTTCCTGTTGGCTCGTTCGGTGGGCGGGGTTAAGGTGTTAGATGGACACTGGTTGTGCTGGCTGTTTATCATAAACACAGGCCTAGCCCAGAGAGGTCCATCTGCTTTGATTTTATTTAGTGATTCCCCCCAGGGGCCCTGAGCTGGAGCGAGAATAACAATACTTGAGCCCATCTGTTCCCGTAGAAGCAGCCCCGGCTAAATTACCACACGCTACGAGCGGCTGGCATACTGCTGTGGCATAAAGCTACAAGAGGGCATTGTGTGCCAGCTGTTCTGTTGACAAATACTTATCCGGCACTTCTGAAGTCAGCTTGCTAAGCTGGTTTCAAGTTTGACTAAAAAATAAACGAGGTAAGGTGTGCAACGGGGTTCCTGCGGGGGGGGGACGCATGTATAAAACATGCCGATTTATCTCGGGGTATCGTTTTGTCAGAGATTGTCTGGGGATTTGGGTCAACGAATGCAGACTTAATCTGAACATATAGGCCAGATAGAAGACTAAAGCCAAACCAAGTGATCCAAACAGACTATACTTAATGTAATCTTTCAGCATAACAGGCCGAGATCATATTGTTGTCATGTGTTTAGCGACGATCACAGTGTCAGAAGCCTAAATTGAGCTTGATCGTGGTAATCCTATCAGTTAAGAGTCACATTGTTGAATGAATGGATAACACGCACCTTTCTGTAGCAGAAAGCACTGGTGAGGCCAGATGCATCCTTCAACTGTGTGCTGCTTTTACACACCATTTATATATGTACATAGTGGAGTAATATGATGTGTTCACCTTAACCAGCACAGTCTATATCCACCATATAAAGCTACGGACATCTACCACAGTGCCCGTAAGTTACTTTAGAGAAAGTCTCTGTGGTCATGTTGCTGGTTCTTAACGCTACAATGGGATGTCTTTTTGTTTCAGTTGGAGGCCAACACAACGAATTTAGCCAGTCAAACAAACAGTATGGAGAAGATGTTCATAAAAGAAAATAATAAAAAAAAAAACATGAGTTGCTTTCAAAAGTCACTTCCTCACACATAAGTGATAAGTGAGACCTTCAGCATTAGCTTGCTATTCCAAATCCCCATGAGTCTTTCATCTCACAAGATGCTAAATGTATCCCTCACATCCACTCAGTTCATGTTACAGGTGCACGAGGGATTGGGAGCTCTTCGGTTTGCCTCTAAAAGGTGGTCGGGGACCTCGGGAAAACGTCTCACAGCTGAAGGTGCTAACAGCGCTAACAACGGCAACAGCGCGGGCAGAGCCAACAGTGCTCAAGACGGCTTGAGCGAGACGGGCTGCTCTGTTAGACATTACTCCACTATGTTTTTGCATTGTCGGCTTAATGTTCAGAATGTTATGTACGGCTTAAAGCGTTTCTACTCTCCATGGTGGCATTGTGACCCAACTTGTGTCGCAGTATTAGCAAAGTGAAATACATTTCCCAAAACTTCCCTGAAAAAGTTTCTTTTTGTGAATAAATGTTTGTGACAAGGAGACGGCAATCCGAAAAACTCACAAATCCAGCTCCTCCTCTGACCCAAAGCAGCCCTAAGTCGCTCATGCTACAGGCAAGATCTAGCATGACATCACCGAGACCCTGCCGTGTACCCTTAAAAATGGGCTTTATTTTGTTAACATTTACAGGAACATCACTGACATTAATTTTCCACCCGTTACATATGTATATACTGTACAGATGCCACTGAAAATACAAAGAACAAAAAAAAAATTGCTTTCCTCCATTCTGAGATTCTCTCATAGAGAACAGGGCTCCAGTCAGTGACACGGTTCAGCAGTGCAGAAAAAAGTTCACACAGGAAGTTCTCCTGTCGGGGTCCCAGGGACAGTGGAAACGACCACGGAGCAAAATGGAAGTCGTCAGCCGGAACCAAATTTATAAAAAATAAAAAGAAGAAAAAAAACAAAAACAAAAAAACACTCTTTCACAATTATTCTCACAACCGAGTCGATAATTACGTTGTGATTTAGGAAAATATATATATATATATATATACTGTTTATATATAATGCTGATGTCAACATGTGCAGTTCCTCGCTTCAGTCCAATTTCTTGTGATATATAAAAAACAAACTACTTTATGCTTTAGGTGTACCCTTTCAAATTGGAATACAATGCAATCAAGGAATTTTTTAAAATAATTAATTTAAACGGTTTTCTTTAAATACGTACGTATGGTGCCCCAAGGTTTCCAGCCCGGTGCCTCATTCATCACCCACCCTTTGTTAACTCTACACTGTTCAACGTGTCACTATTAACATTCAGTAGTTGCTATGAGACGGCGTAAACTGCGATGACTCACTTCAGTATACTGAGAAAGAGGAGAAGGAGCCCTCGCACCAGTAGCATCAACACGGTTTCATTTTCTCAAAGAGGGGACAACGTAGGACTTTGTAACTTGATTAAAATACAATAAATAAGATTTTATCACAATTGTTGTGTTATCTGGTGCATGACATCTTCATGGAAGGCAGCGAGAGTCTATGCTTGCAATGCCGGGCAGAGAAGAGGCTTCGTAAACATAAAATATAATTTAGGTCAAGTTATCAACACGATGGGTCTAAGACTTCAAAAACACTGCATGTCAAGTTATACACATTATACTGTCTGACTTTAAAAGATAACGGCCAGACTTTTCCAGTATTTCACCTCGTTGACCCTGTGAATGCGTGGAGTGCTCCACCAACGAGCTTTACAACAGGAGCCATTGTACGAGTCTCCTTCCATAAATGTATCTGGCATCTCCCCTGCATTAGCAATGCAGAGCGCTCTTTACAGCTACACAGGAGAAGCACATTTGTATTCTGTAACGCAAAACTCTGATGTCTCCCAACCAACAAATTAGCACTCACCGTGACTTCCAAAGTAAGAGAGAAAGAAAGAAAAAAAAAGAGCAAAACCTAAATGTTTCCTGATAGGTCCACTTGGGGATGGAGCAAAAGTGCAGCGTTGGTTGAGCAAGTATGCAGTAAAACGTGAGACTTTTACAATGGATACATCAGTTTCTGCAAAACATGTACTGTAAAGAAAGGTACACGGAGTGATGGGGGTATTTGCAAACCGGTTCACAGAGAGCAGGATACTCTGGTCTTAATGTGACTGCACAGCCTTAAGAAATCTACCTGGAGAAATCTATGCTACTAAGAGATTTTACACACGTTTTTAGAACAGTACATACAGGTTTGATGAGGATTTGCACACCGCAGTGCTTCCTTAATGTAGCATTAGGGAAAGCTCCCATCGTTTACAGTGATTAAGAATAGCAGGACTCCTCTTTTCTTAAGGTAAATGAGGTGCTCCCAACTAGCTGATGTTGTTTTTGTTGCAGATGCGGGAAGGCCCTCCTGTGCCGTCTTCTCCCACTTCCTCCCTAAACAGGGAGGGAATCTTAAGGCCCACCTTTGCTTCATCGTCATCCACCACCATCCACACAGGGAAGCTACGAGGGCCTACATGAAGAACACACTTATGCACAGTGCAAACAGGCTCTCTCCCCCCCCTCATCCCACCCCTCTCTTCCATCTCCCCGACCTCCGGAGACGGGCAGGCGTTAAGGAGGAGGTGGGGTGGAGAGGATTAACTCTGGACAGCACCCCTGCTGGCAGGCAGCCAGCCTTTCTTCTTTCAGTTTGTTTTTCATTTTTGGTCTTTTCTGGGAATCTCCTGCCCTCGAGGGAGAGAGAGGGGGGGAGGAGGGATATTGGGGTGGGTATGAGGCTGAGGGACGCGGGTGGAGGTTTCTACTTGTACAGGCTCATGGTCGAGCTCTGGTACATGCACATGTACGCGTCACACAGCAGGCGTCGGGCCTGGCCCTGGATGCTCTTGGGATCCAGGCTGTGCAGCTCCTCTGGGGTCATTTTCAGGTAGGCCTCCACCTCCGGACAGGGAGACACCTGGGGGATGTTGAACCCGTTCTGCCCGCCTGTAAAGACACATGGTCACTTGTTACAGAGAGGCCTTAGTCACTAGTTTCACTAGTAGTTGGGTCATTTGGTCACATCAAACGGGGAAGGTATTACAGGATCTACAGTAATCTAAAGAAACCCTTCGAAATTAGAGTTGGAGGAACAACAAAAAATTGCTGTTCTCCGAGGCTTATGACTGTGTGTGTGTGTGTGTGTGTGTGTGTGTGTGTGTGTGTGTGTGTGTGTGTGTGTGTGTGTGTGGGGGGGGGGGGTGGGGGGTCAAGGGCATCTCTTTGATTTTTATTCTTCTGTGGTCGGGTGTATGCTTCAGTCTACTACTAAACTCTAATATGCATGTTTTTTTATGCTCCCTGTGTTATTAAGTGTATGCCTGTATTTTATATTTAGTCATATATGTAAAGTGAAATGATACAGTAATACATGAATATTATCATTATTATTAAATGTGCTGTGTCAGAGAGGAATAATGAATAGTTGCACTAAAAAAAGCACTAAAGTTTTACAATACAACGCGGACAAACAATAACTTTAGTTCAAAATCAGAACTAAAGTATTTTTACATAATTGGATGGATTTCTTGTGGGGGTAGAGATTCACTCGTTTAGTGATTCTGAGGGCCCAGCAACGCAGTCTTCTTTCCTCACAGTTTGAAACGGCCGGTCTTAATCTCGGTTACGGCATCGGAAAAGTTTAACGCCGCGACAAAACGCGGCAGGGCGAGGCCGAGGACACCTACCGTCACGATCGGCCATGCTGTCGAAGAAGAGCCAGGCGGAATCCGCGCTGCCGTACTTCACGAAGGCCACGTAGTGACTGGTTTCGATGCACAGCACGGCGAACAGCTCCATCCTCTGGCGGGGGAAACTGCCTTGCCGCCCCGTACCGTCTTGCAGCTCCTTGGGGACGGACAGTTTGCCGTGCCGGTGGGTTTTCCTCCTCGGGTGGAGGTGAACCTAAAAAATCGGCGCGAGCGGTTACGCGCCATCACAGAGACTGGGTTACTGGGTTACTGTTGCCTATGAAAGTTGGAACACGCTACACACAACATTCATTAATATGACATGAAATAAAAGAGTTGAAGCACATTTCATTTTTCATACTGCCAGATGAGCAACTTATTAGGATATAAAATGTGACAATATTTCAGTAAATGCACAATGAGATGAGAGGGGATCGGGCCGTGCGTTACGATCTACAGGAGAAGCCTTCTGGAACATAACTGGAGACTGCACTGAGGCAGATTGATTCCCTTGGATTTGGCGCCACCAAATGGACGACTCTAGCCCCCACTGTGTTTGAATTGGTGATGCAATGATGCCCCTTGTTGTTTACCTGTGTATTGCACTTTTCACAGAACTGTTTAATCTTGCCCGCCGTGATGTCCCCGTCCTCGTAACAGTCTCGGCACTCGTAGAGAGCCAGGCCTCCGCAGATCCGACACTCCCGCGGAGCTGGAGAATAAAAAAAAAGCACATTGAAACGCTGCCCAATGCCAGTTTGGACACGAGAAAAAAAAGGTTCCTTCATCTGCATCTCAAACATGACCAGGAACAAACTCACTGTCTTCAAGAAGGTCTGTGATGTCCAACTCTAGTGAGGGGAAGATCTTGTTGAACATTTTGAAGTCCTTGCCAAAGCGGGGCATCTGGATGATAAGGCAGGAGGGAGCCTGGCGTGGAGGAAAAACAGAGAAAGAGGAAACGTATGTGGTCATCGGCGAAGATCGGAGTACACAGGAACTGAAATCAGGACAGGTGTGTAGAAGAGTCTGTTACTGACCCTAGCAGGTACACTGTTGTTTGGGATTTTGTTTGTAAAAATCCTTCCATATCAAGAACACGTGACCACTTTATCGATCTCCATTCCTTGTTTCAATAAGTTGTCGCGTCAGCAGCTGCTTTTGATCTAAAAAAGTGCACCTTTAGGATTGCTGTTGGCTCAGGACAAAGTCTTGTACTGGAGCCTCTCATATCTGGAGCTGACGGAACTATTTATAGATGCATGAGGAAGATTAACTGTGGGCCTTGGCGTCGGATAATGGGATCCTTTGAATAAACAAATAGCCTGTAGATCACCGCATAGGCACGACCGATGGAACTACAATCTGAACGTTATCAACATAGAAACAACCAACAAAACAATCACAGATACAGCTCTGCACCCCGATGCAAACTACAGTTGTGTATTAACAAAGGGCCGGGGGGGGGGGGACATTACTTTGTCAAATTCATTGGATACCAATATTTTGAATTAAGTTAAGCTAATAAGTTAAAACAAATAAAAAATTCACCTCTGCAAACTTTAGGTCGCTGTTGATGAACGACCACTCGAGGAGCTGCTGGATGGTGGGAACTCCCACCTTGTCCTTCTTGTCCATGAAGATCTGGTAGAAGTAACAGTCCTGGACCTTCTGTCCTGCCGACCTGGAAAGCAAATCTTATGTAATCTTTCCCACTTTGGAGAAAAATAACTGTAATCTGTTCAGATATTAAAAGAACTTCAAAGTACTTATAAGAGATATTTATCTCAGATAAAAAATATCAAGGTTTTGTATTTATATTATGAAACCTTTGACTCTTGATGCCAACATGTATGTGTTTCTAACTATTTCATGCTATAGAGCATTTTACATAAAACATTAAATACATTAAATATTGATTAAACCTGTAAGCTTTGAATCTTATCTAAAGCTATACAATACTGTAAACATTTAACTGCTTGACACATTTTCTGTATTGTGAGCCTGATAAATGGTGAAGAGAGACATCATTTCGTTTTTAATCCAGGGTGTCAGATTAGTCATATTATATGAAGTGGGTTTAAAATGCTTTGGTACGAACGGATCATTAGGGAAAGACCAATAAATAATCCAACTTTACAGCAGACAGAATCATTTTCATCTAACTTGCAAAGAACATAAAACATGAATGCTAAGGGAGTTCTCATATTGTGACCCAGAGACGCTCACAAGTCTCTGAGCTACAGTCCAAGTCAAGTCTCAAGTCACTGAGCTACAGTCCAAGTCGAGTCTCAAGTCTCTGAGCTACAGTCCAAGTCAAGTCTCAAGTCTCTGAGCTACAGTCGTTAGCATTCCGCACGCGGGGTGCAATATGTGTCAATGTACTAGTACGTGTTACGTGGGCAGGTAAACGAGGGAGGGGGGTAGCGAGCTCATCAGATGTTTCCTAAAAATAAACATTGTTCACGAGTCTCAAGTCAAGTCTGAAGTCACTGTGTGTGTGCGACTTAAGTCGCACTCGAGTCCGAGTCTCAAACTCAAACTCCCCATCTCTGTTGTTACCAAACTACCAGTTGAACCACTTTGCCCACATTGTCTGCCATTCAATCTGTGAACTGTATTTGCAGCGTGTCACATGCATCTCACAGACAAAAGTAACCTGCATCATTTAACTATGCCGGGCACTTTTTGCCCACAAATTCTTGTATATTTTTCAAAAGGCAACTGACCCGTACCTTAGCCTCAGCAACGGATCCACCCTCAGTATGTGATGGAAAAGGATATTAAGGAACTCCTCTGGATCTGTAATACAATATGTGCATACATTTAATGTAAGGCAACGCTCCTGTACATTAAATGCTGCCAGCCAGCGCCAGTTTTTAATAAGTGTGGCCACTACAATAATAGTCCATCAGAGTGGAAGACGTCTGAGAAATTGTTGAAAGACCAATTATCGATATATCTGTCCTCCCTACCTTTCTCTTCGGACGTGAACCCAGAGGCAGCTTCCACATTCTCCAAGATCCTCCTCAGCTTCATCACTTTAGTAGCACACACATAACCATGTCTGCAGGACAAAGTTACAAGCTCTGAGATGGGAACGTTTGGTTCAGTGGCATTAGATCCGCTAACATTCACTGGTGATGTAGTAAATAATGCAACTTACAGTATCAAAGTGTTCATTGATTTTCTTATCTGAATCATGCTCAAGCTCATATTTAAGGAAGTCATAGGGAAACTTAAGCATTCTTCTCTCGCACATCTTTAGCTTGGTGGGAATAAATTAAGTAAAAAAACTCAATCTGCACCTCAAGTGTTGAAAACCTACAATGTGAATCACGAGTGTGTATGCAACAAACCACTCCGACATACATGCGCAGCGGGTTCACGATCTCTGTGCGTAGAAGCTCTTGGGTCTCTCTGTAATACTCCACATCGGTCTTTGAGCGTGGTCTCAGCAGAACCGTGTCCAGTACCGAGCTGAAGGAGAACAGACTGCAGAGAAGAAGACACAGGTGTAACAATAACAGATATTCATGTTTCTTTTATCATGCCTGTATAAAATAAAAATGAGGATTTTCCATGAACTGACTGACATTAAAAAACTGTATACGGTGGCCATAATGGCATTTGATCATTAATCATTTGGATTCATTGTTTAGCTGGTAAAAAAAATACTTCCCATTGATCCAAAAATTCCTCATTTAACCAAACCACCTGGAAGTGTTTTAAAATAATTTTTGCTACAATGGTCACATATAGAGCTCAAATTTGAATCTCCCAATTGGGCGATGCGTCATAAAAGCCTGGGATCCCTGTAGTCTGGGGAAGAAGTCTGGCTCGACTGCTTTGTTCAGTGGCCCTTCAGCAGTTGGCCATAAACAGCACAGGAGACAGTATCCACCGACCTGCTCACAGCAGGAACACACCCTCCTGTCGGAGTCGGTGGGCAAAGTCAAAACAGTTCACTAATAAGCCTCTGCCTCTGGGCAGACAGCTACGCAAGCAGAGGAAGCACTCTACAGTCAATAGGACTGTGCCGAGACGGTGATATGACATCGCATAAACCGCAGCTGATCAAGTATTTACCGTTCGGCTAAAAGAGTACTGACCAGAACAGGGTTGAATCCAGGTAGCAGGAGTTGTAGTGGCCCTGGATGCCTTTCTTTTTTCCTACCATGACATCCAGACCGTCGCTCTCTGTGCGGGGGGGCGTGTTCTCATGTACCACCTCACTTAGGTACCCTCCAAATGCTGCACAAACACACGGCACCAAGTGCAACGTTTTTTCAGAGATTTCAGTTCATCCGTGGCGTCGTCTTCATCATCATTTCAATTCCACCGACTCACCGATGGAGTTGCACCGCTCGATGGGGTTGGAGGAGTGATGCAGGGACGGGAAGCGGGAGTCGGGCCGGCAGCACTTGAGCTTAACGAACAGGGCCTTTTTGGGGGGGCAGGTGAAGTAGCGCATGCCTTTGAAGGTGCCGTCAGTGCAACCGGGGCACTCTTCTTCCTGGAGGAGAAGATTGATACCGCGGAGTCCAACCAATTAAAGGAGAGGCACTGTTGTTTTTGAGGCCTTAATGAGAGAAACGTCATCAACATGTCCGAAATAAGTCTGAGTCTTATTTCTACCAGGGACATGCAATACACGTGTGGATGATGTTTGAGGTCATCAAGGTGTAAAATCTCTGTTGAAATGAATGGAAATGTGGTGAATTCATAATATGACTAAAATAGATGGCTGTGTTTAGCATGAGACATCAATTCATTGATGTCTCATGCTAAACATGTCTCAATTCTAAACATGTCTCAATGTCTCAATTCATTAGACAGATAAATCCACCCACACTGACTACTATAAGAAAACGCTTCAACGGAACAACGTATAAATCAAGGCTAGATGGGTGAGTTTTGCTAATAAGATCAGCTTTTATTCAGCTGATCTGAGTGGCACTGATCGCTTCCTGAGAAAAGAGCTGGAAAAATGTGTTGATGTAACCCGCCAATACGCATCAAAAAGGAAAAAAACAATCACTTACCAGCTCCAGCCCGGCCAAAGGCTCCAGCAGGCCAGGAGGAAGGCCCACCCAGCGGATGACACCACACAGAGGGGGGTTCTCCTTCACCTCCACCAGAGAGCCCACCTCCAGGCCCGGCTGGCCTCGGGGCGGCGTCGAGGGACGCGGCGAGGGAGGGGCGGCCGGTGACGGCGGCTCGGACTGCTCTCCCATCACCGACTGGACAGAAAGGGAGAGAGGCCCGTGGTTCATGTTGTCAATGGGCCCCGTCTTCCTGTTCAGGCTGAAGGGCAGCGAGTGGAACTTGTTGTCGCTGGACAGCGAGGTCGAGGGCGGGGCTCTGGAGGGCGGGGAGGACTGGTTGAAGTCGGGGGGCGTGTCGGTGAGGGACTTGGCGGGGTCCTCCCCAACTGCAGGAGAGAAACCAGAACCGAATTAACAGTAATAGTGGAGACGGGCGTCGATATGCGGAGGTGTTGGTCTTTTAAGAGTAACTTGAGATGAGGCTGAAAATCCCACTTCGACCACTGGGCGTCGGCAAAAATGAGATTCTCAGACGGTGACCTGGTTTAAGAAGCCAAGAAAAAAAAGCACAATGCCAACGGAGATGTACGTCTCCACAGAAATCAGTTTTTCACAGATCTTATTTGAACACATTATTGTGTTCAAATAAATGCATTTGTGAAGGAGAGTGTCACTTTATCTATGAATTTTCCAAAAGAAGAATACCAAGCATACCTACCATAACAGTGGAGTCAATTTATTCAAGAATTCAGATTTCATGTATGCACACCTGAATTATTCCACCACCGAGAGGAATCACAGGAGTTTGTGCTCTGATCATTTTGTGACAGGAATGGAGGCACAAAGAAATATCCCCAAGATGTGGAAAGTGACACCGAGGACACATTCACAGGATGAGCAAGCAGTTGTGAAAATGGCTTAGTCAGCCATCTCGGTCATTACGGATTCACGCATCGGTATTGAAATTCTCCTGCGGACTCTAAAGTAATCCGTTTGCCTGCGGAGAGGAGGCAGCGGCCGCAGTTAGTTTGCGGTCCTCATTTTGACGATGAGAATTCAGCCTTTGAGAGGGTGCTGAGGCAGATCACCTCACGCATCTGGAATTTGACGAGAAACCGCTTGTCTAGTTGCTATTCAGAATAATGTGAATCATTGAGCTGCCTGCACCATCTTGACGACAGGCGATGATTTCATCTTCAGGCAACTTATCAAATGTTTCACAACTGACGCGCGAGGGTGATGAGATGAGCAATGTGATGGTAACTTGTGTCCCCAATCAATGTGCTCAATCAGTGACACTCAAATAAAGTATTTTACTTGCAAATAGCACAACACCAAAATGTCCGTCTTTAAAAAAAAAAGGGCAATTTGCAGCCGACAACTAACGGTCTGGGAGATATTTTCAGCATTTAGCATTATTAAAAGGCCTACGGCGACACAAATTACTGGTGGAGGTGGAATATCACATCAAAATGGTAATGGAGGACAAGACTAGTGGAAAGGTCGTTATAGCAAGCTACTGCAACAAACTACTCAATGTTGTTTTCCCTCAAATCATGTTTGGGGCATTCATTTTGGATACTAATTTTTGGATTTATTAAATATTTTCTTTTTATCTACAATAAGTAAGCCATGTATGAATGAAGGGAATATATTTTGTAGGGAACTATCTTGCTCCAACCTGTTAAAACAGTTTGTTTAGGTTTTTTTTTTTTTCCTGTTATAATAAAACTAGGGATTACAGTGGTACAACGTCAGAGCTATGCAATACTTCAAATTAATACATTTTTAAAGTATTTTAGTCATCTAAAACTAAATCGGTCTTCAGCTGAACTACAACATGCAGAATAACTATTTTCTCCAGAATTATCTTCCTTGTGTACTTCTGTTAGGATATAGAATTTAGAAAGGAGTTAGAAAGTTACCAACCCCAGTTCTAATGTAAATGATGAACAATTAATGAGTTGATCAATATTAGATTTTACAATAAAATGTATATTTCATTTGGTTCAGGAGAAACATTTAGTTGTACAAGTAAATTCCCCAAACCGACGGCATCAAAAACAATGATTATGTGCTGCACATTTTTAGCAGGTTGGAGAAACAAGTTCTAATAATTTACATTACCAAGTGATAAACATTCTATGATCTGTGGTATGTCACTTTGAAGGACACCAGAACACACAGTTATTTTAGTAGAGTCAGTAGAAACCGAGTAGGAATGGAGCCCCTTAAAAAGTGGATTCAGGAGCGGCTCGGGGAGAGAGATTAGAGTGGAGCTTGTTGTAAACAGGAGCTTGCCGGTGCGATGGTTTGACACCCCACGAGTCCCCGTGTTTTACCTTCATCAATGTACCATGTGCTTTTGGATTTGGACTGGGCGGGGGGATCGACAGAGCTGCCATTTAAAGTATAGTAAAATTCAGACTTGCTTCTACTTCCACAATGATGACCTACTCCTGTAAATAAGTACACGAGAGAAACAGATGAGCAGGTGCGTGTGCGTCTGTGTGTGTTTGAAAACAGAGTAAGAATTAAAAGGGTAAAGAATCCCATGAGATTATTTAATTAAATAATAATAATAATAAGCCTTAACTAATTAATCAGCAACTGCAGTGAGTTTTCTGCATAGAGGAAAAACTAAAAGAGACAAAAGTGATCACCGTAGGAACAGAATCCAAAATCAAAGCCGCTTTAACAAGAGTTTCTTGTTCTTTTTTTGTGAAAAGGGGAGTTTAGCATCTACTGTCATTAAGTGTTTTTTCTCTTGTTATTTTTAGCGTTGCTTTGCCATAAAATACAGAGTTTGATTTTGAGTTTTCTGTGCAAGTCCAAGAGTTCAGGGGTGATTAGATCTGCCCAATAAAAATTTGTGAAAAATGTATAAAGAAATGAGAAAAAAACTTTGATTGCTTGTGTAGAATCCCAACCAACCATTTTGATGGAACGCTCCTTTAAGAATGGCTGTCACACCAAGCGGTGAGTACATCGGCTACGTGAGTGTCGTACCAGCAGTGCAATACCTTTGCTCTTTGGTTTGCTTTGGCCTGAGGACGACTTTTCACTGTTGGTGCCTCTGGGGGCAAAACTGTGCTTTTGCAGCCTTTGGTCCTGCATGGAATATTCTGCACAGCGCAAAAACACAACCAAGTTAGTACAGCACCCCCATCAGCGGAGGTAGAACTAGCATGCACCAAATGTCACCCGCAGCCCGGATACACTTCATTTCTGGAGGGTATATTTTTCCCTCAATGCTTTTCAATTTGTCGCTGCGCTTGGATGGACACAAGTCATTTAAATAACTACCTAAGAGTATTAAGAATATATATTAGTTTACTATAACAATGAGAAAATAGATTTTAATGTACAAGATTATTGGAAGACTCCGGAAGATGCTGAATTTAACTTCACACTGACAAAACAGATATTTTTCTTTCTCATTAAACATGACTATCTGGTAAAGGCATCATTAAATAATAGGAAACGAATGAATATCAAATTATGTTTAGAGAGAAAGTCTGAAGTATCTCCAAGTGACAGAATTTACTAGGGTGCAAAAAGAAAGGCTTTAAAAAGAGAAATGACAAATTAGCAAAATAGAGAAATCTTCCAGATTTCTAGGACGCAAATCTGAACAGGGAGAGAGGCGGCGGCAACACATAAACAAATCAATATGCCAACGTGGGGAACAAAGAGGCCGAGTGTCTCACTTGACGTTCCAAAACAAGTGAGACGTCGACACAAAAGGCTCTCTGTTCCCGCTGCAAGCGAAACACAAACGCACAACGCTCGGAGGCAGCTCAGTGTCGCCCCAACACAGGCACAGCCCGATGTTCTCAGGGACTGTTATGGTTTCACCACACACACACACACACACACACACACACACACACACGCGGTCCAAAGCCTGTGTCCAATACGAGGCGACTCACCTGGCATTACGTCGCAAATGGGGACGAGTCGTGTGTGCTCCAAACTTGCAAAATTACACAGCAGCTTCCCATCAAACAAACCGTCCCAGTCTCCGATCGGATTGTCCTGAAAGAGTTGGAGACATGAGAAAGTTGCGACTCTGCCGGACGTTCTTCATCCCTGCGAAGCGGACCGGCTGCCGCACATGCTTCTTCACCCCGCTATCTTCTTGGAGATGAAAGAGGTCTCTTGTCTTACCGCTCTAAAAAACAATGCTCAAAATCTTGATCCTCTGTAATGTTATGAACCAAACTGCTCATCTCAGTTTCTCCCTGCTAAAAAAACCACAACAACAGCGGTTTTCCAACACAAATCCTGCCAAGTGGACGCTCTGCTTTCTCTGCCAGCTCAACTGCGCTATTCTCCTTCTGCACTTTGTTCCGGCGGCGTAATCCACGACCGGGCGTGAGGTCCAGTGCCACCAGCTAGGGAAGGCAGGGCGAGGCTGGACGCAGAGAGAGGCAGTGGGCTCTCCTCGGCTGCCTGCTGGCCCCTTGCCATGCTGTTGGGTCATAGAGCACGAAGTCTTTACCTCACTCCCCGCGTGACTGCCTTGCCTTTGTGTGGGTGGCTAAGATGCACTGAGTGGGCCACCGCCGCTGCTGCTGCTGCTGCTGCTAACGATCAGCAGTCAGATGCCTCAGTTTATGCGTTTCGATCTCTCTATGACTACAATACCTCACCCGCCTGACAACCGTAGCCATAGATACCAGCTGCCGGGATGGGAGACATGTTGCCTGAACGTACAGAGAAACAGTCGTAAGAAAAAGAAAAAACACAGCGAGGTGATAGCTCAAGTAATTCTTTCTTACAAGTTCACTCTGAAGATGGCGGAGCATCCGGTCGTGTTCGGAACGTAATATCACTTCAGCGTGAACGGCTCCCTAAATGTAACACTGACCGGGTTTGGAACATTTTGACAGCAACACCAAACGTTTTGTGACACTGAATATGAAATCTCACATCACTGTTTCAATTTTTAAGTCATAGTTTACATGCAAAGAATAACTCTCTAAGTTAAGAATGTTTCACATTACATGAGTAACTTTCCTTTCCGGTGTGATAGTTCTGGATTAAACATTCTATAATTGTGGTACCTTCAGCAGTACCACTGGATGGTGGAGAATAGTCTACCTTAAGACATGTGAATTTTAACTCACACATGTATAAAACAGAGAAGCAAAGTAAATTTAACTTGTGTTGTGACTGCAGAGTACCAGCACTGAAACGATGTAATGCAGAAACTCTTCTTTAGTTTGTTATTTAATCACGCCCTATAGGCATTCATTCCCCAGCTGCTGCCCTGATAACATAATCATTTTAGAAATTCAACATGTTGGAATTTAAAATAAAAAAATCAAAGGGAAAGTTACCTTCTTAAATGTGTTGCTTGACTGCAAGCAGAACTTCACTAGCTACAATATGTTTTGAAATGTACCATTAACTTCACAGAAAGTGGCAGGAATCTAAGCCTAGTATTTTTTCCCTGTAAACCAGCGTATTATTTTAGTGGATACAATAACTATTTCGAGAGAGCTTTGCTTACCATGTCAACTCCCACATAGTAGCCAAGGCTCTCGTTGCCCGGCAACAGGTCACAAAAAATGATGGTGCCTCTCTCCGGCCCGTCCCTGGTCTGCACCAGGACCCTGGAGTTGATCTCCAGCGGGGGGAAGTCCTGGTCCTCTTCTACCAGATTGATGTGGTCCACCTCCAGCTCGCCAAAGTCTTCCACGTCATCATCCTCCCAGAGTTCGAGCTTGTCCAGGGCCACGAACACGCCGCACTCATCCTCGCAGCGGAAGAGTTGTCGGCCCTGGTAGGAGCCCTCCGTGAAGCCCTGGCCCCGGCCCTCCTCCTAAGAGACCGAAGTGAGGGCAGGATGATGAGACAGAACAGCAACGTGAGTGATGAGCAACCTACTGTTGAAAAAAAATAAAAAAATAAAAAAGGTAGGCAGGTAGGCTGCTCAGCATTTTCCAGTGAAGGGAAGTCAACATCATAGAGCTGTGATTAAACAAGATCGATTACTGCAGCACAAATACGAGTAGAACTGCTGCAATGATGAATGCATTCAAAAAGTTCACGCACAGCTGCTGGATGCTGTCGCACAGCTGACTATGACACAGTGTGCATCTTTTCTTGCATGCTAATTAGGTTTGAAGTAGTCATCTCTTTTTGGTGGGGTCAATAAATCTGAATTCTATCTGAAGCATGTGTGCAAACTGAGCTACGGTAGGAAAGTCTGAGCTACATCAGCCCACGACAAGAAGACACCATCTGGATGAATAACGACAACATTGTGCTGCAATAAGTAACCCTTTGTATTGTGTAGTTCTGCTGTACATACGGTACAGAATGAACAGCTTGACCATCAAATAATCTGTTTTTGTGATGAGATTAAAAAGAATAGTTCACACAAACCTTCTGCCTTTGGGGCTGTAAAAATTACTGCTTCTTTGGTTCAGATTTCTCTAAAACAATTATATGTAGCCAGTGTCTAATCTTTACAGCTTCAGAAAGGACAGAAATAGAGGCAGTCCATAAAAATAGAAATCTGATCTATGACGTGTGCATCGTTTATAATTCATAAAACTAATGTGATGCAGAAGTGACATTGTCACAGCGAATGTCACACAACAGTGAAGATTTAGCATTTCATCGTGATCCGGAAGCACTGCCTTGCGTTCTGTTCAGAAATCTCCAAACTGTCAACAAAAGAGCTCTTGTCAAAAGAGACACTTGTTGTTACAGGGTAAAATGAGTCCATCTGTGAAACCAGTACATATTGTGCACAAGGAACACGTTAGAGTGCAGACATTTACATGTGTTTGGACAATTGAAATGATAAACCTGGTGTAGTTTTTGCATCGCTTCGCCAAAGTCTGTTGACCTTAAAACAGCAGACTCACACTACAGCACTGAATGGTGTGACTCACAAAAATCACATAACTCCGTCTACCGTACTTCTTTTGTATTCATCTTGAGCACAAACTCATCATTGCAATGGCTTTGAGGCCTCCCACTAATGAATGCATTCTGCATGTCTTCTACATCAATGAAGACAGTGTGAGTGTTTCAATTTGTTCTGATGCAGCTTTCAGCATTACAAGAAAGTCAGCTGATGTCAACGGCTGTTCATCTTGAACTGGATTTAAACATGAATAGCAATGATAACATGTTTCTTTTTTGACAATAATTATATTCCTGGACAAACAGTTACGGCCGTGTTTGGTTGCAATTCTGATTTTGTTTTCGCATCTGCAGATGTTGTACTGGAGACTTCTTTTTTACTTTTTTCTTGAAGAGATGTCTCCTTTGTACTGAGCAACTTTTTTCTGTACTGAGCAAATTTTCCTACCACGGTCGATTTTGTCTCGCACAATGGGCTAAAGAGTTAACACACACCCAGTCTAAAAACAGAAAACAGTTAACAAAAGACAAACAAGTTCTCACCAGCAGCTCTACTCCGAACCAGATTCCGGAGAGGGCTCTGTCGGGGAGCAGCGAGCCCTTGAAGCGAACCACACCGGGCAGAGGTTCATCGCCCGAGCGCAGCTGGACGCGCACCTTTGAACCGCAGTCAATGTCACGGACGCGCTCCAGCCGCGACTTGTTGCAGAGGAGGCCGTACCGCTCCTCACAGTTGGTGATGGGGAACAGCAGCTCGGCCAGCTTCTCATCCAGCTCCAGGACGTCCCGCTCGTCCAGGCTCAGGACTACGTTGGTCTGGTCCAGGACGCGGAGACTTTTTTTGCCCTTGCACGGGGGCAGAGTTCTGCCGAGGCTGTTGCGCTCCTGGCAGGCCTGGCCGAGGCTGCCGCGGGGGATCCTCAGGGTCTTCTGGGGAGGCTTCTCCACTGTACACTCCTTTATGACAATGTAGAAGCGCCAGTCCTCCCTGAAGCCCCCACTGGGCTTCTCCTGGCTCCACAGGGCAGAACTCATGGCTGCATGCTAGGCGGGAGGTCCAACATCAAGGCAAGCTTGACCTGAAGGAAGAAATACCTAATGATTTAACGTGTATGTATACACATACACATTGCATGGATATTTAGGTTTTTTTTCATTCGACGGAGTAGACATATACACATTTTATTTGATAAACTAAAGTACAATATTCCTCCTTTCGTGAACAATGTGTCCGTTATGGATAAAGATGTTGTAATAACAAACTTACGCTGAAACATTTGGTAACAATCTGAACTGCAGTCAGATTAACCTCGGTGAAAAATGGAAATCTGAAAGTTAACTTTCCATCTTAGGAAGCTGATGCCTGCTCTTGAATTTATTTAAATAATGCGGTGTACTACCCCTGTCATCCCTGTGCGGTACTGGTGTTTTTTTAACAGATTTTTGTGAGGCTGTGCTCATATTCACTGATTTGAATAGTCAAAAAAAAAAAAAAAAAAAAAAAAAACGCAAACAGCAGATGCTTGACTTACTCAAACACCAAAAGGGCAAGACTCAGAACTGGATTTCCCCTGATGACACCTCTGAAATGAAACAGCAGACTTCATCCGTCATTTGCTTCATGCGTGACAGTTTTGCTAACACAGGGATGATATTGTTGCTTTCACTAAATGATGTAATGTCGTGGTAACAACATGCTACAATCAAGTTAATACTGTTATGGCGTTAACAGCAAGAAGCAGGTAGAAAACTGAAAGTGACATAAACCTGACGAAGACCCGTTTTGACATTCATTTTTAGCCTGTTGGCCGACGTGACGACCACACAGAAGGTAGCAGGTGTTGGTTTCAGTCTCGGTACCACTGACACTCGTGTGGTGACTCGTTTTGGTGAACATTTTCCCTGATAACCGGAGCAGCAGGGTGTCATCACCTGTCAGTCACAGGCCCTTTAAGAGTGGGAAGTAGCTATAACGTACCGCCAGCTAAAAAGCCCCAAATGGTCATTCACGTTCAGTACAAAGGAAACGGACACTTACCTTTTGATGCGCGTCCGTTCGGTTAGATAATACAGGTGACTGTCATTTCAAATGTTCATCTCATTCAGATACAGGCCTCTGGAAACAAGCTAGATTCCTACCGTAATAACCTCTGATTAGCTAATCGGCTAGCTAAACCAGCTAAGTACTACACTAAAGTAAGCCTAGTGGGCTGAGCGATAGCGCGCGGGCTGGCAGAGGACTGCCAACCTCGACCGCATCAGCACACAGGTCTGCTCTCCATATGAAAATACGTGAAATAAAACAGTGTACCGCTACAGCTATGCGATATATTATTTACAGGAGACGACCTCACGAAACTTAATGCCTTACATCATGCACTCCCTCACATGCATTGGTCCGTCGTTTCGTTTCCAAGCGCTGATTGGCTGTTCATTATGTCTGTAACGCAGCTCCACTGTGGGGTTTTCCCATGAATGGCAGAGCACATAGTTAGGTTGACGTGTAGCTCTCAGGGCAAATGATGCTGTCATCGGCTAGGCAGTAGTAGTAAGTATTTACTTAAAAGAAGAAATACTACATTAATCAAGAAATAATTTGAAAAGTGATCATGACATGTATTGATAATCAAAAGGGAATGGGCTCAAAATGCAGAATTTGCTTCTTTAAGAGGTGTAGACATATTATATGTCTAAATTATATGATTGTATTCTGGTTAGTAGTGCATTCATTTTGTTTAAATTTAGCAATTGTTTAATTTACTGTTGGGAGGTTATATGTCATCTCTTTGTCATGTTTTACTAAATGATCATAGGTTTTGGATTAAAATGTTTGTATGAAGGAAATCTATATATGTATTTATCCTAAACATAACATATTGTCCTCTAATGTCCAATGATGCTAATGCTGATACTGTACTTGCTTTCTACTACTGACTACAGGAGACTTATTTTCAGTAGACAGAAACTGCTTGTTTCGAGAAAAACGTGAACAACTTTCAATAATATCATTATCATTTCCAGTAGTATTAATAATAGTGGTAGTGGTGTGGTTTTATATGAACATATCACAAACTAACCCTAGAAAAGAAACCCAAGACAAACAAGTGCATGATTCTTCGTATTGTATCCTGAAAAAGTCAGCAGAAGATACACTTAAGAAGATACACTTAAGCAAACACACTTTTATATAAATATTTCATACAATAAATAGAAAAAGTTCTATGGAGATTCCTTCGCCAGCTTTACACTAAATTAAAAGGTCAGTCTTGATTCCCGTTGTGTCAGCTCCTCCACTTCCTCCGAAGTGAGGTCATTGTTTATCAACCTGTAATGTGATCAAATTAAAGAATGAAAATGTCAGTTTTGAATCAAAAACAAGTTAAAGTTTCGTGTTGAGCAAAATAGTATGCCGTGTCTTTTGTTTGTAAATAGAGAAGTGACGCCCTTAATTTCCCCCAAACGAGAAAACACAGGTAGGCACGAGTAGGGTGACTCACCACACTGATTTCATAAGCGTATTGTTCTCCAGGGCGTGAATCAGACATTCCACCCCTGTTCTAGTTATGCAGTTCTCAGTCAACCTTTTAGAGAAAACACAGGGTGGGAAGGTGAGGAGAAGGTGGAGCAGGTGAAGCGCCGCCGTACTGGGAGTGCTCAAAGGTCAGCCACTCCTGTCCACGGCAGTTGATGGCATTGTCAGGACCAGTATAACGTGTTGCCAACCCTTACCAAAGCTCTTTCAGTGAAGTGCTGTTCCTGATGATGTTGGCAAGGGCACCTGCTCCTGCATCCCCCACGCCATTGCCCACCAGACTGTAAACATACGTTTTGAATTTTATTCAGGTGAAGTATTCTAAAGCTGCAGAACTAAAATGTTAAAATATTTCAATTTGGCTCCGTACATAAATATTGCAGAACTGGAACATGGCTTTATATACAAAAATGTGGTCATATGTTCACATGTGTAATACCCAAGTATGTGTACTGTTGCCAAATATACCCACGGTTCTAAAATTCAAAGCAAATATTACCTCAGCCACACCAGCGATGTGCTGCTCTCTAGAGCGCCGGCGAGGGCCACTGCTCCGGCATCTCCTATCTTGTTGCCCCAAAGCCTGGGAATACAACAGAATATTAGGGACAAGACAACTACAACAGAATTCAATCGTGAATAGAAATTCATCACCAATAAAACATTGGCGCGGTGACTTTTACCCTAAATACTTTAGTGAACGGTTGGATTTCAGTCCCTCTGCCAGCTGCTTTGCTCCCTCTTCTGTTATGTTATTGTTGCCAAGCCTGAGAGGAAATGAAGAAGTTCATTTCATATTCATCACAAGCTCCACAGACGCTGGGAGGATCATCATTGTTCCATTTTAGTGTCACATCTGATGAGTGCTGCTGAAAGAGCTGACCTAAGAGAAAGGAAATCCTGCCTGCTCTTCAGAAGATGCGAGAAGTGGTGTGTACAAGCATCCGTGAGCTTGTTGTTGAAAAGCCTAGAGACAAACACACCGATTCTGAAAATGAATAGATCAAACGTAACGTGGGACATATGATAGCGTCAATAATCACTGACTTACGCTATTTTCCGGAAGTTGTCACAATGGATACCTGTAGCAAGTAGTTTGCGAATTCCCTCACCAGTAATGCTATTATTCCTCAGGCTGTTAATGAAAGAACACCAGAAACTTCAGCACAGCATTTCTTTTTGATGGAAGGAGTGATTTAAGCTTTTTTGCTGTACTCACTACAGGGAATGGCAATTGTGCATGCAAGGAAGCAGCTGCTCCACTCCGACATCGCCCACGGAGTTGTTGTCAAGCTGCAGGCCAACGGGATTCCTCAAATGCTGGAGCACGTAGGCCAGAGCGGTGCACTCTACTGGACCGATGTGACAGTAGGTCAGTTTCAGGTGGTCCACCTCCAGCCTACTCACGGCATCCCTGGCGACCCTGCTGTCCTGCATCTCGTAGATGCATTTGATGAGCCAGACGAAGCCGGGCATTGCGTGCATGCTCTTCTTCTCCCCCGCCACTGGCGGCGGGATGGACTTAAAGTGTTTGTGCATGCCTTTGGACAGGCACCTCACCACCTGTCTGACCCTCCTCTCCGTCACCGCGCTGGGGCAGCCGTGGAGCCACAGGCTCAGATGGCGCTGGGACAACAGCCCGGACACAAAAGTGGCCGTGATTTTCAGGTTCGCCGTTTCGGCCGTCGCGGCTTCCCCCTGCAAAGCCTGCTGCTGTTTTTCAGCGGAAGACGAGCAGACGCCGAAGCACGAGGTGCTCCCGAGAGCCGTCTCCCTCGCGTTCTGCGGCTCAAAGAGGTTCAAGATAACCGAGCGGTCGGCGTTGTTCGCCGAAACGATGTACAGAGCAGCAAAGAAGCACTGCATCATCAAATGAAGGAATTCAAAGTGTTTACTGTGGGCGGGGGACATGTCTTTGCTTTGTACGAGGAAGCCCACGCAGATGTCCTTCTCCGTTACGCCGCACTTTTCTAGGTCTGCGCCTGAGAAGATGAAACAGCTTGTTCCTATTCCCTCAAAGGCGAGCTGCCCGAGATGCCAGACTGTGTCCAGGTTCTCATGGAGCCAACTGGCCCCCGTGGTGCTCTTAGGGGAGCTTCGGTGCTGGAAAAAGTGCTGCAAGATCATGAGGTAAACATCTGTGATTGTTTGTGGGCTCCCTTCGCCACCACCCAGCAGCTCCTTGTGGCAATGTGAGACAATCCAGCAGAGGACCGGGCTATGGCACATTCCAAGGAGAGCGTTTTTTGTCCGCAGGGACTCCAGAACCTTAGAGGCCACAACGGGGTCACGGTGGTGTTTCCGCACGAAGCTGTCAATCCCACTCGGGGTAAAGCCCTGCAGGAGGACCTCTTTGCAAAGGTGTTTTTTCAACGCGGGCCCCACCGCCTCCGGGCGACTAGTCACCACTTTCCGCACGCCCTTCATTAGGGAACCCTGGATCAAGTTGAACAACAGTATGTGAACAGGCGCTCGCTGGGTGGGGCAGCAGAGCGTGTGCTCATCCGAGAAGCCCTGCTTGAGCTCGTCCAGGCCGTCGAACGTGAAGAGGATGAGATGCGGATGGTCCAGGATGAACTGGAAGATCTCCTCCTGCTGCCTGTCCGGCCAACAGCAGCGCTCAAACAGCAGTTCCTTGATGGACAGTTCCTGCCGCTCCGAATTCAACCTGCGACAGCTGAACGGGAACAGGAGGAGGAATTCCCGAAGGAGCGTCCCCCGAGCCCAAAGCAGGTGCAGCCTCTGGAGTAAGGTGCTTTTCCCGCCGCCCGCATCCCCGGACACGAGCACCGTGTCGGCCTCCCTGTTCACCGTCCCCACTGCACCGACTACGTCCTCCAGGCCCAAAGGTCCGTGGACGTCCTCGCAGTAATGAGCCAGTTCCAGCTGGCCCTCAGTGTAGAAGTCGTCCAGAGACATGTGGCTGGTCCCTCCATAAGTACTGAGGAAGCAGGACTGAGCAGAGACAGAACTGCTGAGCTTCTTCTGATACTTTAGGACCACTAGGACAAAAAGGAAACTGCAGTAAATACAGTGTAAAACGATACCTACTATTTCTAACTATATATTCTCAAACTCAGACTTGGGTCTTTTTGTACATTTTTTTGTTCTATCTTCCACCATTTCCATGTTTTGAAAGGAAATAAACTGAAATATTTTAAAATAGCGTGCCAAAACAAACCCCATATATTATCAGGCTTTGTTTTCTTTAGTTGATGATTCAAATGATGGCATACCTTTGGGAGGAGTCCAATTCTCCTGGTTTAGCGACGATCCAGATCCCCGCTTTTGCTGAAGGTAGCAAAGTACAACCTTTGCCGCAGATTCTCCTTTTGATCTGACATGATCAAGCAAACGCCTCGCCTGATTGACATATAAGATGGCAAGAGATTGATAATTAAACTCTCTGCTGAGAAATATTTACATACAACAACCAGCAACGGCTTAAATTCTTGAAACATCCCAAGTTGCCCATTGAAAGAGATGCAAAAACAAAACAAAAACCTCACAGTACCTGCTGAGAGGGAGTGTGCACCGGCAGCCGCACGTCGTTGCAGTCTGCTGAGCTAAAGTGCCCTGTTATGACGAGAGCGTGCAGTGCGTCTTCAACGCAGCCTTGAAGCTCGCCGACCAGGCCCGGCCGTTGGGTCAGAAGCGTCTGGGCAGATGTGCTCGGGTAGTTGTCCTCTTTGTCCCCTCCATTTGAACAGAATCCCGGATATGAGAAAGCAGCTCCCTGCCCTTCAGGCAGCACCTGTTTGAGAGCGGCATAGAAGAGCACGCAGGCGTCCACGCCTTTGGCGTGAACCAGGTCGAGCAACTGTCTGGTCTTGGCGTACAGGGCCCGGCTCGGTACCTGGATGTTCTGGTAGTCCTCCGGCACAAGCTCGCCCTGGGACAGCAGAATGTCCAGAACCTGATCCAGGCGCTCAGCTGACCCGCTGCTGCACAGCGCATGCAGGATCTCAGTCCGCTGTCTCAGCACCAGCTCCTGGGCGGACATGCTCGTTGCATGTCAGCGCCCGCACTGAGGGACACCCATCGTGTACTTATGCCACTCCTATAGTTTCCCACGCTGACATGTCATCATGCTATTGGTCCTCATTAGTTTAACTTAGGTGGCCCGCATCAGGGTAAGTATACTAACAAGAGTGCGTGATGGTGATTCATACGCAATGAAAAGAATAGAAGTGTTACACAACCAAAAGAAAACAAAATAAACCTGACTATAAAAAGTAAAGTCTCAAAACAGCACATGTACAGAAACACCCTAAAGTAATGAAATGTAAGGTTAGCACTCACGGCAGAGTCTCCACAATAAACAGCTTTCATTCCGCTTCTGTCAAGTGAACACGAAACTACAGACTGGCCTCTTCCTCATTTTACCGGTCGAAAAGGAAAACTGGTTTTGTTAGTTTCATTTGTGAAATGGAAACCATGTGAATATTACCCATTATTTCCAATGTCTGTAATAAAACACTAAATTCACTTCCCTGTTTTTTTGTGCTTTTCTTTTCAATGTTTCACCAGTTGGACAGTTGCCACATCCAAACAGCCACTGTTTTAATGGGCACTTAGTTGTAACATCCTCCTGCCAATGGTCGGCAGGGTGAGTGCAATGCATTTAGAAGGACCCTAAAGAGTGAAAGAAAATGCACAGGCACCTTTGAATAGAAAGAGTTCATTTGCCACATTCAGAAGAAAAGCCATCAGAAACATAGCAAAGCGGTTAACTGCAGGTTTGTGTTGGTGGTTCCTCAACGGATGTAGTTTGCTCATGAAGCCACTTGGTGGGACCGTCGCATAAATACAGAAACCCGATTTGCTCAGGAGGCTGGGATTTTCTTTTATTTGTTTAATGTTTTTATTTTGTCACATTTCTCTGTGCATTTTTGAATCTCCGAAGGTGATGGTGACAATCCATACCCTCTCTTTGTGCAACTGTTCATTTTCATTGGTTGGATTGGATTCATTGGAAGCAGTGTCAATGGTTTGTTGTAAATAAATACGCAGTATGATAATCTAATGGTACCCATTCAGCAGGTTTATAATAATAATACTGTGGCAACTGGGAACCTGCAGCCTGGCCATCATGCTGCGTATCTGATTTAAAAACCAAAAAAGAGAATAGAAAGCAACACCCAGGAAACGGCTCATATCGAAACGGTCTCGTACTGCCCTCGCTTTCTTTGATGTCAGGATGAAATAAGTGCAAAAATGACTTCTTGGAGGGTCAGATGAGTTGCCATTGTTGTTATTACAGCCCCCTCCCCAGTGCCATGATTCATTTATTGTGTTTCTTCTGTGAATCCTGGCAGGAAAATCCTCAAACACACAACGGCAGAAGTAAGAAAAGACAGACTGGAGGAAAACTTTCTGAAGTGAGTTCCTTTTTTTCAATTGTTCTTCTTACTCTTGTGTAAGAAAGAAGCGACTCCACCAACGGGAGTGTAATGCGGAGTGCTCTCTGTCAGGTATCCTGCGACGGGCTCTAGGATGGAATGTTTTGTCATCCAATTCACAGCAGGGGGTCCAGGCGTGTTTGGCTGGATAAGAAGGGAGGGAAGAAATTGTCAATAAAGACATATTCCCCAAAGACATCTCTCAGTATTTCTATCCTCAGTTTCAACATATGCATCTCCTTGTGCAAGGGAAATGTGTTACGTGGCTCCAACTTCAGTCATTTGGACTATAAAGGCTTCTGCTATGCGAATGAAGAGGCAGAGAAAGATATTGTATATTACTTAAAAAAATATATATACAGTATATAAGGGTTAAGGAAACTGAGTTTGAATAAGATGGATAAGCAGGCTCACACCACACAATATGTCACCAATCCCAGGGGGCTTTTGTTTAGCAGCAAAAGAATGTTTATGTATTGTAACAACAAAGGGTCAAAGGTCAGAGCCTGCAGTTCTGGATCGATAATCGAAATCTCAATTCATGTTCTGGGTGTATTCTCAAGACAGATTTAAGCATCTGGGAAAAATAATTGTGTGTACATTGAGGATTTCAACCATACACACGCAGATGGGTTGACTTAAACCTGGCTTGGAAGATCTACAGCAAACAAACCGGTGTATGTGTGGTTGTATCACTATCTTGTGAAATGTGACGATTCGAGCCGGTTTCATGCAAGTTTATAAAATAAACTTCTGTCTTCGGTTTAATAAAGGATTGTTGGTCGGGTTAAGATAACTATGGAAGTACTGTTACTTTAGTACAAGAAGTATGCGCCAAATACATCAATGTATTCTCACTACACTCGGGGAATAAACAGCGGTCCTGGGAGAAATATTGGTTTGTTTTTTTTCCAGCTTCAGTGTTTGATCTTGTGAGAGATTTCCTAATCGCACCGCGTTATTGCTTGTGGTTGTAGCTATGCAGAAGTTTTGTAAGTACAGCCTGAATGGAAGAATCTTTCTTTCAGGGCAAGTCAACAATCTTTCTGGACAGGTATTGTAAAGTAAAGTGGAACTTTGTACTAAAAAGAAAAGGTACCCTTTAGAGTTCTGAAGCCTAAATTTTTTAACAAAAACTATAGATTTTTTTTACGCTTCTCTTACATTGGATTTGCTCTGAAAATGGATCTTCCCAGCAACAGAATGTACTTGGAAACAGGTTTGATTTGAGAGGTGCATGTCAATGGGTTAACATTGCGATTGACAAAGTGTTTCCTGTTAAGTTACTCCGAAACTTGTTGGAGTTTACTTGTTTTGAATTGTTCCATCTATGGCGCTCTATGATGTGATACGAACCCCGGCTGCTTCATGTCCTATGTCGGGGTGTCCTTGAGCAAGGCACCCAACCTCTAACTGCTCCCCGGGCGGCTCTACGGCAGCCCACTGCCCCCTCTGGGTGGGATGGGTTCAATTCCTGTATGTGTAAAATAATACATGCCAATAAACCCACTTTAAGTAGAAAATATGGCAGTAAGAGGATCACTATGTGCAGCAATCGAAATGAAGGCATATTCAGGCCCCAATATTGGCTCACACATTGGAACCATTAGTGCGTAATTAGAAAAGAGGAATTCAACAGAGGAAGTGGATGGCATCTCGCACATGCACGAGCGTCATTCTGGATTTAATTGACGGGAAGATTAAAGCCAACATCTGAGAGCGCCCTCTTTTTTTTTTTTTTCAAGGGCGGCCGAGTTGAAGGAGTCTGGTCTCCAGCGTCTGCCCGAGGTTTGGGGTGCCGCGCTCAAGGTTGGCGCAGCACCCCACCCCCCTCCCCTTCCCCAACCCCCCCCCCCCCCCCCCTGCTGAGCGCGCGCCGCCTGAGATGGGTCCTACTTGTTGGACATTCATTATCAAACTCTGTTTGCTCCTTTCATCTGCAGCTCTCTGCAGCACTCAACGTAAACTACAGAGGCACCTTGCAGCTTGACATCCCTCCATTCAGTCTGTACCTTAAACAGCATGCTGCCACATCAAAGAGCCGCCGCTGCCTTTGATGTTGCAGAAAGAAAGAGCTCCAATGATCGGCTAAAAAAGACCAACGCAACTTTCTGCAGCCTTGTTTTAGTCCTCGGCTAGCTCTAGAAGTCTGGAGTCGGGCCTCTGGAAGTCCGGGGAGCTGAGTGGGAATCTGGGAAAAGATGAACTGAGCTTTTTGGAAAGTGAGGTGAATGAGCAACTGGAGAAAAGGAGTTAGCTTTGGTTTTTAGCAGCCCAGCAGCCTTTCGTATGTCAGGAATCAGTGGTTATTCATGGGTTTTTAATGTCCTACGGTATATGAAATATACAAAACATCTCCTGCGCTCATTGATCTGTGTTAATAGTTTCAGGTCAACGACGGAGCTCTATGATGGAGAGAAATAACGATATTAATTAATAATACGGCGGGCGTCAGAAAGAGACATTTTAGTGGAATCAGTTAATTTGTTTATTTTTTCATGGGAACACTTTGACAACAATAAAAAAGATGTCACCAGACATATCCATCTTTTCCTAAAAGCAGAAAATGCTAACCTATGAGAAAGTAGTCCCGTCTCGTATGATATCAGTATTCAGGTCACAGTGGCCCTGCCTCGTGCACACACACACACACACACACACACACACACACACACACGAACACACTTAACTTGTCTTCAGTCCATCTAAATGACTCTACTTAAAACCGCTGTCCTTTTTTTCCGAGTGTGTCAGCTTTTATCCTAAAAAGGACTGTTCCTTCCTGCAAATTAAACACATGCTTTTTCTTTCTTTGCTCTTCCATGTCCTTTAACGACACAGAAAGACGGAAAATGTCTCCTAAAGACCAAACGAGCCCTTTGGAGTTCAATAACCAAAAAGACTGTCTTTAATCTGAGGGACATGCGTTGCATTGTGACTAACTTGTCATGTTGACGGTTGACACTTTAACACACACATGGAGGCATTAATAGTGTAAGAATCGAAGAATAACTTCTACCCCTGTGAGCCGCGGCCACCTCTGCATCAGCGGAGAACAAAAGAGCCTCTTTCTCGAGTGCCAGCTTGGTGATTATGGGGGGGATTTAATCTCGCTAATTATAATTTCACCAGATATAACAAAGGGGCTGTCCACAATTAAAAGTGACATTTGATGCAGTCGGCTCGAGGCTCCGGCACGCTGAACTTTGTCAGCTTGTTTTCAAATTGACTGACCTTGACAATAATTGAAGTGTTTTATGTTTTGCCCTTCTTTTCCACACATAAAAGACATCTATGCCAATTAGTGTTAATTCTCCCGCCCCCCCCACCCTCCCCCACCCCCACCTTTCTTTTCGTGCACTCGAGTTGGCAGGAACCTGCATATTCCAATCATTTGCATTATCCAGAGCGAATCTACTTTGAAGTTGTGAGATTCTGTAAGAAAAAGGATCCACTTATCCCCACATGAAAAAAGGTTCAAAGCTCATAAATTCACTGGAACAGATGTACATTATCCTTGGTTTCGCCTTTTTTTTCTTCTTCTCTTTGCTCCTGTATTGGTAATAGACTACCTCATGTCCTTCTCATCCTCGGTGTTTAGCATCTTGCCTTCACAGTCGTTTGCACCCTGCTGTGCCGAATCCACACTTCAAAGCGGTGTGACTATCTGCTGGAAACAAAGCCCACAGAACATATCGCGGCAGCCTCTCATTTCCCTAGATTTAAGTCAATATCGTTGTTTTTTTTGTGGGTTTTTTTTTTTAACAGTGGAAACACGGTTGATAGGGATTATTTCTACACAAAAAGACCATTTCCTGAAACCCCCCATCTCTCGACAAAACAAATACAACACGGTGCACAAGCACAGGGAAGGTTTATCTAACAAAGTCTCTGCTAAAGCAGAATGTGTGGGTGACAGTCAACAAGCTGTTAGCTCTGCACATGGACAAGCAAGGGACGGGGCTTTTATTCTCTCAAGGACATTCATCTAATTACACTTTACGTGACCGATTTTTCCACTGGATGCCATTGATGTTGAATGATACTGAAGTGTATTTTTGAACTCCTGTTCACTCCCCCCCCAATAGGCAGCAATACCAGAGTAAAAATGTACTCGTCTTGTGATTGTTCACAAAAGTCTTCCAGTTCGAGCAGCCAAATCTGCACAAATCCAAATGGACGTGCACAAAAAATCGGACTGTTCTTGCATTCCGAACGAGGCCTCAGTCATTGATCCACAAAAACGAGGCAACGTGTTCTCCACACCTCGATAAAGCGGTTACCATTAATTAGACTACACAGTTGGCACTGGGATATAAACGGTATATCCTCTCGGTTGCAGGTAGAGTTATTGCAGTAATAAAATGAAAGAAAATGGGCAGATTGTATTCTTAAATACCTCGCTGGTGTCTCTGAGAGCTCACTGCTGCTCTTTATTTTCTACAGTGTAATGATAGTTCCCCCAGCAATGACTTACCGTAAGTGCTGTGGATAATGCTCATCTATAAAAGATCAGTCGCCCTTTGCTCAGAAAGGCTTTTCCCCTGTTGTAAGACGCTGACCTCTGTTCCCTCTGCACCTGTACATCCTCTTTGAGCTCTTTTATGTTGACACCCTTTGGTATTTGGCTCCTTCAGGTATTTCAGCTCTAAAGATAAATATACAGAAAGATGACAGAGTGAGCTTTCTACTGTACAACGTTTGCAATACATGTATTTAAATATACAGCAAACAATCTTTCGGAACAAACTTAGGCTTCAGCATTTGAAACATGGTCTACACGGCCGTACCCTTTTACCTGAAAAACTTCTGAAGAGTCCCGAACGAAAGAAGCCGAACAGAAGAGACAGGGGTGTCGTTTCAAAAGGCGCGAATGCATTATCCAACCGTTACTCTGCACTGGAGAGGAAAATCTCCATGAACACCAAGGCTATTACCAACATATGTGAAGAGTTGAAAGGAGTGTAGATCAAAGTCAAAGTACATTTTTTTTTTTTAAGTCTCAGGCCCGACTGCATAGAAGAGAGGATGCAGGAGGATACAGCAACGTCCCCTCTGGCTACACAGCATGGGAAACTTGCAATGAAAATACAAGCCAAGACGTTTGGGGAGTTTTGGAGCATATATTTTATTTTTATAAAAAAAAAAGAGGACAAAAGACCAGTGATTCATCAGAATCAGAATCAGAAAACATTTATTGCCAGGGTATGATTGGACATACCAGGAATTTTACATGGCGTTTTGTGCATTACAACAGACGACATAATATAATAATACAGTACTGTGGGTTAGTAGCTAAAGGGGTTAGTATATGAAAAAGTAGAATAAAGTTATAAAATGTACACCAGTAAACATGAAACGACAAGTGAAAGTGTTTGTGCATGTGCAGTGTTCTAAAGTGGCTCTGTTGATGAGCCCTACTGCCAACGGGAACAAACTGTTTGTGTGGCGGCAGGTCTTGGTCCTGATAGACCTCAGCCTCCTGCCGGATGGAAGGGGCACAAACAGGTGATGTCCGGGGTGAGAGGGGTCAGCAACAATCCTTCTGCCTGGCTCCAGGGTCCTGGAGGAGAACAGGTCCTGGAGAGATCACCCTCTCTGCAGAGCGGATGACGCGCTGCAGCCGGCCCTCGTCCTTGACGGTGGCTGCAGCGAACCGGGCGGTGATGGAGGAGCAGAGGATGGACTCGATGACGGCCGTGTAAAAGTGCACCATCATCGTCTTTTGGCAGGTTGAGTTTCTTCAGCTGCCTCAGGAAGAACGTCCTCTGGTGAGCCTCAACTACATAAGTTCATAACTACAATACGCATTTCAAACACATAGCAAACTATTCGCTTGCGGTTTTGATGACTATAATCACATAAACTGCCTTCACAGAGGTCAGAATATGAGCTCAGGACTTTTGCTCCGGTTTATTCCCCCGCAGAGCAGGAAACTCAGTTGATATGTTTTCATTATGGCCAATATAACAGAGCAGTTTCATGCAGATTAAGCATTAGAATTGAATAGATTTAATTTACCGAGCTCTCATGAAACAGTGCTATTCATTTTTGAGTGGTGCTCATTCTCAAATCACATTTATAGTTTCTTCACGATGCTACAAAGAAAGCTTTGGTGAAGTACTTTGTACAAAGTGGAATATGTGTATCGTCTATCATATTCCCATATATATATATATATATATATATATATATATATATATATATATAAGATTGTAATCATTCGTTTTGAAATCATCCATAACCTTTTTACAAGCAACTTTAATATCCAACTATTTGTGCTCCAAGATACTCGCTGTGTGTTTTTTTTTTTTTTTAAAGAAAAGTAGATTCCAAATTGACTTTTGTTTGTTTTGATTCTTTGAAAAGCTGTAAAGCCGTTTCCTCCTGACGGGTAGCATGATTTCCGATGATTTCTCTCGAAATTCGATTGAAACGAAAGACTTTTGGTCAATAATTTAAAAAAGAAAAAAAAAAGTTTTACCATCCATTACATACTTTTGTAGAAAAAATAACAATTTTAGGAAGTGAAATGTGTAAATTGGCTATCATAACTGCAGCGGATTACTTTACGCCTCTGAGACGGATGCTTTCGATGGCCGGAGTGTGTAAAGCAGCTGCAATAATAACCTTGTAAGCGGTGAGGATAGAAACCATTTGTAATGATGATACAAGCTCCGCGGGTCACACTGCATTGCGTACACAAATAGCCGCCTTGGTGAGAGAGGGAGGCGTATCGCGTTGCCGAGGGGGGCAGCCTCTCCGCGGTTTCCCCCCCCCCGACCAGAGATAAGCTGCTAAGCTGCAGATGAAAGTGTGCGTGCGTGTAGAGAGCGTGGCGTGGCGAGCAGCTGTGGTCAGCCAGATTTGGGAGCCCTCCGTTACACCAGTTAAGAGAGCAGAGAGGCGCTTTACTTCACTATACACACACACACACGGCCATTTCCAGTTACACCTTTCACAACAAATCCAGCTGACCTATGGGGGAAAAAAAGGAAAGAAGGATATAAAAGCAGATGAAAAGGTAAAGATGGATAGCAAATAGTGTAAAGGCTTGAGAGATTAGTGGTCTCTCATTGCCAAAGGGAATCGGGGTGTTGTGGTTTTTGACAGTAGGAAGAAGGCAAAGGCAGACGTGACCCGAGTTGTCGTCCAAAACTTACCCGGGTCATCTGCTTTTGACCTTCAAAAGGTCCCGTACGGCCACACGACGCGGCCTTCCCTGTCTGGCGTGTGTGAATAGTTGGTGGATCCTGGATAAAGATGCACGGACACATGACCCCATATTGTTTTTCTTTTATGAAAACTTACAAGCCACGTCTTTTAGCAGTTGCACTTTTCACAGAGCGTGGTCATCATGAGACACACACCCGACATCGCAACAAGCTGCTTCCGCTCTATACGACAAGAAACGACTATACGGGCCGATTGGCCTTTTACATATGAATATGCATTTTTGCAAATAAAAAGTATTCATGTTCATATTTCTACAGTTATATTTTGAGATCATACTGTGTGAATACATACGCACTGTGCAGATTCACACTAATAAACAGACACCGGCAGTTTAAATAAAATAAAGTGACCACAGTCAGTGAGTTTATAAGGAACAGGTTCATACTTTAATAAATGTTTTTTTTTTTGTTTTTTTTCCCCTTGGCACAGATCTGCTATCAAATAAATAAAGCAACGAATCAAATACAATCTATATGAACTAGAGGGGCGCGAGGGGAGAGAACCAGCTAGTGCTAAACAACAAGTGTGTCTGTGTGGAGAGATAACTGCTCCTCCCTGCTAAGGTGGGGCTGATGGAGTACTAGCTGACAGAAGGCAAGCGAGCCGGAGGTGGGGGGGTTAATCATAAATTAGCCTTATTGTCTTTCTACATGATGCTGGTTTAGCATATCTGCAGTCCGCTATATACACATCAGTTTAAAAAAAATGTCGATACATGGATGTTAAAAAGCAAATTAGTGGCGCGATACATATTACAATAACAATGCTGACAACTTTATACAACAGGACAGAGGTTTGTGTGACTCGGGTTCAAAACCATTTGCCAGAAATAAAAGGCACCAACAAAGAAAACATTCAGGTGGATTTAGATTTGACTGAGCACATTGAAATGAATCGGATTCCAGACAGAGAAGGATCCACCCCCAACACTTCTGACTGCAGGGGGGAGGGGGGGTTGCGCTCTCTGACCCGAGGTCATGCAATTGTGCAAATGTGACGCAAGGGGTTGAAGAAAGGAGCTCCGTCTGTTGGGTAAAAGCTTTCTCCGGGGGAAAAATTAAAAAAAAAAAGTTTTAAAATAATTGCGACCTAACCAAATTCTTTAAGAAGCCGACACTCATCACGACGAATCGGACCACCCGGACAGCCAACGCTCCCCCCTCCGTCACCCACCGACCTACCTATACACTCCGGAGTCACGCTGGCACCGACCCAGTCTCAGATTGAGGGAGGGGGGGAGGGTGACAAAGGGAAGTTCCATTGGCGTGATTTTTGAGAAAAGTAGTGGGAGGTGGGGAAGCTGAGGCATGGAGCACAGCTGCGACTCTTAGGGGATGGGGGCGGGGGGGGGGGGGGGGGGGGGTCCCATGGGAGGACCCGACTGGCTGGTGCCTCAGTTAAAAAAAGGGACGGCCTGCAGCTGTGACGGGACGAAGGCCCGGAGCAGCATTCGCTGCATTCCTGCTCCTCGCAACGCAAACACGTGCACACGCTCAGAGGCACGTGCGCACGCTCAAACATCTACAGCGGATCCAACGTCGAAGGCTGGTGGGCTTCAGGGCCCAGTTAACATGATCCATCATCATCTAATTTCACCTGTACGGACGAGGTCGCCTTTAACTAAAGACCAGCGAGTCGGCAGGTCGTTTCCACACACGTTTCCACGTGTTCTCCTCAGCACACGTCCAGCCCATCGTAAAGATAATAAGAGAGAGCAAGAACCAACAAGGTGGCACCATTACTGCTTGTTGTTCTACAGCATTCAGTGCTGCTGGTATTATTTTATGTTAATTCTGCCTCCTACTTTCAACATACGAATCATGGTGTCAATGGAATCAATGGTGGCTCAGGAGCGATCGGTGAGTTACGGGTCCAGTGGAGACTTGTGGCCGGGCTCATTGTCATCCGTCACCGGAGGAATGAGACAGCTGACGGAGACACAAACACAGCCGCGTTGGCTGAGCGCGGAGGCCACATGGCGGCACGGTGAAAGACCTGCCGACAGCTGGGGGGCAGAAAGATGCCACGGAAACCGAGGGGGCAGCCGCGTGACCCCCATTCCCCCGGGGGGACCAGCAGGCGCTACGAGTCAGGGTGAGTGCTCGGTGAAAGTCAGGGAACAGAGGACCAAGAAAATAATACAAAATAAAATAAAAAGATGTGCTGCTTGGATTGGAGGGGGTGGGAGTGGGGGGAGGGGGGAGACACGCATGCTTAGCAAAGTATTTCCCTGCAAAAATAAAAATGAGACAATTTTCCCGTGAAGGACAAACTTCACACTGATGAATGAATGCCCCTCAACCGTTTCAATTAGGCAAATATGCATAAATTGGCGTTTTTTTAGACTCCAAGTCACCGGGCACTTCACGCACTGCCATGAGGGTTGTATATGTTGAGACAATATCAGGAGGGATTTTAGTACCGGATCACTCTAAAGTATCAAATCGCAGGGTGAGAACGTAGGAAGAGGGAGACTGTTGTACATTTTGTCATAATGGGGCTCCAATTAGTCTTATAAAATGCGCTTAATCCATAAAAGCTTCAAATAGTACAATACAAAAGATATCACATCATCAATAAAGCTTATACAATTGATAACAACATATACCTTATCTACAGTCAAGATTAGTTGATTATGACAATTAAAAAATAACCTCCAGATGTTTAGTCACCATTACATCATCATCATTAACTATTAGAATAACATTAGAGGTAGCAGCAGATTTGGGATCTGTTTTTTTCCTTTATAACATTTGTCCTTCCCCTTTTTGCTTACGTGGCATTACATGCTTGAATCAGAATCTTCATTTTCATATTCAAGACAGTCTGCTTTACGCACACACACGCACACGCACACACACACACACACACACACACACGCGCTGTCCAATCACCTGTATTCTTTCATATATTTTAATCTTTACATCACAGTCTCTCTTCCCGTCCTCCTTCCTTAAAAACCTTCTGGGTCTGGAAGGGTCATGCTGCGGGTTTAGAGCCGCAGAATTCACCTGAGGAGGACTGAAGGGTCGAGAGCAACTTCCGGGTGAAATTGTCCCTCCGCGCCAATTCTTGTCTCAGCCCCACTGTGGTCCTAAATCACTGTCCGGGCTGCATTTCCGAGCTCCTTTATGTTCCACCGACCCCTTTATAACACTGATTAATAACCTCTCAGCCACCTCCCATGATCCTCCTCTCCCGCCCGTGCGTCCCGCCTCCACCGCGGAGGCACGGCGGAGAGAAGCACGGTCGGCGTCTGTTTGGTCGGGTTCTGTGGGACGTTACAAGAGCCGAGCTGTCCCGCGCTGTCGGGGCGAAGATTCAGGACTGGTAGAAGTGGTGGTAGTGGTGATGGTGTTCGTGGTGGTGGTGGTGCTCGTGCCGCTGCACCATCTGTGCCAGCCCCCCCTCGTACAGCAGCACGCTGGGCAGGTCCCTCACCTGCTCCTTCTCCACCACCGGCCCCGGGGCCAAGGCGCCCGCGGCGGCCCTGTAGCCCTGGCTCTCCTTGGAGCGCTGCTTGTGCTTGCGGTAGGGGGCCGTAGACTGGTGGGGGGGCGCCTGGCTGGGCAGCGCCGCGGGAGGCGGGACACCTCGGCTTCGCATCACCCTGCCGCCCCCGATCTGCGCGGGGGGGGTGCGGCCGTGGGTCTTGGGAGAGCGCAGGGCGTGTTTCCCCGAGTCTTGGACTCGCGTGCGGGCCGGGTGGAGGCCGCTGACGGGCGCCACGACAGTCTGTAGGCGGCGGTGGTGGTGGGAGTGGGCGTGGCCATTCTCCGGTTCCTGGGAGCGAGAGCGCGTCTGGTTGGACGGGCGGGTCTGGGGCTCCGCTTTCGTCGGCTCTGGGGTGGGAGCTGCGAGGGAGGCCGACACAGGTATTCATTTTAACCGAGAGGGCAGAATAAACGAGAGAAAATGTGACAACAGCAGTTGTGTCACATGACTTGTCAAAGTGAGCTCATTAATCTCATTAATCTCATTAAACTAACTTCGAGCAGCTTCACTCGGGGTTCTTTCCCAACCCGCCGTGGCAGATAGCAGATCTCTGTTGGCACTTTTCTAACAGGACCGACATTAAAATAATCACTTGTCATCACTGTCCGTCAGATCAAGGCCGCTGCTTATTAGACCTAATATTTCCCTACACAGCAGCCCTTCGTGCTGATGGGCCGCAGCCTCGAACACTTGATGCATTGTGCTTGCCTGAGCCCAGATGTTTGAACTGGCTGCTAGTTCTCCCTAACGGCTCCAAGCAGGTGCCGCAGTAATGCGGGCCCCTGGATGCAGCTTCAAAGGGGCCACACGGGCTGCGTTCCCCCCCCCGCCCCGTCCCGCGCCCCCCCTCCCTCCAAAGACCTGGCCCCCGGTTTACTCACCGGCTCCAAAGCGGGAGGTATAGTTTTCGATGCCTGCCAGGTCCAAGTAGTGGTTCCTGCGCTCCAGGTTCTCATCCACGCAGTGGCGCTGGCAGCCGGGCTGGGCATGGTGGTCGGCGTGGTGGCGCCTGTAGACACCAGCGACGCCGCTCATTAGGCAGCGGCTCGGGACAGGGAGCCTCGGTGCGGTGGAGAAAGTAAGACTTGTGTTTCTTTATGATCGGGCGGGATCAACAGAGGTGATTGTGGGAGAAGTGAGATTGCGACGAGATAATCGGGAGGTTTAAAATTCCGCCCGGGAGGATTTGAGAAGTGCAGCCTCGGTACAGTGGGGGTCAATTTGGGGTAAAACTAAAAGGTAAAAATTAAAGAGTAAAAGAATTCTGCAGGTCCCAGGTGTGAACCCTCCCTCAAACAAACACTGCACCCTGCCATGAGAAAGTTCTCCCTTTTAAAAGGTAAATGTTATAATAAGTGATGTAGGATAACAATGAATTTCATATTCGTCTTCTGGTTGACGCCTCAAGTTTCAACAGAGATCCAAGGGAGGGGGGGGGGTTAGGGGTGGGGTTACCTTAGGAGGGCTCGAGTCTTCTTGTCTGCACTCTTGGGGTCTTCTATGCACTTGTCGTTTTTCTCCCTGGGATGGGACATGTCTGTGTATGAAATACACAAGGCTATTGTCAAAGAGATACGCAGAGCAGCCACACACACACACACACACACACACACACACACACACACACGCGCCTCAGAAGAATGCAACCTTTGTTTTGGGGTTTTACTTTGAAGATCTATAGAAAAGGAGAACAACAATGCTTCATTTATTCTATTTTCAACTCCCAGCCTCTTGTAAGGAATGCAAGGGGAAAAATCAAAATCAAAAAAGACTTCACAGATCCTTTATTAAGGACTCGGAGATCTGATGCCGTTTCAAATTAGCATGAAGGCAACCGGCGATATTTTCAAAGCTTCCTCTGTTTGAATCTCTTGAGGGATATTTATAGCAGAGACAATAGGAAGCAAATACACAGGAATATATACTTTTTTAGATATTTTTGCCAGACTACTTGACTACAATTACAGAGTCGTCGGTGAGAAAAGTTAAGTTGAATGAAGCTATATTTTCCCGGCAGCGCTGAGAAGTTTGGGGAAGGCTGAGAAAGAGGAGAAGAGAGGAAAAGAGGCTACTTTGGAGAAAAGAAAAATGGCTGCGGTTATCAAAAGGACTCGGCACATCTCTTAAGGTTTCTTTCAGAGCATTTGAAGGCACCGAGGGAGGAGGGAATGGGGGAGTGGTGGTGGTGGGGTGGGGGGGAGGGGGGGGGGGGGTTGTCTTAGCTCTGTCACTCCCCCCATCATTAAAAATGAACCCCATTGAGCGGCAGAGACTGAGCGACGCCGACACCGCGAGGAACAAAGCTCCGACAGGCCTGAAGCAGCAGACTTTCTGCACGACAACAAACGCACCTCCGGGTGAGCCGACAGCAGGCAACACAAGGGGGACCCTCGAAACGCAGTACCAACCCCCCCCGTACCTCTCCCCCCACCACCGATAACACAAGCTTTACCTGCCGCGCCCTGCGTGTAACTCCTCCAACGCTGGCTGGAGTCGGGAGCCACCGACAGCTTCACCCGCAACGTCTTGCTGCTGCTGGGAGAGTGGTTGACGGAGGCGTCCACGACCTCGTAGATGGTGTGCAGCAGGCTGGTGATGTCCTGCAGGGTGAAAAGGGGGGGTCGGTTGATACACGGCATCCGCGTAGGAGAGATGAGAATTCATTGGATCAATGAGGTGGGTATTTTTAAAAAAAGGAAACTCGCTGTAGTTCCTCATAAGTGTCATGCCTGCAAGAAATTTGAAGAAGCGCCGCCGCGACGGAAGAACAGAAGAAACTCACTGATGTCAGTCGTTTTTAGTTTCGAAGCCATCAGACGAGTTACAGACTCACGGGAGGAAGAAGCTGTATGAGGCGTCAGGCCCGATGCGAGCGGCGTTCCGGCTGCGCACACTTTACGTTGAACTCAACGTCGAACTCTTCAACGTCTCTTAAAATGACTGAAACTACATCCGAGTGGCTCCTGCATACGCTTTCCAATGCACACACACAAAAAACGGATGAGTGCATTCGCCTTTAAAAAAAAGGCGTCGCCGAGGCGATTTCGGATGTAGTTCCTATTTGGACAGCTTCCTTCTCGCATAAAGTAACGCAGGTCTCCCGTGGCGTTTCGAAGCTGTACTTTTGCACTGATGAGGGTTTTTGTGCACCGTCCTGAGACAACGTCTCCCTCCTGGGTGCCAGCAAGTGTGCCGGATCTTTCCAACGCCACCCGCCAATCCTTTTCTTGAAATAAATTGCCACCTGGTATTTGAAATGAACGATCTCACGCGGTATCTCAATTCTCATTAGCGTTTCAACTCCCAATGGTGACAAAGTTTCCCTGGCAGAGCACCTTTGACAGAAGTGCTGAGAATTAAGCAGACACCCCGCAAAGACTCCCAACGGCGTCACTTTATATCATGAGAAAAAGGACTACTGTGAATTCCTTCAGGGCCCGGTACCAGATACCGGTTTCAGACACAGACAAAAAAAGTTAAATGAAGTAAAATAAAAGCTTCCTGTGTCACTTTTGGTTTCCGTCGCTCTCTTTTCCTTTTTTTTCCCCAATTTGGAAAGAGAGCAAAAAAGAAAGTTGCAGAAGAAAAGCTTCTCTCCTCCCCCCGCGCCCCGCATCCCCCTCTCACCGCCACCTGCCGTCTCCTGAGCCACGGAGCCACAGGCGCCGCCGGAGAAGCTGCACAGGCAACCGCGCCGAGGACCGCCGAAGTCTCTTTGTGCCGTGTGAAGTCGTTCTCAAAAGACACGGGCCTTTTTGGATGTTCCCACTCAGATGGGGCTTGATGCTTCCGTCCTCACTTTATTTCGGAAGGTGTACGCCAATACAAGAATAGGGCGAAGTGCAGGACGTATGGAAGTTTTCAATTAACAGTCTTGCCCAAAATGTGAGGTGTTTTTTCAGCTGAGAGCTGCTGACCGGGAACATGTTGTGTTCCGACTCTGTGCTTAAAAGGCAACAGTTCCCCACTTCTTAGAATAACTCTTTGCTACCGCGCGGCGTTGGGAAGTGTTCATCGTGTGTTTATTCACATTCAAATCAGTCGAAGTGTTGCCGGAGCTCATTACCTCTCTGGTGACTTTGCCGCTGTTGTCGAAGTCGTAGAGCGTGAAGGTCCACTCCTGCCGGTTATCCTCCTCCACCGAGACCGCGCACTCCAGCTCCTGGAAACAGAGCCGCACCGAGGCGTCAGCGTCATCCGCCACGTGTGTGTGTGTGTGTGTGTGTCAGTGTGTTCTGTCATTGCCCCAGTTTCATCCAGAGGAGGGGCGGGACAGTGCGGGGAGGGGGAGGTGGGGGAGATCATATTAAACCACACTCACTTCAAACTGGAGCTGTTTCTGCGGCCCTGCGGGTGATTGGCTGTCCCTTTGCTGCATCTTCTCCTCCACGCAGCATCTGCCTGTCTTCTCTGGGGGTAAAGCCACTGCAGTCACACACACACACACACACACACAAAGATAAAAGAGAGCCTGAGGATGGAAACGTTGGGTGCAGTCGTAACCTGAGGATATGTCGTCGCCTCAGTGTTCCTTGTAAACTCCTACTTCAGAGTTTGGCAGCCGCGATTAAGATGTGTCGCGTGTTCGAGTGCTCCTGGTGGGAAATGAACCCACGCAGCCCAACTGGCGCACAGCTTGTACTCTGAGCCCGTGTTTTTAATATTTGTAAAACAAGTAGCCTGCTAAATATCGTCCAAAAGCAGCTGTTGGGTTCGGCATAAGTAACACGTCCAGAGGATCAGCCACATCGCATTTTGAAACTGGCTCAATCAGAGCTCGGAGTTGAATATTGGGTTTGGCTGCCCTGAGCCAGTGGGGTTTATTTGTGATTTGGGTGCATTTGTGATACACTGCGACGTACGCGCAGCGTGGCACTCGCAATCAAAACGTGCTCTTTGGAGTTACTGATTTTTTTGGGGCGGTGGATCAACACTGTGGAACGAGTGTTGCTTTGTCCTCGTGTATACGTTTATTCTCAGCCACGCCCTCTGTGTGTTTTACCTCTCATCCTTCATCTTTAAAATGATCATCGGCGCACTTCACCCAATCACAGTCCTGCACGCACACGCACACACACACACACACACACACACACACACACACAGACCACACCCCTCTCCCTCCACCCTCCCCCCTCTGCCACACTTTGAAGTTCCGATCTGAAACCTTTTGGAAGGAGATCAGACCGGCTGTAAAACAGAATCACTAATTAATTAAGCCAAGTCAAATCTGAAACGCCGTTTGTTTGCTCGCCAACGGAGCAGACACAACAGCCCAATTTCTTTCCTCCTGATCCAAAGGAGATCAAAGCGGACCCGTCTCATCCCCGGGTAGGGGGAAATGCCAGAAATGAAAGGCATCGTCCCAGGGAGCTTTTACCAACTTTTTGGAGGAGCAGCAGCATTTGGGGGTCCCGCTGTTTGATCATCTGAGGTGCTCAAAGGGAACGTTGTTGTGCGAGGGCAAATCTGCTCTGTGGCAGGCTCAGTGCGGCGGTGCGATGCTTATCTCGGCGCTAATGAAATGCCGGGAGGAGTACCAGTAATCTGCCATCACGCTCCTCCACCCACCACCGCCGCAGACATAAGCCCACTCTTTATGAGAGGAGCGGAGCCAGGGGATTGGCTGCAAGTCAGATCTGAGGGGCACGACGAGGGCAGCCGAGGCCTCCCCGCCAACACACACACACACACACGTCGGGAGATCTGCCCACACGCTGTGAGCAATCACTTCCTTCGCCCATCTGGGCTGCTGTGCCGGCTCGGTGCTGGGAACCCAGAAGGGGAATCTGGGACGGGCCGGCCTTAGAGGAGAAAGTGCCTCTTCTCCTTCAGAGGCCACCTGTCCACACGTGAAGTGTATAACGTCATCAGGGACAAACTTTTCAATTGATCACGAAAGAGGATTGTATGAGCGTTGGTTGTCTGATTTGTTTTACACAACTTGTCCTTGTTGTTGTCTTTAGTTGGGTACAGAAGGCTCATTAATCCAAACTAAACTTTTGTTAGGGCCCTTTAACGCAGTGGCTGTAAATGAAATATTAGATCAAATGTCTGTGAATAACAGTGTGAATAATAACGGTGTCCCATTCCCCTTGATTGAGACCTCATTTTAGCCTACTCCAAAGTTCTGGTAGTGTGACCTTCCTCCGCCCACAAACATGACAGTTGTCCCTCCTCACCCGCTGACACCGAAGGAGTTCATTAAAAACGACGTACTGAATTTTTTAGATGTCTGTCATGGAAATATCCAGCCAGCATCCACGGAATGTTTTTATTGAAAGCGACCGATTTGGGCCTTGGTCTTTGGAGCAGAGAGGCGCGTTCTAATGAGCAACAACCGTCCCCGAAGGGAGGACGACCTCAGCACGACGTATGTGACTAATTTACTGCTACTATTTATCGGTGGCCTTATCTCTTGTCCTTCGTTTCAGTCTTTTATCCAGTCAAGCGGAGCTAATCTAGGCTCGCATGGGGGAGAAAAACATGAAGGCATCGAGGCACTTTGCAGAGCACCACTAGGGGAGGAGCAGATGAAAGATGGAGGAGGTGGAGATGCGGGAGGTGAGAGTAAAAAAGGACCTCATCAGCACAGCGTTGGAGCTTAAGGGAATGGGTCTGGCGCTGAGGGGAATAACTGCAAAGAAGAACCACACTAGTACCTGCAGGGCTGTTACAAACGGGTTTTCCTTTAAATTCAAATGAAGGGGATGGAAAGCGGCGGCGCGAGCTGGTGTTGCCGTTGGTGGAGTTGCCTACCTTCCAGACGGTAGTGTTCGTCCCCGATCCTCTCCGCACATGCTTCGTCCATGGCATCCTGCTAAGAGAGAGAGACAAAAACAGATGCATAAAATCACTGTTTTAACTCACATAACGTAGAAGCATCATACTTTTGTTGCATCAAACGACGCGCATGCAGAGCAGCGACATGCGGGTCAAAATTACACAGTTTATCCACCTTTATATGAACCAACTGCAATTAAAGAGCAGCGGAAAGTTTAGGAGGACGAGGTAATTGCAGGACTGAAGCAAACGGAGAAGACTTGTGAACGAAGCATCTGAATCGCTGCCGTCGGCCCTGCACGATTCTGGGAAAAAGCGCTGGGCTATTTCTGTGGCAGCTATCATTGCAGCAACGCGTTCAGAGGCTTTTTTTTTTTTTTTCTTCTCTTAAGACTTTTTTCACCCCCTCTCTGCCACCCGCTCTCCTCTGTGCATACCGCGGAGGGCTGAAGGGACATGTGATCCCTGGGGCTTCACTATGGAAAAGTCTGGCTCGGGTATCCATGCGGCATCGCAGTCACCTGGCCCGAAAAAAACATTACTCAGGGGGTCGAGAGAGGGGTGTGCAGGCACACACTAGGTCGCACAAATTCCAAACACTCACACACTGTTTAAAAGCATTATCACCGTTTTACCAAATGAAATGAACCAATCCTGACTTATCAATGATGATTAACCTCAATACATAATTGACTTGATACGGCCCTTAGGTGTGAGGCTGTGTCAGCGTGAGCGGGGCCTTTCTGTGTAATCCAGAAAGGTGGGATCCCTTCCTCCTCGGACCAGTGCCGGCCCAGCCGCGGCGCTGCGGGTGGCCTCGGAAAGAGAATCCAGCGAGCCGCAGCGCCGCAGGTTGGCTGTGAAGACTGACGAACCGCCCTGCATGACCGTGCGTCTTGTCTGAACAGTGTGAACGAGTCGAGACACGCCGCGATCTGGCTGCACGACTCTGGTCCTGAGATCTGGTGGGATGAATAACGGGTGGAAGCGAAGGGCCCAGTAGCCCGACGTGTTTTTGACCAGGAGAAACATGAAAGACAAATGTTGTTCATGCGATCTCATTCGTTCTGAGCAGTGCCGGCTCGAGCCTCTTGGGGGCCCTAAGCAGAATTGTCAGGGGGCCCCAAGCAGCCGCTTAGTTCGCTTATGCCTTGGGCCGGCCCTGGTTCTGAGGATGAACCACTTTGCCGGGTGTATTCGACAGGCAATCCATTTATCGCAAATGAAAGATGAGTTCTTCAACAAGTCTGGGGAAACACCGTATTGGATGTTAAAGGGTTTGATACCGATACTCTGTTTATTTGTTGGAGGGTTGTCTAGCGTGCATGGAGACAATTCATCCTTCATAGGAGTCAGCTGTCACAGGTTAATCACAGGCTGTCAGTCTCAGCAGAGCACAGTCAAGACACTTTTCAATGCTAAACCAGGAATTATTCATTAATGTGAGTGACATCACATAATTCATTTAGGCATCCACTCTGCAGTCCACACAGACACACACACACACACATTCTCTCTGTCCTGCAACCCAGGTCAGATAGGAGGGAGGGTTGGTGGGAGCGTTTGGTCCCATTCAGACAGATCACAGACACGGGTATGACCCGGGTCGATCCAAATGGGATGCCATCAACACTGGCCTCCGTCTCCACCGCGCAGCCTCACAGAAGAAGAAAAAAATCCCTGCACGTTTCAATTTCCCAGACATAAGAGAAGTGCGCACACACACACACACACACACACACACACACACACATCTTTTTTCGCTTTTTGATGAATGTTCCAAAATGATTGAGGGGTTAGCCAGGAACATGAGAAAAGGGGGGAAAGGAATGTGCTAATTGGTTGTTGTCTGCGGTGATGGATGGGAGTCGTATGATTAGTGCGTGCTAAGGTTACTGTGGGCAATGTTCTGGTCAGTGTAAAAAAAATGAAAATATGCCATCCTTTTTTTTTTTTACTTAACAAATACAAACACAATATGATAGACTTACGAGGAAGCGAACAAACTAAAGGGAGATAGAAAAATAATGTGAGTAATCATGAGCTAAAACGTTACACTTTACACAATAAATTTGTCCTCAGCTGCAACTCCAAACCGAAGACTGCATCCTTTTCCTCAGCTAATCAGCATCGATACTCATCCTCACAACCTGCTGTGATACTTGGCGCCTCTGAAGAGAACTCCCATTAACCAGTAACTTGAATGACACAAAGGACTGAAGGGACTCCTGGGTATATTACTGAGCTGCCTCAAGCCTCCTTATTAAGTACGATTTTTACACTGGTTCTAAATCTTTCACGTCCCTTTGAGCTTCACCTATTTTGTCTCTGACTCCACTAATACAAAAGCCTGATAAATAGGTTTCGCCAAAACCAAGGCTTTTTATATAAAAGAAATATTATGAAATGTGCATGAAGTTGCATTAAAAGCAAAGGACAGAGGTCTATACTGAAGACCGTAATAACTATGGTAACTGCATATTAAAGCTGGTGTTGGACAAGACGGTACATCCATCCAGCTGTCTAAGCCAAGAAGGATAAAAGCTCCAACTCACATCCTCCGGTTTTAATTTGAAATGAAAGAGCTCAAAGCGGATTCGGCTAAAACTGCAACGCTGGTCATCCCTCTCCGAAGCGCGTTCCACACTAATGAGTCTGAGACACTAAGAGGCGAGGCGAGGCTGATGCAACATTTGCACTTAGTGGATCTAAATAAAAAGAAAACGGGTCTCGTTGAATTCTAGCAAACAAGAGTAACCACAAAACAGCCGTCAATGAGCTAGTGATACCCCTAATTAGAAGGGTGAAAGGTCACTGTGGGAGAGAGCCTTTCAGGCCAAAAAGGGGTAGCACCGCCCACTCCCCCCTGGCGGTTAACCTTCGATACTTAAAAATCGACACAATGTGACTGTACTGCTGATTCAGCACATTTGTAGCTATTTTATAAAAAAATCGTCATCAAAGGTGTCGCCTCTCTGTGTCCCGCCCGGGTTCAGAGGTTAGAGGTCACCGGTACCTTCGGGGCACAAACAAAAACCTTTCCACGGCACCACGGATCGGCGCAAATATTTTCCAGACGCCCCGTTAAAATGTTTCCGTGGAGACGGCTGGATAAAGCATTCTGCTTTTATCAGCCGTCGGGTCCTTCAGAGCTTCCACGCAGCTTTTAGGAGAAGGGCTTGTGCGTCCCCTGTGTGGTTTAAACTCGTCAGAGCCCCTTCAGGTCAAGCGATTTATTACCGGACGGTAACACAGGACAGTGTGCCTGCTGCATTACAGCAATACATCTGCATTACACGCCGACGTGAAGGCCGCTCTGGTTTGGCCCGGCAACCGTTTGGCAACCCTCATCAATGTGGCCTGTTTCATGAAAATTAATTTGGATATAGCATATATGAATTATGCCATTTATTGAATAAACACTTCACAAGTCGTAATATTAAGTATGTTGAGCAACATTCTTCCCACCGTAGGTTTTCTTTAATAGACAAGATGTCAGCTCCAAAACAGCGAGTTTAGCGAGGAGTTCAAGGCCCTTGAATTTATTAACGGCAACAAGTGAAAATACTTAATAGTCATCAATAGCCGAGTTAAACTTCCTCATAGTGCAAGAGGGAGCGCGTGGAACGCATTACTCCAGAACACTTTCATCTTCAGCCTTTCAAAAATATTATTATAAAAATAACAGATTATAATAATGGGAAATATGATTAACACAGCATTCAATCAGAATTAAACAACCCTTCCTTATGGTTCAACTGGTGAATGTAATCCATGCAGATATGGTGAGTGGGCATGGAATGATATAGTCCTTATTCCTCAATAACGGAAAAGAGGAAGCTTTGCCTTCATCCCAACGTACATTTTGGAAAATTGCATGAAAATGCCACGTCGCCGTTTTCATCTTGGCTCATAAGTCGAAACGTGACAGGCCATGAGAAAGCAGCGTCCTGAACTGATGCAGAGCAAGGAGCGCTCTGCTCGCCTACCTGGATCTAAATGAGAACCGAGGTAAAAAGGGCCGTGAGTGAATGCTGGAAAATAGAAAATACAGAAAAAGAGCCTTTCGCTTCATGTCTCCTCCTCCACTGTAGACACGGACGCAGTGGGCCACATTTGAAAAAGGGCACATTAAAGTTTAAGTAATGTTTACTTGTATGCGATTGTGGGGGGAAAAAAAAAGTTCCCACGAGGTCTCTTGGTCTCTACGCCTTCTGCCTCCGCTGGCCGACCGAGCGGGCCGGCGACAATTTATGCGGCCGGCGACAGCGCCCCTTGATCGCGCGCCAGGGCTCAGCGGAGGCGGGCCTCTGGAGCAACGGCAGCTCTGCTGGCAAGACTCTCATTAAGGCGTGGATGCCTGGATGCCTCCTGCACCCCCTCAAAAAGCACGTTAGTGTAGAGGAAGACCAAACCGGGCCAGACGGGCAAAGTGAAACAACGTTGAACTCGGGCTTCATCATGTCCGCTTCCTCCTGGGCCTTTTAAAAACGGACGAGGTACCACGCAGGTTAAGATGCACTTAAACAGGTCATCATGTCTTTGTACTTTGGTGCACTTGGCAAACCGGAAGGAGGTTTTTGGAGCTGCAAATTGGCTTATAGGTGTAGAGTTACTCGCAGAGGACCTAAAGAGAGAAAACACCGTCCTTCCAGCAGCCCCAGGGGTAAACTGAGATTCACCAGAGGCACGTTCAAAAGGGCCGACGGGGAGCAGTGGCTGTCCTGCAATCACCACCAGTCATCAGCAACACTTTAAACCTGCGTCCGTTGGAGGTTGTTGTTGTTGTCTTTTTTCCCTCTTTTCAGCGGTTCCTTCAGCTGGGGTGCTCCTCACCTTCCGGCGGCGTTAAAGCGGCCTCTTTCAAAGCTCCACGTAGCAGTAACACACGACGCGCCGAGATGCAGCCAAGATAGAGAGTGTTGATGTGAGGTGGCGAAGCGCCACTCCGCCTCCGAGTGAGGCTTCAAAGGGGATCGGTTTTCACACACGAAAATAAAGATCTCAGATAATCGTATATAGCATCTCAGAGCCGCCGCGTCACGCGAGACGCTCCCATTTCTCTGCAGCCAGACGAGATAAATCTGTTTGTTTTTTTTACGCAGGGACTATCGGGCTCATCTTCGGAGGGGCAATTTCGAGGTAGCGGCCGTGCATCTGCCGTGGTAGAGCGGACGCTCGGGCCTTCCAAAATGCCGCAGCTTTGCAGGCGAAAAAACTGCTCGTGAGCCGTGCCAAAGGGAGTCATATCTGCTGTGTTTTACGATGCAACTGTGTGGCTTTGATAAGCGGCTCCGATGCCTTTCCAGAGGTCGCACACTGTAAACCGTTTGATGTTGAGCCCTTCACACGCACACTATTGACAAAACACAAGCTATCTAGTTGATGCTTTTAGTCCCACGGCGCATTTAGGGCTCACAAATACTACGCCGAGCTTAAGCAGCATTAACTCAGAATGCAAAAAAAAAAAAAAGTGGTTAAAACCCCTTAATTTTAAAACCACATTTAGACCTTAGAGCACTCTACTGCGATACTCAGACTGTTGTTTGCCTTGACTTTTCACCATCTCCAGAGAAAAGGGCATTGCTGGAGTTGCGGAGGTCAACAAACTGGGATACATAATTGGACAAGAAAGTCCTTCAACTTTGCCGACCGAGGAGGACCAACGTGCAATTTGACGTCTCAGGGGGAACATCAAAGACAGACACCTTCTCCTCATACACCCCCTCGGTCACGGCACACCCTCTTCTCGGCACCCCAGGAAGGAAATTATAGCCGGCGAGTTAGAATCCATCACCAGGCAGGTTGGAGGAAACTGCTCTATGATTAAAGTGTGCGAGGTCAGCAACACCGAAAGGGGGGCGGGGGTTCGAGCAGACAGTACACGCCAGAGGGGCTTACCGTGCTAACTCGAGTTCACCACACAGGTCATGCACAGATTCCACACACACACACACACACACACACATGCGCAAAGAGGTGTGGTTCAGTAGACCTTTCTGGACCATATATTGAGTCAAATTATACTGTGTGGCTGCTCAAATGAACACTGTGACATTGCTGGAAAAGGTTGCAAGGATGTGAGCCACGCATGTGTGCGCGTACATTCATGTGGATTATTGCACACGTGTTTTTTTTTTTGTTTTTTTGACGCCCTTCATTTTGTTCGAGCCACAGCAATCAGCCATCTCCCTCCACGTCAGATCAACATTGCAAACACTGCTGGTCACATTACCTCACCCACATCAAAGCGCTGCCTCCTGAAAGGCTCAGTGGAATATTAGCAAAGATTTACAGCCTTTATCTCTTTGCTTCAGAAACATGCTGATCTGAAGTAATCTCCCGCACCCTTCCCCTGCCCTCCTTTTTTTGTGTGAAGTTGCCCAACACTTTAATGACCCATTTACAAAACTTTTACACCTGCAAAGATAAGCTTTTACAACTCAGCCAGCCCCTCGGGCACCAAAGCCTACCTGTAACTCAAGGCAACAGCCTTTATTAGCTCCTGCAGAATATGTAACCGCGCAATTAACATGTATCCTGCTGTTTACCTCTAAGAGAAGCGGAGGGAGAGGATACAAGATGTCGAGATCAAGTGCGAACGGTGAATTTTCCCCCCTGCAGCAAATCAGAGACACCGGACAATGAGCGTTTCCTTCAAGAGCCTCCGTCCCAAAAGTATGCGCTTCAAACATGTTATATAAAAATGACTAAAAGGACAACATGCGCACTTGTAAGAGTTCATACGAGTGCCGGCACTTTGCAAAAGCCCTGCAGCAATGCCCCTTACCGCCCAGTAATTGTCATCTTGAGCTGTGAGGTAAACGTCCCACGCTGTCATTACGGTAGCACGTCGCCAGCAGACAGGACGGCCTCTTGACTCGGCCCCAGAGTTTCCTCGGGAGTCAGAGAAATAACAGGGCATCTGCGCTCGAGGTGAATCCGCAAAAAACGCATTCTGCCCCAGCCAACGAACTCCAGCTCTGGGACCTGGCATTCCCAAGAGGGAGCTCTGGTTTGGAAGGGAACGGAGACCGGCCCGTCGCTTGGATTTGATTTACCGACGGACTCCGCTCGCCAAGAGTCACAACATTATGACCCTCTGAATTCAGAGTGAAGCTCTGGGTTCAAAGAATAAGAGAAAAAATACATTGAAAAAAAAAAAAAAAAAGACAGGGGAGTCATTTACAAAAAGTAAAGAAAATTAGCTCCTTTAACCAAAAACTCCAGCTGAGGCAGCATAAGCATTCAGTGTGTTCATGTGTGCGTCGATGTGAATGTGAAATAGGACGCATTATACATTTCAGATGAGTTGGCAACGCGCCTGCTTCGCCGCATGTTGTGTTTAACGGGCGAGGGTGCTGAGCGGTGTCTGGAGGGTCTCAGTAATTAGTCAAGCTCTCTGTGAGCAGAGACAGCCCTTCAGTCGTCTGGGGGTGATGGGGGGGGGGGGGGTGGGGAGGGGGGTGGGTTCAGACGCCAGTCTTGAGTGCCGCAAAGTGTGGGAGGACCAAGGTTTCAGCCAGGAAGTCTGCCTCGAGGGCAGCAAGAAAGTGACGCGCGCTTCCATCTTCAGGAGCAGCCAAATAAGAGGAAACACCTCCGGGACTCGTCATATAAGGAGTTACAAGGACATTATAAAAATGGAGGCCATTTTCATTGCTGAGAACTTCACCGCAGACATTGAATGGTGTTTTCAGAATTCTAAATATTTATGCAAGTCCTAAATTTCAAGCCTTTGTTTGAAAGAAAAACCCTCTTCCCTTTCCCGTGATTTTCATCCTTATCAAGCCGGGACGCGTTCCACTACCAAGTGACAGGCTCCAATGTTTTCATCCACAATTACAATCTGATCCACTAAACCGGTTTATGGAAGTTGTCAAGGTTGCCATTCTGTAGTCTGGATGTCATTGACCCTCTAGACACATTAGGATATGTCATAAAAGCTTATCGTCATGCTCAGACCTTTCCAACGTCCATAAACCACCAGCCCATTTTATTTCCCAAAACCGCAGCGCCATGTGTTAGGTGGCGGTCATCTAAAGCTTTTTGATGTGTGCGTGTTGACCAGATGTAACTGTACTTACCCCAAATGTCTTTAAATCACACAGTGCGTTTCAACTTTGCGAGTAAACACCGCAGCAGACACTTCAACGGCTACATGCAAGCACGCTGGTGCCAAGGGAGGCGGTTTGGAATCACTGGCCAGGGACGCTTTCTCACGCAATAAATTATTAAAACAATGGTTGCACTCCGAAAAACAGCTTGTTCAGCTGTTTTGGGGCTCTACTAAAAGTGATATGATCTTTTTCACACCGGCAGCATCGCTGATAAAGAACAGCAGGTATAAAAAGTTACAGCCATAAAAGATCATAGTGGCGGATTAGTTTATGGCGTGAACCACTGGAATACTTTACACCCATGACTGATAAAAGGCAGCGTAATCTAAACCGTGCACCCAATCCGAGTGTGTTGTTTTTTCAACAGAAAGAACGCGGTGGGGGTTTAACGCACAGGTCGAACGTTTCTCTGGGGAGCACCGGGGGGGTCGGCCGGCTTCACCGGACCCTGCAGGGTGGAGGCCCCTCTTTAGGTTGCGTCACCTGTCGGGCGTAAACACACGAGGGGAGGACAGCTTTCCTTCCAGCAGGGACGCTCTCATCTTTAGCTTTCCTTCCACCGAAAAACAACCCCTCCTCCCTCACTCGCGGACGACGCAGACGTCCTCGAGGCGCGGCGCCTACAGGAAGAGCCGCAGGGCCCCGTGTCCTGCGGGGAGGCACAATGCCTGTTTACCCAGATGCACTTCCTCCACACGCGAGGAGGCAGCGATAAACATATTCACGCATCGGGGTGAACGAATGGGTAACCCGCCTGTGTGCTTCGCTTGCACGCACACACACGGTTCTGTGCGCGCTTCCTCCCTCACGAGAGCTCGGTAAGCGGTTTTCTTTATGCCGTTGTTGATCGCATCCCGGTTGAGAGCCACTTTGGGCGCTTAGTCGAATTATTCAGCACTTACTCCACGGGCCGGAGCGCAGCCCGCGGGGGAACCCGATAAACAAACAAGAGAATCATTCGCGGGTTTAAACACTTAAACGCCCACTTCAGCGGATCCTTTTAAGGGGCTGATTAAAATGGGCAGAAGACCCACCCCCTCCCCCCCTCTCCTCCTTCCATCACCTAGAGTAAGTATATTCAGCGTTTGACACATAGGAAGTTACGCATGCAAAATAGCAGCTTCACAAAAGCTTTCTAACGATTTGAGATTACTTGGATTCCTGCTACAAAAAATGATTTGCAAACATTGGCTTAAATCTGAATAACTGACAGGGTATAGATAAGGAGCCGAATCGATTGGATCAATAAAATATCAATATAATACTTCTACCTATGTGTGATAATCAAATCTACCTGAATATCACACTTTAATCTAATAAAGGAATCAAATGAAAAGTAAGTGCCTTGTTAATCTTGTTAATCTACCAGATGTAACAGCAAAACAACAGTTATCTTTGCTCTCCTTTTGACCCAAGACACTTATTGGTAATAAACAATTTTTCACACAATGTCCATACACACACACACACACACGTCAAAAGGTGGAAGACATGCGAGCATTACAGACAAAGATTTCAGTTAAATTAACTCTTTGTGTAGGTGGACTCGTGCAGCGCCTGGTCAACGTGGGACAACTGCTTTGCCAAAACCAAGTGTCCAAATCATGTCGACACCGCATGTCCACAGGGCCCACGCGTGTCAAGTAGGACACACACTTCTGAAACCTTGCTTTATAGTGGGATTATCTGCAGATAGCCCTAGTGCTTATCAACTGCGCGCCAATCCGTGCCTACATTAAAAGACAAAAAGAAAACAGCCAAACATCCTAAAATTACAACCGTTTCTACGGACTGTGCAAGTGGAATAAAACCTGCCAGCCTGAAAGCATCTGTGAAGGGGTGGCGAGAAACACTTTGATCAACAGCTCTGCGTATACTGAGCATATATTTGGGGAAACAAAGCAAAATCTCAGCCGCTAATCCTCTGAGGTTTAGAGCACATTCCCCCAGAATCCTTTGATCTCTGGAGTGCATCCGGACTGCTGACTCCAGACTGCACACGCACGCACACGATCATGCGTGAAACAAATCTGCGAGACACACGCAAGTGTCATTCCATTCACACCGTGAAGATGACAAGTGGCAGGGTCGTATTCCCAACGGCACCGTCACCCAGCAGCCAATTAATGCCATTAGAAAACCTTACGCGTGTTATCATACTTCAAGAATTCTGAGGCAATGGGCGGCCTCCGTGCGAGGCGGCCCCAGTGAAACACGTGGGCGAGATTGAGCGGTGAAATCGGATAAACCTGTTCAAGTGTCTACATGCCACTCGGGCTTCACCTGACTCTGAACCACTGCCGGTATTTCTCAGAAGAAACGTCTCCACAAAAGCCTCCAACTTGAAGTAATCTAAGGGACACTAAAGCCGGCTGCACGTCCTCGAACCTTCCGGGCCCCCTGAGCTACGTTGACATCGGCCCGAGACTTCCGCGCCATCTTTCTCATGGGGATAGAATTTAAAAAAAAAAAAAACAATCACAGAGCAGCCGCCCTTCTATGGCCAGGTGCTACCCCTCCTCCCCATAAGGCTAAAGGCTTTTGTTCTCTTCCGAGTGTGGCTTCAAACTTTTCCCCCCCAAGCCTCTTCAAAGAGCAACAACAGGCCCCTCGGCCCCTTGGGAGCACAGAGGGGTGTAGGTCCAGAGCATGTACGTCACACGGCCCGCACAAGAGGCCGGCTGGTGAAAGAAAGAAAGAAAAAAAAAAAAACACGTGGGGAAGAGGACAGAAGAGAAAGGAGGAAGAGGAGCCCGAGTTTGAAAGGTGCTTTTCAGCTTGGAGAAACAAGGGCCATCCGCTTTGAGAAGACGACAAAGAGAGGAAAAGCACAACAGCAAGGAGCGCGGCCCACGCCACGTCTTTTATCAGGTACCCGGAGGCTGAGGGAATGCTGTTTTGAAAAATAAAATAAAATAATAAAGATATGTACGCGAGCTTTGCAATTATGAGAGCAGGGAGACTTGTGGGAGACTGGAGGCGGGGCTTCACGGCAGAGGAGAAGCCATCCGTGTCACTTCTGACACTTCCCTGAGTGGCCCACTTCAAATTCAGTCTCATTTCATCAGCCCCAGCCGACACAGGGCCGCAGGGTGAACGCGAGAAACAGATGGAGACTGGGAGGGGGGGGTGGAAGAGGAGAGGGGGAGAACCGGAGGAGGGGGAGGGGAACTTTAAGTATAGAAAAAAGGGGAACCCTTGGGTTGAATAACATCTTTCCTTCTTAGCTCCTCTTTACATACTACCAACAGAATGTACTTTTATTTTGTCTGATGCCAAGAGAAGCTACCCTTAAGATTAGCCTACAAAAAAAAAAAAAGAACATGTTTGATACATGTCTGATAGTATTCGACTGAATGCCATCAATGACCGTAACGTGTGGAATTTAGAGGTAGGTGATCTGATCGTTTGGAGACGCACAGATACACCTGACCACACACAACTCCCCGTCTGTCAAGTCAGTCAAAGCTCATCCGACTCCAGACCTCATGGACGCGTGATCGCGTCGACGTCGATAGGATCTCACGGGCACATTTACGGCCCAACGTATCGGCGCACGCTGGTTCAGTTTGATTTAAAACCACTAAAGGAGAATCTATCTTCAGAGCGATGGCTTGTATGAAATTGCCGTTGTCCCCATTGGGAATGTAAGTTTGGAAAAAGATCAGATCAAAAGAATTCCAAGCGTGGACTTCCTGCTGTTGACACTCGACTCACATTCTCCTGGTGAGACATAAATAACTGTCTCACCAGGTATTCCATACGATGTGGGCAGCGATAAAACAGAGCTCACATCCACGCGCCTAAAGTTTTTATTTCCAAGAACAGTGTTTACGTTTTTAAACTTTCACTCAAAGAGAATGGTACGACTTGTGATACATTTAAAGCACGTTAATATTTTCTTGACTGAACTAATTCGACACTCGCAATCATTTAGATTGGAATAGGAATAATTTATAAAACTCTACAAACATGAAACGTATCCATAAATAATAAAGACAATTTAGCATCTGATAACATTTGTGTGACACTTCAATGGCTTCGTCGTTCAACAAGAGAAGCACTACTGAATCAAATTAAGTTGCATACGGATTACACCCCTTTCAAGACATGAAACATTTTGCCCAGGCAGAAAGTATTAATGCACAGAGCTCTTAAACGGTTTCATGTATTTGTGTGTGTATATATAAATATAGACGTAACGTGGTATTGTCCCCATTTCAAAATGTCTGAACGTCCTGGATATTTGGTAGTTGCGTGTGTGCATTTTTCTTTTCTGTATGTGTCGCTTATTCAAACTATGACTTGAAATTTGCAGAAATAAGAAACAAGAAGCAAAAGAAACGTTTTAAACTTTCAGATTCAAAATAAAAGGATTTTGGATTGTCTTCATGAATCACTAATACAAAATAAATACATACTGATGGTGGAAACACCTTTCTTCTTTTATGCAATACCCCCCCAGTTTTGCTGCAACAAGGTCTACAAAATAAAGAGTTTTAGGTGATTTTTTTCTCCAACATGTTGCCCGCAGACAAAAGCCTGAAGTGAGAGGGGGGGGGGGGGGGAAGAGTTACTGTATGAAGAGGTTCAGTGCAGCTTTGGGCACTTTGACGCCGTGCCGTTGAAACATGTAAAAGCGAGTCCCATCCTCCCAGCACAAATTGATTAGTTGATTTTGATTTAGTGACTTTCAAGCAAACAAAGAAGACCTCCCTCACTGCTAACTGACCACGCATCGCCACGGCCTCCCTTCAGCCAAATCGAAGCGACCACCAGACACCTCGCTGAAGGAGGGAGAAAAAAGAAATGATGGTGCACTTAAGACCCGAATAGGGGCGGAAATCAGTAGATATTCCTGTTGCCTTCATAAAGTTTTGATGCAAACACGTTCCACATGTCAACGGCAACTTAAGGAACCATCAACTATTAAAAAAAAAAAAAAAAAGGAAAAGCGTACTACAATAGGTGCTCTAATTTGTTAAAATGCACCTGGCTGCAGTCTGAATTTGATGGGTAGATGCATTTCTGCACAAAGTGTCTGGCTCCACGCTGAAGAAACCAATTTTCCTTCTCTTTCTTCTTCTCCTCCTCCTCGATGGGCTCCAATTCCTCAAACATGCTGCCTTTGAGGAAGGTGTCACTAACCAAAAGAGGCTTAAGTCTCCTCTGAAGCCATTCCAAAAGGATTTCCCTACTTGACAACAACAGCACAGTGTTTACGGGCAGTGGCAAAAATACAAAACAAGCCTGACCTCACAACATTTCTCACCAGCCTTCGACAATCCACACTTGTCACCAGATGTGCCAATGCTTTCAACTCGGGCCCCTGGGATCAGTGCATTGAAAGAACAAAAGACGTGTTCCCATATGAGCGGAGGAGAGGTGACATTCATTACGTCAAAAAAAGGGAAACTAGATGTTGTTTGCTCACTTCAACGGTGAGCACGTGCGTGTTCACGTTTATTTTAAAACACAAAAGTGCACCAACGATCGGCAGCTGATGTTCTCACGACATAAAATTGGAAACCGCTCAATCATGAACACTTCTCCGCCCCTCGCCACACATATTTAAAAGTACGTCCACCAACGGAGCTTTTTAGAAAGTTTTCTCATATTAATGAAATGCCTTGAAGCACACAGTGAGGGGAAAGGGGGGGGGGGGAGAGAAAAGAGACACAGCAAACACCTCGTCCTTAATTAAGTGAAATACGCACAATTTAACACGCATCTCTCGCGCTTACACTTACAGGGGTATAAGATACGTGCACTCGGAGCCGTGTACTCACCCGCGCGCCCGACCCGCAGCTATTGTTGTGGTGACAGTCCGGTCGCTCGAGGCCAGCGCTCGTGCAGTAGTATTTCTGCTTCAGGAGCCAGTCGTCGATGCCCTTTCTCGCCAAACAGGCGTTGACTACAAAACTGTCGCCTGAAAACAAAGAAGCGCACTTTTTTTTTTTTTTTTTTTTTTTTAGCGGCTGCACGCTAAAATGCCGCCCGCGCTCGCGTGGATCACGAGCGGTGCTATGTCTTCAAAAAAAAAAAAAAAAAGAGTCGGGGAGAGTCTTTAATGAGCTGCAAGGAACGTGTTTCTGCTGCCCACAAACCGACCGAAAATGAGATACTTCGTTTAAAACGGTGTTTATTATTTTTTTAAAAAGGGGAAGAAATAAGTGCGCTTACCTTCTGGACTCTCCCTCGGTTTACAAATAGCGGCTTGAGAGAAAGAAAGTCAGAAGACAATGAATAGTACAACTCGAAAGTAGCGCAGCACAATAAGTACCAGCGGCTGGGATTTCTCTCCGGAATAAGAAACCTTACCATGTTTCGAGTGCAGTTTACCCATTTCTATGCATCGGGTTGGAGTTGAAAAACCATCAGAAGAATATAATCCAGAGGAATAAAAAAAAAAAAAAAGCAAAAATTAAAAAGCGGCTACGATATCCAGGCAGCGGAGCGTCCGTGGAGACCCGGGAGACAGACTGCGCGGGGCTCGGTGGAGGACCGTGTGACCGGAGAGCCTTTGATCCCGGGCGACGGAGGAGCGAGGAGTGAAACGCAGGACGACGCGCGACTTCCTGTCAACGCTTTCAGAATAAAACAGAAAGCTTGAACGAGCCGCGGCGCCTGGGGACAGACAGCTTGAAAACTAAATATGATGTATATGGTGTTAGCTCTAAGAGCGATATGAAACGCGAAACCAGAAACAAATACAACGTATTCCCATCCGCGGCAGAAATATAAAAACAATGTCCCTCTTCGTGTCACACTTTATTTTTATTTTGAAAATAGATTCAGCCACTTCTGGGTTTTTTTGGTCGTGCTTGACGTAGCTCCTTTAGCGGTCTCTTCAAAGAACATATTAGGCATCCTGCAAACCATAATCTCAATGCCAAAAGAGATTAGGATTTACTCCGAAACCAACACTGCAAGCAAGAGCAAGCAAACGCACTTAGTATTATGAGATGTTCTGGGGGCTTCCACGGGTTCCTGGAAGGCTCTCAGCACTCAAGCAGGTTTCTAAGTTTCTTTTGAAGTCCTAAATGAAATAATAAAAGACAGAGAGGCCACTGTGCCATGTGGTATGCCATGCTGCTGCTGCTGGCTCAATGTGACATCCATCAATGTTTGATAGTGATCAATGCATTGGGAACTAAAAATAATTGTTCTCTATTAGGTTGCAGTGTTTAACTCCAGGAACTATTTATGCCATTATTAGTAAAAATGTATGATAAAAGAAACCAGAACAAAACATATGATGCACATGTTTTACATCAGACTACATCTTCAACAATGTGTGCATTTAAATTTGTTTAAATAACTGAAGGCTTTCTTTTGTTTAATCTTAACATCTGTAAAAGCAAATTGTTGAAGAGCCTATTTCACCATTAAACCACATGGTTGGGTGGTATTGCCTGGTTTTCCAGGTTTGTACACATGCATCTAACCCTCAAAACATTAACCTCTGCAAATCCAGTCAGAAACTTTAATACACGCCAACTTCCTGCAGAGGAAGCCCTATAACTTCCTGCACATAAGCTGCTGACAGCTGTAGGTGACATATGCAAATATGTCACCTACAGCTGTCACCTACAGATTTTTGGGGAAGTCCAAATCAAAAATGTAATCAAGGGCAAATTTCCAGATTGGGGTTTTCCCGTCTTTAGGAATGAGTCTATACAGTGGACAAATGTCTCTGATGCAGCCCTCCCCGACGCATTTCTTCTAAACAGCGGCATCCGCATCCTGCCTCTATCATCACATGTTGCACCAGAAGGAATCAGGCTCCCCTTTGAACTAGTCTGACACAGACACACAGATGAGCTTGTTATTACAGCAACTTGCCTGATTTTGCTGGGAAAAGAAGGCCTGTCCCTCTGACACACTTCCTGTCCTTTGAAGAGGCCAACGGAGAGATGGCTTTGCGGGGCCTATTTCCGAGCTTCCCCCCTTTGATGCCTGCGAGAGAGGAGGTGGCGGGGGTTTACAGCAAGAGTTTCATCTCATGGATGTGAACCCCTAAACCTCCAATCCGTCCCCCGCCATCACAGGATGACGCTACCTCATCGAATCAGAGAAGAACAAAACGAAGTAAACGTCGTTCTCTCATTATCAGATCAAATGGAAATCTGTCTCCCGATTTCTGCTGTGTTTTCTTCTTTTAGGGTTGACAAAAAATGTGCTTGATAGAACAAAAGCTAAATTTGTTAGGCACCTGCCTGATTGATGTGGGTATTTATTGACCGGGAGGAACCCCCTACCATGGCGGCTAACGATAGCTCATTCCGCCATAAAACTCAACCATTTTCCCTTAAGACAGGCATAATAGGGGTGGGATTGAGGAGGTTAGATTCGGGGGGGGGGGGTAGTGGGGATCTAATGGTTTGTCTGTATTTATGTCCCCCGTAACAATGTTAGGGGCCTGATGCCTGGGGATCCCACCGGAGGGAATGATGCTTGGTGGGGGTGAAGCATGTATAGCAGGAGAGAGGAGCAGCTGCCGGGCGCTTGAAGCTCAAACATGTGACTGTTGCCTTTATCTTGAGGAACAAAAGGGCGTCGATGTTATAAAAGGGCAGAAGACAATCGCGACCGGAGTACAGTGTTGATTCCTGCAGCGGCGGTGACTCGGCCCATTGTGGCGGCCCAGCGTGTGATGTGCCGGGCGAGGAGAGAAAGACGGACTGGCGTGCGTTTTGTATTCGGAAAGCAACGGAGAAGACCTGGATGCACAAGGCTCACGTTGGACACGTTGCTGTACTTAAAGGCGTTCACAGCAATTGCTTTCTTTATGTTAACACTTTCGGAGGTGCTACGCGGAGCAAAATTCAATGTCAAAGCGTACTGCTAATAACACCTTTGATGTATTTATAGAAACTAACAGACAGCAGCGCCTTCCTTTCAGAGCATTCAATGTCCCACAACGTTAGCATGTTTTATGTGGCACTGCCTACGTGAGAAAGAATTCATATACACTCACGACAGGCACCAAAGATGTGGTCTTAAGACGTTACATTGCATATATTATATATATATATATATATATATATATATATATATATGCATATATTAAAAAGGGAGAATTGTCAAAATCACTTGTAGCAACGTGCCGTTTCAAGCTACCACTTTTAGCGTACAGTCACCACAAAGTGGCGGCACACAGACGTGTACATCCTGCCATACAAAATCTACGCCACGCTGATTCTACGCTGACGCGTAAAGTATAAACATGGCTTTACACCACTGGTTTTGATCTTCTTAATTAGTTTTGTCACATTAAAATCCTTAAACTACACCCACCTATTTGACTACACTATTCACAAACACCATAGTTAAATATACATCATCCAGATGAGATTCATCTCGATAAGATTGCTGATCCTGTACTCTATGCTATTGGTTTGTGTAAAATAGGAGAATCCCACTTAAAGATTCCTTTTAATCTCAACAGCAGCTCGTAAAGGGGCCTCAAGCCCAGAAGCTTCCTCTTTGCAAAATATGTCTACGGTAAAGCTCAACAGAGCCAGTGATTAACAGCAAATAAACACAACATTGTGCAGACTTTCAGGCGCACCACTGAATGACTGTTAATTTTTCCAACGTTTCCAAATTCAGGCCAAAATCAATACTTTCTGCTTCTGTACTTCTCTTTGCTATCTGCACTCGGCACTGGCTGCTCTTCTGAAGCGGGGTGTATCCAGAACGAGGACACAATTAGTGTATTCAGCCGAAAACAGTGGGGTTCCCCCTTTGATGTGGGGATCAAATGAAGGAGCTGTGTGTTTTTGTCCAAAATGACAGGCTTGCCAGGTTTACTAATGGGTAGCTAATAGAAAGAGAGGTTTATGATGCTCATTAATTACATAGTCTGTCATGTGCTCGGAGGGTAGAATAGGGGAGATATGGGGACAAGAAGAAGAAAAAAAAGAGAGTGGGGCAGCAGCAGAGGAAGCAGAAAGAGGAGACTGGGGGTGATGGTAAAAAGGGAGTTGGGGGGGGGGGCTCTGAAAGGGTTGAATTGGAAAAGATTGAACGCGTAAAATAGTGCAAGAGCAAGGAGATCTCCCAAGAGATCCGGAAAAGTGAGAGAGAGGCAGAAGAAGAAGAAAAGGAAGAAGAGGGAGAAACAGGAACAGGAGGAGATAAAATAATCCTTTCCCAAGATAAGAGCAGCCACCAAGACAGGAGCTTCAAAGAGCAGGAGACGCTCTCCTGGGAGCGTGCCATAAACCTTTTCCTCATCTTCAGAGGGATATTTGGTCCCTGATCCCAACACGCCCAAGCTCTCAGCACCCACCGCCCTGCAGGTGACCGAGGCCCGGCGACTCCCGGCGGAGGGGTGGTTGGGAGGGGACGGGGGAGAGGGTGGGGGGGGGGGGGGGGCGTGCACACTTCCAAGCAACGCTGGCTTTGAACTTCTGGGACTCACGTGGAGTAGCGATGTTGATCTGCACACGCCGTGCAAATGTGAATAGTTAATGAGCGAGTTCAGACTCCGTCACTCCCACCAGGGGGCGGGGGAGGGGAGGGGGGGGAGGGCCGGGGGGGGACTAGTGATCTCCGCTATCGGCTTCAACCAGCACATCTCCCACGAACCCTCTGCCGACGCACTTCGTCCCTTCAAGCCGAGCCACTAACAAATGCCGCCGTCGCCGCCGGCGACAGCGGCCTGGCCTTTGAGACGGAGCGGAGGTTGCGACCGGTGGGATGTCGCTGGTGGACGTGGCGGTGAGTTTCAGGGGTAAATGAGGGTGTCATCAACGCTGAGACCGTGACCGGTGACCTGTGCGAGACCGGGCAGCCTCTCTGGCCCCACACGGCCGGGGCACCATCGGGGCCACTCAGCCAGAGGCGGTTTATTTAGCTAAGCCCAGAGCCTCCCGCACATAGAGGCCCACACTGCCGTGGAATTCATTATCCGGGGGCCGTTAACGGGCCCCTGGTGTTTTGAATAGTTTCAGCAGGCTTTGAAATTGCAGCGTCTGATCGGGTTCAATCGCGGAGGCCGTGATCAAATTGCACTGAGTGTTATATCATCTTCAGGGAATACTGCTTGAGACATGAGGCTGAGGTCCGCGCAGGAAAACAATGGCAGACTAATACCCACATATTTAGCGGCGCGTTCCAAGGCGAGGAGGCTGGCTTTGGAATAACACGGCGAAGGCTTGGCGCAGTGAGCCTCTGGGCTCTTGTTGCAGAAAAGCTTCCTGTCCATAAAACCTGAGACCTTTTACCAAAGGGGAAACAAGTACAATTTAATCTGACTCCCTTGTCACAGATTTATGGTGAAGATTTGTTATAAGCAGGTCAAAGTTGGAGCAATATGGCAGTCAGTATAACCTGTTTGGAGGAAACCTCCTATCATCACTTAAGCTGCAAATAAGCAAGAGACTTTTATGCAACAAATTTGTGGAGGTAGAAAGTGACAAGAAAATAAAGAGAGTGTAATTCCTGCGTGAATGAACTTAACACTGCAGATTTGACTCCTCCACAAAGAGGTGATAGAGTGTATTCAAAGGCTCATGCACTCAGTGATCTTACTTAACAGAAAAATACATCATACAGAGCACTTTTAGAACAGAGTTATTTCAAAGACCGTTTCACAATATGCTTTTTTCACATGGTTCTTTTTATGCGTTCATTTAAAAGAAAATCTTGTAAAGCATATGATTTAACAAAAGCTGCAGGATTGTCAGCAGAAACGGGCATGCCTCGAGCGGCATTGTAAGGCAAGTAGTTAAAATTATTTTTCCACAACAATAACACATTTCTCAGTTGGTTCATCGCCAGCCCAACAGAATTCTGCCTGTAGCTGCTTGGCAACGAAGCAGTGAGGACGTTTTTGAAGAAAAGCTATAAAAGAAACACTAATTCTTTACTGGCTGGGTTTTACCCATATGAAACGTTTCAAAGGCTATACCTTACAATGAACAAACAAACAATAAAGCACCTTTTATAGCACCGTTTCGGCACACGGCTGATTCTAAGTGCCAGCCTCAACACATGGACCAACTTCAAGAATTCGTCTCCAAGTTGGATTCTCTCTTCCAAAACTTTCATGGTTTCCATCATTGTTTGTTCCATGCTAACATTTGCAAAATAGCACTATCCTCAGAACAAGCTCCAGCTGATGATGCTGAGGGAATGTAACACATTGTCTCGACTAGTGAGGCTGTGAAAGGGCAGTATGCAACGTGAATGCAACATGTCAAGAAACTTGCAAGCAATTAGTTCTGTTTACAAACCAATATCCATTTGGTTTTCTGGCCATCTGATGAATATTAATCAAATACGAATCAAATCAAATGTTACTGAGCAGGTAGTCAGTAGGTACATAACAAATATAGATTATATCCACCCATTCATTTATAACTTTGTCACTTTGGCATCACTTGGAGTATGTGACGTCTTGTTTTTTACTCTCATTGCACGTGCTCAGACTGTTCATGTACAGTTACATACAACAACATGCATGAACCGTGTCCTCACAGGAGGAAAGTACTGCTTCCCCTGGGAGCCGATCAAACACTCTCAAACTAAACCGAGTCGTCCCAGCTCAGCCCACAGATGTGTCCAACGGTTTGCGTGTCTACAGCCTACTTTGCAAACGGGACAGATTTTCCAACCGCAATTTATAAAGCTGGCTGGACCTGACAGCGCACCAGCCTTGCAAAGAAAACCGGCCCTCTTTTCTACACAATGGTGCCCACGGTCAGCTGTTCTTTAAATAGACCAACGTCATCAGAGAGATTACGCTCTGACTGTGCAACTAAATGACCATCCACAAACTCCTTTCATCGTGCGACTTGGCAGTACAAAGTTAAAATTGTAAGATTCACAAGTGGTCCGTTGCATTGCTGAAGGAGGGGCCGAGTTGACGGGTACAATAGAATATCTGTAAAAAAACAACCAAACAAAAACGTACTAAATATACACAAAATACTTCATCTTCTCTTACCAGACTTTTCCTCTGGCATAAAAATAGTCGTGTTTCACATGTTTTATCCGCGTAGACTCAGACACACACATTAGGTAAAAGATGTAAATGTGCATTGTTGCTTGGTGCGGCTGCCAGAGGCCCTTGGGCTGAGGAGAGGGGGCCGTCATCCAGTGATGCGTTACGTGAGATGCTTTTCAAACAGTGGGGGAACTGACCCCTGAAGCCGGGTCGCCGCAGGATGCCCCGATGTCCAGCGAGGCTCCGCCCTCTCCTGTGAGGGGAGGGGGGGGCGTCGGGTCTTCACAATAAGACAATTCATCTCTGTAATGAAGTTGTGTTCCCAGAGAGAAAAGGCCGGCCAGATGGATGGCTGGTGGTCCAACGACGGGCTCTGAAAGAGGCGGGAGGGGGTTAAGGTGGAGGGAGAGGGGGAGGAGTTTCTTTGGATGCCAGTGATGTCATCGTGCCGGAGGTTTGCACCATTCGATGCCGAGTCCCCGATAGGAAACATTTAGAAACGACTTTCAAAACGGCCTCATAATCATGACGAAAATTTAAAAGGAAGAATGAATTTGAACAAATGCTTGCATATTATTGACTTAAAATGATGTCACAACAACAGCAAAAACTGAGAGAGAGAGAGAGAGAGAGAGAGAGAGAGAGAGAGAGAGAAGCAGCCTAACACCCCCCCTTTGTTCCTCCTTCTCTCTGGAATACAGATGCATAGAGAGGGTTAAAAACAACACAATAGCCTGTCACCAAACAAGTTATCAACTCTATCAACTCTTTTTCTGTTCCACCTATGGATGTAAGGAACGCTGTAAAGCTTTTGTTTCAAAGATGTGATTACTGTTTGAAAAAAAAAAAGAATCTTGCGTGGTGTTGTTCGAAGTCCAGAAGGAAAAAGATTGGAGCAAATACAGATAGATCCCTGATGTTGATTTAACATTTTTACATGTAAAAATATTGTTGAAGATTGTGCGTCTTTGGCAAGGGAATGTGCTCTCTTGGGTGCTCTCTCCAGCTTTTGGATGTTTCATATTGGTGGAGGGAGCAAGGGCCGGTCTGTCTCCCTTTGCATCTTGGGAAACATCTGGAGAGCGTGTGGATCACATCGCAATTGCTCACTGCGAGATTCTCAATGTCAGTGACCTCCACGGTCACCTGTTAAAACATTGTGGGTGCCAGCCACTTAATACAGACTCGCGTTACACCTCAGTGACTCTTATCGGGGCTGAGGCATCGCTCTGTCATTGGCTGTGGTTTACACCTTTTAAAGACTCGGCGTGTTTTTGCACAAAGAACTAGAATTTCTGAAGGCACAATGAGTTTCCCAGAAAGTATGTACCTAATGTACATGAAGAGAACTAATATCTCACAATCATCACTTATGACCCAGAAGTGTGTTGCGGTGTGGACACCCTGCCCGCTTTTTGTATTTTCTCTTTTCTTTTCATTTTGCTTTGTTCATGGATTATGGGGATCAACCTTTATAAAAAAAAACACACCTTACACGACAGCCTTTTGGCTTGAGCTGACCTATAATAAATATCTAAAAGTCATTTAGTGTCCCTCTGGCCTTAAAATGGAAATGTAGCTTAATCCAAGATTAGTCATGTTTCTCAGCATAAAGTACAAATCTCCATCCATTTATTCAAGCAGAAACGCTGTTGAAAAATGTAGAAATGGCTCAGGATAAATCCGTGAGGATTAAAAACATGTTGATTCCAAACCAAAAATGGCAGAAACACCAAATAGGAAAGAGGCCATTTGAGAAGTTTACATGCTTCTGGCCTCCAGGGATTCGATGGTCTCCTATTTGCTCAGGAAAATCAAGAGGTTCAAATACAAGTCGGTTTATTCTCACACAAATTCCTCGTGAACGCGAGGCAGAGAGCTTTATACTTCTATAAATTTCCTCGTTGCAGTTTTTCAGAACATCACACATTTCCAAAATACTGGATAAAACCGCCGTCAGATGATCACACACCAGAGCCCCACCTCGCCCGGCCCGCTGAGGACCAACGTCACCCGGTTGTTTTCTCAAGGTCTCAGGTTGTTCCTCGCGGTTTCATAACAGCTTGAAGTCTTTCCTGTGGAAGGAGTTTGCAGGGCCGTAATTGGTAGCAGATGAGGAGGCCCCGCGTGCCTTCATGGTGATGTCAGACCCGGTGGAGGGAAGAGCACGGCGGGACGAGGGGGGGGGGATTTGGAAGGGGGCAGCATGAGGGGGAGGCAGGTGGGCAGACAGGCAGCAACACCCGCAGCCAAAGAACTCACACAGTTATCAAAAGCGCCCAAAAAGAAAAGGGTCCCTCATAAAACATATTTGGACAAAAGTTAATGGAATGTGTGTTTTTTATTTCTCACAAAAACAAAATGAATATTATGGCCTCTTAATCTCGCTCAGGAAACCAAAGAAAGGGCTTCTTTGTAACACGAGGCGCACTAATGTGCCGCACAGTGTTCTCATCATCCATTATCTAATCAAAGAGAGACTCGTGATGCCATTTTTCATTTCGAGCATCGGCGTGGCGGCTTTTTGTTTGTTTGCCTGTGATCTGAAATGTAAATTCGTTAAGGACTTTGCTCTTATCCTGGGGCGGCACAAACTGTGACCACCTAGCGCTGGCCTGACCCATTTTGCTGCATGCAGGACATTTGCATGAAAGGAATGAAACTCGATGCCAAAACAAACATCAATTAAAGCTGTCAAACACCACCAAAAAAACAGCTGCAGCTTTGAACAGCTCGACCAGCAGGCTTCAAAAGCGAGCCGTCTTTAAAGGACCGCCTCGCACGTACGAAAAGGCCAGGCCAGAATTAGCACGCCGTTTGGTTGAAACAGAAATTACCTCTGAAAACGAACTGAGGCACGATCCTCTAAGTCTCCTATTAAGGTGGAAGATATCCCTCTCATTTAACATGCATTAAAACATCATTGAAACAAATATCCACAGGCATTTACGCTGTGAGCGATTCAAAATGAATGTCTGTCTTTGGCTTTGAGGTGAAACTTAACACATATACTTAACTCTTAACACATAAACATGTCCGTTGTTCATTTTAAGTGGAGGACCTGTACTTGTTCTCTCCTGCCGATTCTGTTGAGAGCGCAGCAGTGATTTGTCAATTCAGTTTCTTTTTGGGGGGTTGATTATAATCTATCATGGCTCCTCTCCTCTTGTCCATTTGCTCATACAGCGCTTCCATTGAGTAACTGCCATGGCTCATTACTGCTTCAATACCAAACTATTTTCGCCTGGACTGGCTGGATTATGTTGTTCCCGAGATCTCGCCTGTCTCCCCCAAAAGCCCTCAAGGGCGGCGAGAGAGGCGACGGCTACTGTTGACCTTTGTGAAAAGCAAGGTGTAATGAGGAAAAATGCTTACTTCAGAATCAGAGGAAAATCCTAAAAGGGATGAAAACAATGGCTGTGAAAAAAAACAATACATTAAAAGTGTATTGTATCCTGACATTTTAAGTCAACAGTCTTGCTGGCAGTGCACTTGGGAAACCACGGCAGATAAGCTAAATGCTAATTATAGCACGCTAACATTTGCTCATTAGGAAGTAAAGCTATGGCTGACTTTGATGTCGTTCAATTTGCATGTGTTTGGCCAAATATGCCAATTTACAGCACTACAGGTGCAAAAAGAAAACCAAACTGAAGTGGAACTAAAGTGTAGTATTCAGAGCATTTGCATGCAAAGACACAGTGAAGTAATGTCTATACCTCAGCAGACAAGTTAACTGGTTGGTTCATGGCTGCTGCTCTCAGACGGCAGTTGCAGCAGAAAACGGTAACCTGAACCGTAGTGTCATCGCTGAAGGGGTTGCAACCAGCCGTCTCAGGCGTTTCCTCGTGGAGAGCCATTCAGAGACCATCGAGACGTTCCCTATCTGTTAGTACGTAACACAAATTTATTCCACTCCTTTCTTTAAATAAATCAGAAGTGGTAAATGACAGAAAGGAAATCTATTTTGACCTACCTGCTGGTGCTGTTTGAAAAGTCAAAAGTAAATTAAATAAATAAATAAAATTAAAGTCGACGGATCACTGAGGGTCTTACATGAGCTCGAAGGGCGGCATTTCCTCACAATGGATAATTGTATAGATACTTCAGACTGTACGAAGTAGTGGGCCGACAGGCCAAACAATACACTTCCGTAAAGACGCAGGTGAATACGTCAATCGCAACTTTTGAGTGCGTCGACTGTCCCCGTCTTTCTTTGGTCTGATACCTAAAACGAGGTCTGTGTACAGTTTGTAACCGTGTGTATCTTGCAAATGAAAGCAGATGGTGTGCTTGGCAGTAATTCCTCTCAGAGGAGCTAAATAAAACACTTCCAACTAAACTAAAATGTTTAGACCATCTAATACTTGAGGTGATATGTTGCACATTTGTATTCCTAAAAGGCCGAAATAACCAGGAAATTCTTTGCTATATTTAGTAATATAAGTAATAGCAGCTCTGACCAAATCACCGAATGAACACTGAGTCAGTGGAACGGAAAAGAAATAAAAGCTTTGCACCGCTTTGATCTGATGTCTTTAAGAAGAATCTTCTTGGCAAAATGTTAATCTACCCTCTACATTGCAGATTACCCCCCCCCCACCCCTTCAAAATGTGACCGTTCTCAGACGGTCAAGGTAATTTTGACCCACTTAGGCGGCTTTGATCCGAAACCCCTTTTAACAGGTCCTCCACACAGGAGTTCAAACTGATTTCGTCACTGCCGACCACAGCCGCTAAAGCTCCTCCAGGCTGCCGCAGTCGCTGACAGCCAGCCGAGTTGAAAGCACTTTCTAATGCTGACGATCAGTGCGAGTGACTCGCCGCTAATGGGTCTCGTACTTTGGGACAGGTCTTTAATGGATCTGAAGTGATGACATTTTTTTTTAAGTATCTCGTTTGCTTTCTTGTTTGTATCAATGTGGCTTCCGATGAGGCCGCCTGTGGCTCCTCCCTTAACGTCTCTCTCTCCGGGTTCTGAGGTGGCCGATCGGCTCGGATTCGGCGAACGTTGCCCTACAGGATCCGCCGCGGAGGTCACATCGGTGGCCGAGGATGTGATAAAAGAATCAGATAACAGGACAGAAACACAAGGGGGTGTTGGGAGAAGTGCTCACCTCCTCCTCAGAAGCGACATCAAGGCCTCTTCATTCGGTCTGCTCCCTGTCAGCAATTTTCTCGTCTTAAACTTCTTTTCACAAATGAAAAGGAACAACCTGCCGACGGCGCTGTTGAAGTTTGAGCTTATGGAGCCATTATACTACAATGCCACTTTAGCATCGGGCTCAGCTAGCCTGGCTTTTCCCAGGCTGCCTTGTGCGCGATTTATTTCGTGCTTCAAGGCTAACAGCGCTAACCTTTTTTTCCGATAAAAACATGTCTGTAGAGTGACCATATATAGCAGGGGTCCCCAAACTACGGCCCGCTGGCAAACTTCCGCCCTCACAAGAAAAACTTTGGGGACCACTGATATATACATAGCCAGGCTATGATTTGCCGCTAATTGTATGGAAACATCTTTACAACATTACAGTAGTTTTAGTTAAACTTTATGTCGTCCATAATATACATTTTGGCTGTGACACGGTGGTTTTATTTAAAGGATGCAGCCATAAAAACAAACTAAAGCAGGTAAAAAACAAACTGTTTCAGCTCCATTTCTGAAGAGTAATTTCCCCAGTCTATAAATACACCAGTGGAGGGTGAGATTGATGGGGAAGGGAGTAACCGAGCAAGATGTGCAGCCCGTAATCTACTTTAAGTAGTTCATCTAAAAATGTGTGTAACTGTATGCAGTGCTTTATAATAACGATTTAAATTAAAAGGCAGCTAACGGTGCAGTAATGCCTAAGTAGACAAATTGTTGCAGCCTTACTCTTCTAACTGTAAGTAGAACAACTTTACACAAAATACCAGTTGCAACATTTTAAATAATAAGGTTCCATGGATGTTATCATCTGTTTATAATCAAATCTATGAACATACAGACACTGGTGATATTGGGGAGTGTAACTCTTACCATTAGGTAAGGGGAAATGTCTTTAGTATGATACTGACATCTGTTAAATGCTGTGTTAATATGTAGTGTTAGCTATTTTCTCTGGTTCACAGTTGCTTGTTCTGCTTCACAAAAAAGCCTTTAAGGCTTTCTTGAGATTGTTCAGAGATTGTTTGTTTTTTCGGTCGCAAATGAGAATTCCATTGCAATAAAGACATTTCGGTCGTTTAAAAGAGAGCGCTTTGGAGCCAATGGAGTGAAAACAAGTTGAAAACAATGTTCTGCTAAAAAGGCCCACAATGCATCACATTTGACAGATGAAAATGTTACGCAGTCATGCAACACTAAACTTGATTCATAACTGTTTAAAGTCACATTTTACTGCACTGCAGCGTCTCTAATGAGCGAACAAGGGAGCGATTCCAGGCAGAGTTATAAATTTGTATTTGCCTTCACAAGAGGAACAAACTCACAATAAAGTCAGGGAGGATTCAATCAGGCTTTCTGAGAAGAGATCTAGTCAGCCCATAAAAGTAGAAACACGGGGACAATAGCTGTGTAATAAAGAAACTAGTTTGCATGAAAACTAGTATTCATACAATCAGGCATTTCCGCTTTTGGCTTCAAGCTGCTCGAAAACGCTGCTGCCTCTCTCGTCCGCTTCCCATTCTTCTCTCACACTTCATGAAGTCAACCAAACAAAGAATTTCACTTCAAAAGATTTGACTAATAATGCTGTTTACCTTCATTTGAATAATCTGAGCAAAGTAACAGTGAAAAGTAATGCTGAAGATTTATTTGGACCCACTACTGTCAGCTTCGACAAACAAGAACCCAAAACAACAACAGCTTCAGTTTCCCACGACGTTCCCCTGAGTGGGACCTGCAGTTTCTTTTCTCTTTGGGAGTGGAATTTGCCCCAGATCTCCACTCGGAGAAAGAAAAAGCCTTTTAACTTCCACTAAAAAATGCAAAAAAAAATCTGCTCAGCCTATGTTTTCTCTCCTGGGTCACATTTGCACATTTGTGGCAAATGAAAAACCGTTTGCTGTGTGTTTCCCTGTGCTTTGCAATGATGTCCTAACGGTAATTAATTGATTCCTAGCACTCTGTGGAAATTACTACAGTTCTCGGGGGATGTGAAAGGGAGTGCCAAGATTTTCTTTGTTAACAGCGTAACCTTCATTTGGACACAAAGCAGAATATGTGATGTTGTACCACAGGGACTGCTTATTCAGGTGGGGGAGGGGGGGGCAGTCACCATTCTCTCTGCTAATATTAAGACAAAAGAAACAAAGACCAGCATCCTTCCATTTCACTGAGGTTGAAACTGCTGAGACTCAGCATTTGAGGGCAAAGAAGTGTCCGTTTAAGATCACTCTTTTATCCAAAAGGAAGAAAAAAAACTTTAAAAGAGGTTTTATGCTAATGTCAAGCTTAATTGGCATTAGAAAAAAATGCTCCAGCATACGAAGGGGCTCCAAGATTAGCCAGAAGAGAAAGAGCAAGATAAAGCCTTCAAAAGGCCTATTTCAGAGGAATTATAGCGTCCTTTGAACATCATCCAAGTTTTAAATACATTAAAAGCCTGTTGGCATACATGTAAATTAAGCAGCACCGAAGCGTTCCAAAGAATTCATGGTGAATCAGACCAAGGGTGTGAGGAGAAAACGCAGGGCAAACGTGTCCCAGAGGGAGACGGGGAGGAATCCTGCCATGTCCCACAAACTTCTCCGCTCGCCCTTTCTTCTCCGCTCGTCCATTCTGCTGTGGGCCAAAGTGGCTTAGCTCAGATGAAAAGAACCACGGCTAGGAGCTCCCTTGGCAGCGGAGCCCTCGCGCTGTCCAAAGTGCCAGTGATGGAGCATTGTGTACAGCACATACAAAAGACTGTTTAGCAGCACTAAGCAGGGCACCGGGGATTTGTCTTATTCCTTTGGCCGCCTGGCAAAACACTGGCACAGCTGGCTCGGGGGAAGGCTCGGCTGCAGGAATGTCTGTTTTTTTTTACCGTCCTGAACATCACGTATGGTGAACAGATACCTAGCACAGAGGGTCCTGTGCGCTTTCTCCCGAGATTCCATATGGAGCCACTCATGCCAAACCTTGGGTTACAAAACATCCTTCCAGCGGCACAATTTACCTTTATAATAAAGCAGGGCACTGCAACATGTTACTTACTTCAGATTCATGACATATAGCAAAAAGAGGGGGCTTACGATCATATGACGTAAACGTATGACAAAGTGAGAGCACATCAGCTGAGACAGGTCATGAGGATACAAAGTCTGCCTTTTTGATTAACTGATAATTAATATTTACATGAACAGGAAAGAACCAATACAAACAGCTCCTAAAGATCGTTAAGACAATCAAACGTTTGTCCTCATTCGAGGAGATGAAAGCATTTTCTGGATAATGAGCTTCCCCAAGGCTCATTCCTGGGCCCTCTGGTATTTGTTATTTATATTAGTGTTAATGTTACAAATTGGACCCCTAAAAGTAATATTTCTCCTTTTTTTGTTGCGCAAATCCCACTTGGTTGTTTGCTTGGTTGAACACCGATCACATATAATTTATACAGAACAATAGTTGGTGATGTCTCCATCTGTGCTTATGTTCTCATTATGTTAAGTTGTTGTTGTTTGTATATTGAAACCAGTAGTCTCCAACAGAGAGGTCACCATAATCTCACCGGTGTGCTAATTTCAACAAGATAGCAGCAAATAGGCAAGTAGGTGTGAGTAAAGAAGGAAAACACAGGTGATGTAATGCTTCTACGGCTTCTACATTTGCAGGTACAGTGACATGTACATTCAGCAATGTTTATAACAAGGTTTGTCAAATGCTTTTTTCTTCCCACAATGAATGAGACAATATTGCATTACAAGAAGACAAGTTCAAACACTATACTTTTTGCATATTGAACGTGAAAAAGCCCAAGCTTAAACAGTATAATGTATAGATGTAATATTAGAAATATATTAATGAGAATGCCCCATTGCAGTGATTTGGTGTCATACACTTTATATCATTTAAAATGTATTGGCTCTTATGGTAAGAGAAACAACATTAAGAAGTTAAAGGTGTTACCAGAATGGAAACATGCAACAAATGTCAGCTCTGACCTTCAAATAAAAACCAAAATTGAATTCTGTTGTTCTTAAACTTTATATTTTCCCTGAACGAGGGCGAGACTGAATATCTATACTTCAGTTCCAACCGTTCTCGATCAACATGTTGAAGTCATCACGTCGCCAGGGGGATTTACATCTTAAGACAAATGGGGACATCAAAGCTCTGAATCCTCGAGAGGCTGAAGCACTTCATTTAAAGTTAAGAAGATTTAGATCAAAAGGTTAGAGAGAGAGAGAGAGAGAGAGAGAGAGAGAGAGAGAGAGAGAGAGAGAAAAAAAAACACACTCAAAGGACGACCCTGTGGAGAAAAAAAGAAATCACGGCCTTCACAGTGCTAAGCTGCACAAGTTCACTGCCACGGCAGGACACAGTCTGTTCCTTCACAGCCTCAGAGAGATGAAAGGGAAGATTGTCCGCTCGCTTTGATTCACACTCGGCCAAACGAAGTCTAAAGAATGCCCGGCAAAGTTTGTTTTCTAAAATCTCAAAGTTCTTCAGCAACCCCCCAACAGCCCGCCCATTCTCTCTCCTTTATTCTAAGCAAGCGAGCATTTGTACAGTGTTGATTGTTAATTACTCGTATTTAATCATTTACTCGTTTCCCAGACCTCATTGAGTAGTCTGCAAGCTGTAAAACACATAATGTGAAAATGTAAAATGAGAAGCATAAAGCAGCGATCAAGGGAGCCTCTTGGTGACTAAAGTTCCGTAATAAATGCAGGTAGCATTAATAGAGGCAAATAGGCCGCAGCTGGATCCTTGATCTAGCGTGTCCCATATTTGTCAGTAATACAAATAGTTCTGCCCTACTAATATTTATTTTAACATAAAATCTTAGTTTACATTTTGATACCTAAACAATGCCGGCAGAATCAAGGTCAGCCAGACCAGTATTAATGAATGCAAAGATCATTTATATGAATATCCAGATTCTGATTGCAGGCACAAGGTATGAAGTTTTAGATATTCATTCAGTTTTAGATATTGATTTCGTGGTGAACAGGGAGGGATGTTAAATGAAAGATCATTCAAAGCACTAATACAACAATACCAGACGCATATTTTCACTCTGGAGAGGAGTTCTGAGAAGCCAACGCGTGTGAATGAACACATGTTGTGGAAAGTTTGGGTTCAATCTGGTTTGAGGATGGCTCTGGAGAGAATCACGCATTTCTGAAATTCCAGAGCTTTAGATCAGTCTGACAAGAGTAACTGTTTGAAATAAAGCTCTCAAATAACTTTCCACGAGAAAAGCCGAAAACCAAAAGGATTGGATTTCAAGTTCTTCCTCTGATGTGCAGCTCAAAGTGAGTCGATGCGCAAGACTTTCTCAATTAACTTCAGAGAAATCACCAAGTAAACAATAACAGAGAACAATATTTAATCACATGCATTTGCTTGTATGAATGCCCGCACATCAGAGGAGCTGCTCCCTCTGTAGTGGTGGATGATGCAAAAATGCAGATCACTTTAATTGACACGGTGCTTCATCTTCAAACTGCTGTTGACAATCCTCAATTCATGAGCGTAATAACTACATAAATAACACATATGAAAGGCGCATGTGAGCCGGCTTTATCGGAGCGAACGCAGCTCGCTGTGATCAGAGTCTCTCCCGACGCGCACGGTTTGATGGTGAGACGCGATGGTGAGAACACACTAAAATGGTTTCATAGTATACCTGCAGCTCCCCAATGCATATCCACGTGTATTCTTACGTGTGCTTATTAACAGGGCAACAACGTCTGCCGTGTCAGCTTTGTAGATGATGATGTCATCCACTGAAGCCACTGAGGGTTCCTCGGTGTATGATGAAATATGAGAGGAACCAGTAAGTGGAACCTGTGGGAGACGGCAGATTGTTTGTGCACACGTGTGGCCACGTTTTTTTTTTTTTGTCAAAAAAGGATGTGTCAAAAACGTGCCGGTGTGCTGTGTCAGTTGGGTGTGTACTGTGGTATTTATATTAGCAGAAAACAGCCCTGCGCTCCACCTTCAGGATCAAATCCTGGCAAACTCTCACTGCTCTCGCATCTCCCTAAGCACACTGACAGGAGCCGAAAAAGGCAAGCGCATCAACATGCTGGCTTTGACGGTGATGATTACCAGGCAACTAATACACTTTACTCCCTGAAATATGGGTTTGCAACCCATGAGCTCCATCTTACGGACATGTTGGAGTTGCTAAGCAGTCAACTACAGTAGGGATTTATGCTCGGACGAGGGGGCAGTGGAGGCCGAAGGAGACACAGGACTTGATGAATGGCATGAGGAGGCAACATGTGGAGTCATTTTTGTGGGAAAATAAAACTGGAGAGGAAAGATTGATCAATATTAGAACATCCGTCATAGAAATGCTCGAAAACAATGCAGATTATCATGATATCAAAAAACAGAGTTAACTGGGTTTCTCTAAACGTCTTAAACCTGGCGCGTCTTTTACACCCTCCAAAAAGCCTCATGGTATACTATGTATGTAACTGCAGAGAGAGAACCCTCCTGCATGGATGAGCCTGCTAGTCCCCCCACCTCCCTCCCCAGCAACAATACCCCTGCTCCATCGTCCAACATGTCTGGCGCCCACTTGTCTTTGTTTTGACAGGAGAAGTCTACCCTGAGTGTGTGGTGTCTTCTCAGGGTCCACAGTTTTTGTCTCCTCGTGCCCTGCCTTCCTGTTCTGCTCTGGTGATTCTGCTCTTCACTGTTGTTCTGGTCACTAATGGCTAACGTTACTTTTCTTCTTGTGTGTTACGGTAAAAAGGAGAAGGAGCTCCCAAAAAAAAAAAAAAAAAAGGGTCAGGATTCCCAAAGTATAAACGCAGGAGGACACAGAGCAAATTAATCAGATTATACATACATTTGTTTCTTTTTCACTCATTTTCTACTAATGCTTCTATCAAGGGATATGTTCTGGTTTAACATAGAACGGTGTTGCAGTGTTTAACTGGACAAAGGGTTACGATTCATTAAGTACTGGCAATGGGACCTAAAACCAATAATGCACTTCACCCTCATACATAAGATGAGATAGATAAAATCACATGTTTTGGGTTATTTCTGAGTTCTTTAGGGTGTTGTACTTTGTTGGGATCGGCACTTCCATCCTGATGAGCGTCAAATACTGGTTGGTCAAAGTGTTGATTGTTCTCTCATGAACCGGCGATTTACTAAAGGCCTTTTCATCTTCCTCTGGTCTGCCATGGTGTGTGCTGGAGTATAATGAACGTTGAATCTTTCATCCCCCTCACAGAGCAGCACGTTTTTCATTGGTTTGATTCCCCTCCACTGTATCCTGCTCCCCTCATACTGGGTGCTTTTATGGTACCGAAAGTTGCACTTAAACTGTATCTCCCTCACGGCACCCCACTACGTTAGTTTTGACACGTCTTGATAAAAAAAAAAAAAAAAAGACAACAGACAAACATGGTTGTCATATGATTCCTGGTCCGAACTGTGAAATGTATTTGACGTTGCAGGAATGATTCACAGCTGCACAAACAGGAGGCGGGCTCTGTTCTCACAGAACAAATGGAGTTGGCAGGTGCTGAAAGTCAAAGGACGCCTGGAAAATGATTACTGACATGTTTCATTCATGGTTGAGCGGTGTTGAAAAAATATCCATGTGTTGTGTCATTAGTGGAGGGGGCGGGTCAACAGCTCTCTGACGGGAAGAAACACAGCTGATGGGAAATGAGGTGTCAAATGCCATCACCTGTGTGTACTGTATTGTTTAACCAATTTATGATATAACGGTATTTCTGCATGTAAATATTCCATACATGTGTAAGAGTTACGCTGCGGTTTGAAATGTTTGACGATAAAATGTCACTGCTGCCTCAATGAGATGTTGAAAACAATGGGATTTAAGGTCCGTAGTGATCTGTTCATCTCACATTTTAAACATTTAAGGATTTAAACATCCCCATGAGCGTCTTCCTCTTTGACGCCCATCTTAAACCTAAAAATATGTTGAGCAAAGAGTTGCCAAGGCCAAACCAGGTGAAGAAGAGTAATTATACTTTGCATTCATATCATTGTTTGAAGCTGGCAAAGGGGTAAATAAGGAGCTTCAGAAAGACGGAAAACTGTTTTAAGCTTTTCTGATTAAAGAAACAAATTAAAGATTGAGCTCTGTTTATATTTAATCCAAACACAATTTGTCTTCCCTTATACAGTTCCTGGCAAATTTGGGTTGACATCGTAATGAGTAATGAGTGTGTGTTCTGCAGTCGCTGACAGTTTTGCAAATGTTCTTTCTTTGGTATTCCCAACAAAAGCCTGTGGCTATCCCAGCAAGTGCCGTACAACACGTTTAGCAGCGGACACAATTAATGGGCTTGCCTCTTTTGCATGCGGGTAAAGTGATTTAAGCCATGGCAGGTGCCTCGGAGCCCAAAGAGGCGCCGCACAAAGAGCGCCGCTGTCCGGGCTTTGTAGACAGGATATCCACAGATGTGGAGCCAGACCAGATGGCACGTACATCTGAGACAGAGGGAGAAGCGGGACACAGAGGGATAAAGACACACAGAGTTGAAGGGGGACAAGGACAAGGGCCATACACAGGCCCGCATTAAGTGCTGCGAGCGCGGCCATATGCGCCGTGACATTTAGCCGGCACGCAGCTCTCCATTGACTCGCCCTGCGTAGCTCCAAACATGCCTGCAGGCCACGGAGGACAATGGCTGCCTTCTCCTTTAACCAGCATCAAAAGGGGAGATGAAAACGGCCACGCGATAGAGCGCCTGTCAGAAGTGTTAAAAAAACGCAAATGATGTATATGAACACAGTGCCGTAGCGTGCCTCGTCCCGAAGACCAGTCCTTGTTCAGCCTCGCCCATCATTTCTTATCTGGAATATATTTTGTCTGGAGCGAAAGCAAGATGTGTGACGAGAAGTGATGCTCACTCTCTTTGTTCTGTTTGTGTCTTTTTACATGGGAGTCTGTGTGGTTGCATAACAACGCGACAAAGGGAATACGACATGAAAGTGCGAGCGATTCAAATGACTTTGTCTGCTTGTGAAACAAAGAGACGAGAGAGAGACAGAGAGCAATGGGAATGAGTGTCACCCAATTAAAGGTTCAGCACAGCCTATGGGAGAGCAAGAGACACACTATTAGCAGGCTGCAGTTACAAAGCCAAGCTTAATCATGAAAAATATCATGGAAAAAAAAGTCAAAAAGTATTTTATCATGGAAAAAAAAGTTTAAAAATAAAAAGACAAATTTAGCCGAAAAGTGTCTTGGGAAACAAAGTAAAAAATACTAGGACAAAAAAAGTATTTTATCAATAAATCCAAAAAATATTCAGTGAAAGTTGCAGAAAATGTTACAAAAAAATAGACTTTAAAAATTTGGTTACAACCTATTTGGTCAAAAAGATTTATGCAAAGAGAATTCAAAAATGTTTTACTTTGTGGAATAAAAATGTTAAATATATGGTGGGAAATAAAATATAAAAATATATTGGTCGTAAAATGTCATGGCAAAAAAAGTCAAAAGATATTAGGTCAAAGAGTATTTTGAAAAAAAAAAAATTTGAAATTAATAGATCTCAAGAACCCATATATTCTTGCCAAGGGTTACATACAACATTCACGTCTCCATATATGGCAAATGGAGTTAAAGCTGAAAGTCGATTGGCTCCGATTAGTTGCACATAGACTAGAAGCAAAATAGAAACTCAAAAATGTATAAAACAATCACGCTTAACCACTCATTTGTCTAATATGTGAACAGTTGAAATTGTAAAAACATCCGTTTGTGCTGTAACGGATAGTACGGATAGCTGTTTTCTGCGGCTTCCTGTACCATCAAAGCCTGTCTATCGCTCTTGTCTTGTGTGTGTGGAGCACTGCTTTCTCACATGGTCTGTTTAGCTGAACGTTAAATGTTGGCCCACATTGTGTTTCTTTTGTTTTTTCTGTGTGGCGATGCATTAGTTTGCCCAGCGGCCTCAATAATTCTGATGACAAGCGGCGGGACGCTGACTGAAGACAGACAGGTGACCACAGCTGGATTATAAGATCTGCAGCATGCAACTATAAGTAACACTTGCAGCCTGTGGTCTGCAAAGCACCCTAGCTCCACTCTGATTCACACAAATCCTCTAAGTCAGTCAACGTGTTGGTGAAATAAAAGAAACAACAAGGATGAACCCTCAAATATAGCAGCAGAGCTGAGGCAGACATATGAGAGTCTGCGAGAAAGAAACAAGGCCGATCATCTCTCTTTGACTTTAAGCAGACTTCCATTGAAAGATCCATTAAATATGGAATATCAGTCAAATTTGTCTTCAAAAAGGGGCAAAAGAGGTCATTATGTGGGCTCTGCTCTTTCTTGACTATTAGAAAGAGACATTAGTCATGCCTGCTTATCTCACAACCTTATGAGCGCGGGATTAAAAGATCAAAGGATGACTTTGGTTTAATATTATAGAAAATGTAAGCTCCTTTTTTTCTCCGATGCGCTTTTGGACTGTTCCCTTTCATCCACTCTCAATACTCAGATCAAATGTCAAAAACTCATAATCATTTCTTTCGCTGCCCGTTTCAAAATGTATGCCCGCACCTCTCATATCCAGGCAGGGGGTAGGGGGTATAAGCGGGTGCTGATCTATTTCAAACTGGAACCTTTCAGACCTTCAAGTCAATTCCCCCGTTGCCGAGTTTCAAGAGAAACGGTACACGTACAAAGAACATTAGGCTGAGAGCGGGCGGAGACGTTCGCTCTGTCTGGACCGCTATTTCTGACTTATTGAAAATATTCAGTAGCCACTCAATTACACACGTGAAGGTTTAGGGGTTGGAGAGTGACGCAAACACAATGGCTCACAAAGGGCCGATGCTGGGAAACTCTCTGTTCCCAGTAGCAGAGGACCAGTCTAACGAGGATGTGGGTTTCTGGCACAAACTTCAGAGGGCGAGAGCAGCTTTGCTGTCTGGTCGCCTCATGTTCATTATTATCCGAGGAGAACCGACTGCAACACAAGAGAGGACACTGAATTGCAGCACTGCGATTAAAGGAGAATATCAATTTATGTGAATTTCACTTTTTTAAACAAGTGAAATATTTGTTTCCAATCCAGTTTAATATGTTTCTTACTGACCGTATGCAACGATCTCCTCTATTGGGATTAAACAAAGCCGAAAATAACAAGCACACTACTCAACTACTATACAATCACGAGACTTAATTCAAAAAACTGCATGGGAATGACTTGTAATTCTCTAACTACTCTGTCACAAATAATATGTGCTAGTTTACAGAAACACTGGATCCGCCGGGTGTCATTCAGACCCCATGTGGCATCTGCAGTCGGGTTCACCAATAAACCCTGGGGCCTCCCCAGGACGCTTTTCTTACAGTTACACAGCCTTGCGCAGGTTTTCTTTGTCGATATAAACTCACCGGCCACTTTATGGACCCCCTTTCGCCTTCAGAACTGCTTTAATTATTCAAGCCATACCTTCGAGCGCCTAAAGTGGAAACTCTTCACATCAGAGCTGGTGACGTCACTGGGGGAAATGGAAAAAAAATCTCTAACTTTTGGTCAGAATGAGCGTGAATGAGCCGGTTGGTACTTATAGAAGAACAAAGTCAAGCAGTCAGTCCAAAATAGATAATTAAAAGCAAACAAAAAAAGATGCTAGTCTGTCATACATTGGGGGTTAGACACGTTGTCTAAATATTGTTGTCATTGAAAGAAAAAAAAGTGAAAAAGCACTTGGAGCGCTTTTTCGATGAAAGGCCGGGATGAAGGGCTACCAATTGCCCGGCGGGGAATCCTGCCAGAAAAAGACGCTCGTGGACACAGGCCCTCAGGCAGTTAAAGTAAAAAATTACTGACAGGTGAGGATTCCCACTAAGACGTTGTACATTTCACTGCAGCAAAAAGGGGAAAAAGCAAAATGCACAGAAACAGCCTTTTTTGGCACGTTTTTATCCTCGTAATTCATTAATGATTTTATAAATAAAATAGCTATGTGGGACTAAAACCCATATCTAATATTACGTTTTTTAGTAATTTAACCTGGATAACTGGAACGTTATTTGCCATTCTGCCCTATCTTGACCTTAGATCGGATCCGTCACCACCCGCTGTGGTAGCTACTGACCTTTCGGTCACGGTGATGTGGAAGAGAAGCATACTCCTCTTCCTCTCTGGTCTCAGATAGATACACTTGGATCCATTAAGATCCCCCCCCAGTCCCTCCCGGTGCCTCACATCTGGACTTCTCTGGGAGAGCAGACATACCAACAAAAGCCTGCGGACCAGAAGTGCAGAGAAGAAGCAGTGGCCGTTGAGCTTTTTGACAAAAAAGTCCATCCATCCGGGGGGGGGGCGGGAGGGGGGGGGGTTTCCTCATTTTGATCCTAAACTGAAAGTAGCTGGACAGGAGGCAGCAGGTTCAGAAACTCGGTCTGCTCGGGGGGAGGCGCGTCTCCCCCGTCCCCCGTCCCACAGGTCGTGGTGCGAGTGAGCGGAGGAAGAGCACAGGGACAGCTAGGCCTGGCTGGAGCTCATTAGAGCTTGTTAGTGTCCCCGGTGCCCGTGGACTGGCGAGGGCGGGGGGCTCCGTTTTGGGGGACCTCTCATCTGATCCCACCGAGAGTCAAGCGGCATGTAAAAGCGGCGACCGGGGGGGCATGGGCAGGAGAGTGTCGGTGAAAGGGGGGGGAGTGTTTCGGGGGGCCCTCCACTTACAGTACAACATACCCCAGAGACGTCCCAGCAGATCTGCAGGTCTGACTTTCATCTGCCTCGCTCCCAAAGGCCATTAGGCAGTTTAGTTAGGAAACGGCTGCTAAAATATACATCTGTCTCAGTGTCAGCACATACCAGCGTCTCCTCAGTCTGCGCGCTTCAATATTTAAATCATCAGCCCTCCACAAGCGTTTGATGTCAGCTCTTAAGGAGCTCCGTCTCCGGCACTGACAGGCCCGTGGACGGAGCGGCTGTTTACCGTCGGCGACGGGAAGCGGCTGCCTTCCGCTGTTTCGTCACACGTCGATAGGATCCAACGCGACTTCTTTGTTTAAAATGACTGCGCAAAAGGGCTGCGAGGCGGCGTGCGCTCCAGCTATTTCACTTTTTCAGCGATTCTGACGACACTTGTGCCAATACAGGATTTCTGTCGGAATCAGAAGAGTCTGTGCCGCATATTTCACTTGATGCAAATCAGCTGGAGCCTCTGAGATTATATCACAGTGCAGAAATTCATTTTAGTCGAGGCAGGAGGTCCATTTCGACTTTGCACAGTGACATTTAGATTCAGATTGCATGCACATTGAAGGTAAGTGTGGGAAGTATAAAATAGGCATGGGAGGTAATGTCTGGTTTTATCTCGATAGAGTCAGACGTTTGGCGCATGCAGGGCTTCCACAGAGAAATAAGGTTGAGTTTATTCCAAATCATTCGTTGCAATGCGTTGTTTTGTAAGAACAAAGTGGAACATCATATGCAACCTTTAATGCGACTTGAAGGCAATGTGTCGCGCTATTCTTCCTCTCATGGTCGCGTGTCAACTTTCATCATGTCACCGTCATGCGAGCGGCGGATTCATTAGGCTGCGCTGCACGTGTTCACATTTGGGTGTGCGTGCAAATATATGCTCGTTGATTGAGATTCCACCTGGAATCCACCTAAACTCTGACATTCAACATGCAACCCCCCGCTCCCCTTCTGTTCTGCTGTCACTATGCACTATACGAAATAGACCCATGGCAACGTGAACCTTTGAATCTGTCATTTTCCACAGAAGTTATCAGCGGGGGATCATACCCACCTCATTTCTTCATGAGCTCCCTGCAGCTTGTAAAGAAATAATGACATCTTTAAATCGGTACAAAGGAAATGTTTGCAGGCCTGCATCATTGCACAAACTGTTAATATACACCACCATATGCCATTTGATGTCCACTTTTATCCAACCAGCTGCCTATTAACATATCACATGTCATGTGGGGATCATTTTAATCTTAACAGCTGTATGTCAGCATGAGCACATAGATTTTATTATACAAGTCTTCCCAGTTGTTGTTAACCCATGCAGTGTTGGTACTGCAGCTGCGAGATCTTTAGGAATGAAACCTTATTTGCTACGATTTCATGGATGGGAGTTGCGTGGGTTGACCTTGGAACGCTGTGACAAGTAAATAACTTTAATTGAAGCGAGGAATTATTCATCTTTGCTCTGGTCAGTACTTTTTGCAAACCCCCTAGATGACTGTGGTTGAGTGGGGAGCATGGTCGTCCACCAGTCAGAGGGTCATCGGTTCAATCCATTGACGCAACATTGCTCCTGTAGCTGTGACTACAGCGTGTGTGAATGTTAGCAAAGTCCTTTTAGGCAAGTCATGCCACTCGGCCGCCATCTTGGCAACGCCTCCGGGCTTCTAAATGAATTGGCAGAGAGTCAGAACTGCACTTTCACTGGTCATTGGGACATAAAAACTACATGTATAGAAACAGCAGTAGAATATGATAAAAATCGCTGAAAAAGTTTGATGACTTTGCCCCAAAATAAGGTTTAAAACGCCTTTTTCCCCACAGGTTATATTGTTACTACGCATGCGCAAGGCTTCACGACACCAACCTTAATTTACGTCTCTATCCAGAATGCCGGTGTTACGCCATCGTCTCGGCTGTCGCAAAACCTCAACTGTGCGCATGCGTCAGTGGAACCAGACAATAGGCTTAAATGTTTCCCGGCTTGACTGTTAAAAAGCAGATGATTGGCTTTCCAGCGGGAGGGGCGGGACAACTGCCATCTTTGCCGTTACGGGTTTTCCTACGGGAGTTGCATTGACGATTGAAGAAGTGGCATGTCTCCTATATAAATAGTCTCTGATGTTAGTTACTGATGGGCAGGTGCCACTGTGTATGGCAGCTCCTGTCATCAGCTGTATGAATGGGTGAATGATGGTCATGAGGTGTTAAAGCGCTTTGAGTGGTCGGAGGATTGGAAAAGCGCTGTACGGTCCATTTACCATTTAGATGCAGAAAAGTGACGGGAACTTGTTCCCGGTTTGCCGTACCCACCCTCCCCAGCAGGATCTCTCCCTCTCTGTTGCCCTCCCCTCCGGGCAAAAGGGGAAGATTAAAAACAAACGGGGCTTTAATCAGTGGACCCCGCTCCTCTCAGCTCAGCTGCCGACAGAAGGAGCCCCTCTCCGGGAAGGCTGCCTCAAATCAAAGCTTCCTGCTCGCCACTTGCTGCTTCGCCGATCCGTATCACAACAACAAAACCAGCAGAAACAATTATTTATTCCTTTTGATGTGGGTTTTGAAGTAACCCCACCTCTTCCACTAAGCCCCCCCACGCCCCACCCCTCCTCCTACATCCTCCTTCCTTCCACCCCTCCTCTTCCTCGAGGCCCCTCCAGCTTTCGGTATCTTTTTACTCCCAAGGAAACAAGGTCACGTCGGCTCCTCCGCAAAAGTAGGCTGCTTTGAAGGAGCGGCGGTTCTCTCTTAATTTCACACCAGCGAGCGAGCGAGTCATGTGAGACGAAGCCGACGAGCTGCCGACCCAATGAGCTCGTTGGGTTGTGAATGCCACTTGCCACAGTGTGACGTTCTGCATGTTACTGAAAGTTTAATGGAACTTGTTTTGTGGCATAATGCGATTATTCACAGTTTGTCCCTGAAACAAAATGTAAAAGGGCCTAAAAGGAAATTACGGATAATTTTGGATAACTTGGTATATTTGCTACTGTGGATGATATATAACATGAAAACCATCTCTCGATAGGAGGGAAGACTTTTCAACTCAACACACCACCACATGTGCTAAAGCTGTTAGATAAGTCTGCAGCCTCATCAACGCTTTTTAAAACATTTAGTTGAGAGATTCCTGGTTGTTTGTTTTTTTCAGCTACTTCTTTGGGATAATTTTTTCAATCACTTACAATGACGCTCATATACGCTGAAACAAACCTCATCAGTAAAGTATTGTGGATCATTAACATCTATATCTATATCTGTAGATAAATATAGATATAATATTGTATTCCAAAAATGACGTTATACTTTCATGGAATTCCTTTTCCTTTTAAGAGAAATCTCAGAATGATTAGTGCTCCAAGTTGACTACAAAATGTGCACAGAAGCCCCCAGTTTGCAGTCGGTTCAGCGATGACAAGCAAGCCGAACAGCCTGAGAGATTTTGGACTCCCTGCGGGGCAATTAGCTGCACTCGGGGTATAGACAGGCTCCGATTTCTTACTTATATTAATTCTCACCGAGTGAACAGGAGAGCTGGAAGTTACAGTTACAGCCTGACTGTTTGGGCCGCACCTTTTGTGCCTGCAGGTTGTAAACAGTGTGATGCAGAATTTTGACGTGCGGAGCTTTTGTGGTTTTGTTTCAATTAAAACATCTCAACTTCACTCTCGGAGTAACGCTGAGCCCACACATCTGTTACCATGCTCACTGTTAGGGTTTGCCAAAACATTGGTCTTAACGGTGAAGCTTATCTTTATTAGATTAGCATTTCATTTTGCATTTTCAGGTCTCTTTAATTGGCCTTTTTGTCAAGCCTTTTCTTTTTCGGGGGGAGGAGGAGGGAAGTGGGGGGGCTTGTGCTTCAATTAAACTCACCCAATTACAGGAGTGGGAAGGATGGAAATCTGAGACACCAGCTGACACGCAGGCGTTTTATGCTGCCTCAACTGAAAACCAGTTTTGCGATCCCGCATCTGCAGAGAGTTGAGTTCCAGGCAGACTGAATGGCTGCATCAACATGCTGCTAACCTGTGTATGATAAGCAGGCATCATGTTTACAATTCTCACTATCTCAGTTTAATGTACAGCGGGCTAATGTGTTGCTCATCGGCAGTAAACACAAATTACACTCAACGGGGTAAACGTTGCCTCTGCACAGCTCCAAACATGGCAGAGGCTTGAAGGTGACGGCGCTCACAGCGGCGAACAATGGCGCTGAACCAAAAGGGGGCGGCGCTACGGTCCTTCGGCGGCGCGGTCAATGAGGTCAGCTTCATCAGCTTTAACCACCATATGAAATGAAACATCTGCAATTCCTGTCGTGGCTCCGAACTTTGGCAGACTTTCTGCCAAATAAATGCATAAAAAAGGGGACTTTTCCTGCCAGTGACATCTGAAGCATTTCCCATTAGGAGGAATTAGTATTTGATCGGAGTGGAATTGGGCTGCTTTGGGTTTTAGGACATGGTTTGTTCTAAGCTGCACATCTCTGTGATGGTTTTACTTAAAAACTGAAGATGAACTGAAGATTCCTTCAACTACTGAGACAGTTTACTGACATTTCTTGAGGCGTTTTCCGTTTTTTTTAAAGTTTGTGTGCATTCCTGTAAGAGCTCTTACCAGCTTTGACAGTTCCACACGGTCCAGCGGCTTGTCAGAAATGACAGGCGAGAGTGGCCCGGTGACCCCAAGAGCAGCTAACAAATCCCCCAGCTCGGACCCCCGAGCTACAGGGCGCGCAGGCCGTGACTGATACATCCTCGCTTCCCTGCACACATCCGTGCCGTGTGCTGCTTGTGAAGGCACCCAGGGATCCGCTACCCGTCCAGATTCCCCATCACACACTGCCTGTGGAGCTTGTGGAGTAAACTGGCGCTGCATGCTGTTTTTTTTTTCTTGTTTTTTTTTTTTCCAGCCAGTGAATAATAATTGTTTGTCTGTTTGTTTTGAGCCAAATCCTTTGTATCATCCCATCTCTTCCGGGAACATTAAAGGACATATTGGGCTTTTGATATCGGCGCAGTCGTGCATCAGTGTTACGAAGAAGGAGACCGTGAACCCCCGCGGTGTACCGGGACGTCAACAAAAAGCAAGGATTGATTATCCCAAATGAAGGGACGGGGCTCCTTCCTGGGCTGGAGATGAATGCGGCAGCGTGTGACAAAGAACCAAGTTTCCTCTGATTAACGCCGCGGCTGTCAGCGAGCGCCAGGCGTGACTGGCACATCAAAGACGCGAGGAGCGGTTGGCATTTCACAATCTTCATTTTTCCTCCATCATCGCTGACTTTACCCCGTACACAGCGCTGACCATTTCGTCTGAATTGAGTCACACTCAATGGGGGGAGGAGAGCTTTGAAAATGACTCTTTATCAGTGTGTTGCTGTTTTTCGGGGGGTGCGGGGGGGAACACAAAAAGGACTGACGGGAACGTTTATCTGTAGATTCTTTCAAAGAAAAAGACGGCCAGCCTTCCTCTCTCTCTCTCTTTTCTTACCTCGATGTGCAGTCTGTCCCTGCGATCCCTTTATCTGCCTTTCATTAGCGCACCGCTCGCCCTCTTCCTAGGGCGCGTGTCTGGTAGACAGTCACTTTCTCCTGTGATGTTTCCGCAGATTACAGAGGGGCCTTTGAAGCCGCTGCACTCCTCATTGCCAGGGCCTCAGACGGGCCCACGCCATCTGTCACACCGACGGCAAAGTAGCGGAATGGGGGGGCTGAGGCAGAAACCCTCTGCCGAGCCACACTTTTGTCTTTTATGTGTCGCATTTGGATGTCGCGTGAAAGCCACCCCTTTGTAATCTTCTTGCCGGAACCCGCCTGGAAGACGGGCCTACGCAGCATACAAATACACACAGAGGAGAGGAAAATGGTCCTCCGTAATTGCTCTTACCCGTTGGGCATCAGTTTCTAAATGAGACCATTATCGCCATCACCTCGCAGTCTTCTCTGGTTTCCGCCCACTTCTCCATGGCTCTGGAAGTCAGCGCCACGCTGGCCTTTGATACCTAACCAGTGGGAAGGATTCGATTGTTGTTGTGAGCTTAGGAGACGGTACGTTTGTCTGTCGCAGGCCGAACGGGCCTGAGCGACAGGCGGTGACTCGTGGCTTACTTCACACGAAGGTTTTCACGGATAAATACGAACTGAAGATTCCTTCAACTACTGAGACAATTTACTGACATTTCTTGAGGCGTTTTCCGAGGCTCTACCACCGCCGTTCCCTCTTAGGGTCACGCCTCTAAAACAACTGCTTAGACGGATAATGTCGGCCCAGCGAGTCGGTTGATCCCGTCTCCAGCTGACTTGTTTTACAACTAGAATCCTTTAAAGGGGTATTGTAAACGCACACTACATAATATATCGTGCAGATCTTTGAAAGATGTTATTGAACGAATGTTGCAACCCGCCCGTATGAGTAATGAGGTGCAATATTTGCAGCGTAAACACAGGCTACATCCCTCCAGCACGACCCCTTAGCTTACATTCTCGGACAAGTAGGAGAGAAATTAGATTTGAGATTTAATGCGCAAGTTTATAGAAGGAGGCTCCTTGATAAAAAAAATAAAAAAAACAACCTCTGAAGGCGAGCAAGATCACAGGCAGCGGGTTTCCACCTCTAACGGTGCCTCTCCCTGTGTCGAGATGATGAACTCGTTGAGTTTGACTTTTTCCCCCGCCGGCTGTCTTTCGGTTCATGTGAACGTTTCCAACGGCTGAGGAGCGCTTTTTAACACGTCTCCCACGTGTATTTCACCCACCACCACGGGGCCAGTTCCTTAGTGAGCAGTCCGCCATCGACCCCCTCTCCAAAACCATACACCGCTTACAGACCCCAAAATACATGTCCTTTAAGACACAGAGTTATTGAGGGTTTTTGCAGCAGCGGCACACCGGCGAGGCGCTTCATCCACGGACCTGGCTGGGACGCCGGAGGGACGCGGCAGTGGTGGCGAGCTGTAAACGTTGATAACCAAAGCTGCGCACGTAAAAAGAAAAATAAAAGCAAAGTGTTTGGTTGCAGATAAAAATAGAGTAACCGTACACATAATGCTTTGACGGCGGATGAGTGACTGATGCTGAAAGATGTTGCTGTGACAGGCTGGCAGGCGGGAGAGAAACACTGAGGCAGAATGATTGGCTTCTCCTCTTTGATGTTCCCGCCTGACTTACTTGTGATGGCTGGTTAGATCTTCAAAAACCGTTCTGCGTTGACAGTTGTAATGACCACGAACATTTCATCTGTCATATCTCAACAGCGCTCTGACTGCTTCGAGCTTTAAACACGAGCTTCTGTGACCAAAACTTTGTGCGATGTTCTTATGTCTTTTCAAATAAGGAGAGAAGTTATTGGTTTGCATTCGCCACAGGCTACAAGTTTGATGTAATTACCCAAGTTTTCTAAACAGTGAAGGAACAAATGTCAATGTGCAAATGTCAGAACTACAAAACCAATACAAACAATGTCACAAAATATTTATGTTGAAGCAGAAGATATTTTTGCGTTAATGAATTGACTGCAAAGTTTATCTTTAATAAACTTTATGAAGGACGAGAAAAGAGAGTCGACACGTCGTCGCTGTGAAAGTGATATAAGCCAACCTGAAGTCAGAAAAAAGGTGACTTTAGAGTTTCTTGAACAGTTCCAGCACTTTAACCGATGGAAACTGACCATAGAGCTCTGGCCTGGTGCAGTCAAACGGCACATTTTTATTACCAATTCAGGTTATTATTCAGTCGAACCATGTGCGAGGCAGATAAGCCATTCAAAGCCCGAGACCAAACATCCCCGTTCCCTGCAGTCCACTGGGTGGGAAGCGGTTTCACACGGGCTTTTGTTGGGACGCCGCTTTCATGTGGAAACAGTCTCTGGGTCCATGAAATTCACAACATCTGCCATTCGTTAGTTGTAAACAATCTCCTTTTTTTAATCCGCGAACTTCCAACATGTGAGCGGCTCCGCGGCTACAATGAAGCAGATGGATCGCACGTTCCATTCAGGGCCGCAGACAGTTTTGCATCCTGACCTTCTTCTCCTCGGGCCCGAGACTAAGCTTGTTCACCCGCTACTCTCGTCCTGAAGTCCCTCTCGTTAGACAAGATGTTCTGAATGCTTATTACGCGAGTGGAAAGGTACACATGACCTTGTGGGATTTGTTCCTGTATGGAAACTAGAGACCCTTGATTGAAAACCACCACGTGTAGGATTCTTTACACGGAAAAACGTGTAAAGAAGGAACTCTTCAGGTGATATCACAAACCTGGGGATGTATAAACATCAATGATACAGATCACAGAAGTAAACATGTTATTTTAAGATTGGAAAAAAGGGTTCCTTGTGTGTTGTATTTAGTTCCTTAAAAACTGTGCAAGACTAAATTAAACTAAACTAGCAATCCCATCGGCATGTAAAAGGTGTATACAGAGCTGGGATTGCTTGACACGGACCACGATGTAATTTGTTGGGGATGGATTTAGGACTCAAAACATCATCAGTGTCAGAATTACCTGAGAAGGTGGATCAAGTCAATCTTCATTCCTTTGGTACCTTCTGCACCCATCATATAGCCTATTCATAAAACCTGGAATGAGTTTCAAAGAATGCACACTATCTTTCCTCAGTGAAGAAGATATCTGTCATTCATCAGCCGGTATAATATGTGTACATTTAACAAAGCATAACAGCACTACAACGCAGGGAAGCTCCAGACTGTACAGTGTCCCATGGAGCCCAGCCACGACCACGGGTCATTTGTCTCCTTTAAGAGTTCTGTCTGGTTTATTTAAAAAAGATTCGTCACCATACTCAATTGGAACTGCTTTCTTTGGTCTGCTACAGAAACAAACCGGCTCATTAAAATCACTTGTCCCGAGTTCTCTTTGACAAAAAAAGAAAACAAACAGGATACATTTTACACTTTTGGCTTCTCTTATAGCTCTTTTTTCCCCTCTCAATAAATGGTTCATATTGCAGACTGACACTTACAATCGTAAATCCCACAGGATGCAAGGGATACAAGTTAAGCAAGGCTTAGTCCAAGTTTAGTAAGCTTACTTCGCCCCCTACTGTGGATGAAGGTGGTCGAAACACCTCGCGCTACTACCGCCTCACCGGTAGGGGGCGGTAAATGCCGGCGTGGATCTGCGCAGTCGCAGCAGTGCTTCCGCCAGCGCAGAGATCAGAGAGAGCGACCAGCCGGTGCCCGGATCAAAATACAAACAATGGGAAAGAAGCACAAAAAGCACAAGTCCGAAAAACACGGATATGAAGGTATTCCATTTACACACTCTTCGAGCAATCAACCGCTTGAACTGTTTGCTGATTTAGTTGTTTTTAATCCATTTCTGGAAGCCCCCGCCATTGTTAGCTGTGTTAGCACGGCCATCCATAACTGAGCTTATCCACCACCGTGCTGCTAGGCTAAAGTTACCCACAGGGCTGATGTAACGCTACATGTTTACTTACCTAACGTAATTTCTCTGTCTATATACCACATGTCCTTACGGATACAAGGCAGGCAGAGCAACATTACAGGTTAGGGTTATCTGTAAGGTGTAACTCCACTGGCGACGCCTGCAAGATAAGCTAACGTTAGCGGTTAGCTGCTAGCCACTACTGTCACGGGTCCGTCAGCCGTCGATAGATGCCCGTGGTTCGGTCCGTGATGCGGTCTGTTGACTTCGTACCCGCAGAGTACGGAGAGAGACCTCTGAAGCTAGTGTTGAAGGTTTCCGGAAACGAAGTGACAACGGGAAGCTCGAGTCTGGAAACGTTCAAAGAGGAACCGCGGGCGGACTTTGACAAACCCAAAGAGAAGAAGAAGAAAAAGAAGAAGGATAAAGAGAGGGGCTTTGGGTCTCCAGAGGACGACAGGGGAAAGAAAAAGGTAATGTGCCTAAACGTCATATCCCTTCTCCTCTTTCCCGAAGCCACGTTACTAAGTGTGACTTGGTTGAATGAATTGTCATCATGTCACATGTCTTGTTTGTTTGTTTCTGTGATGTTAGATAACAAAGAAGAAGAAGGGCCAGGAAGTGGAGGATGATGAACGGAGCAGGACCCCGATCCGCTCCGAGCTGGATAAACTCGAAGGTGGGCTTTCATTTCCCCTTTTTGTTCTGCAGTTTACATCTACGCCTTTCATACAAAACTTCCCTTGATGATTTTGGTTTGTTTTTGTTTTTTTTTGTAGAAAAGGAACAAACTCCTCTGCAAGAGGCTTTGAACCAGCTCATCAGACAGCTCCAAAGGTACAGCATCGTACTGAAATGGGATGATTGTGTGTCAACTTGTTGATTTAGAAGTTCCTGCTCATTCAGCAGTAGGTCGCCCCACAGTGCATGTGATTACATCAGTGACCTGACCACTGCCCTCCCCCTCACCCACAGTGAAGCCGGTGTGTTTTCTCCGCAGGAAAGATCCCAGTGCGTTCTTCTCATTTCCAGTGACAGACCTCGTTGCGCCCGGCTACTCTATGATCATCAGACGGCCTATGGACTTCAGTACAATTAAGGAGAAAGTAAAGAATGATTACTATCAGTCGTTGGACGAACTCAAGGTATGTGTCTGTTTTACACACATGGTTATTGTTGCATCTCAAGTAGACCCACCCAACCGGATCGTCAAGAATGTCATATCAACTTTATAGTTTTCAGGATGTCAGCATTTGAATGAGGGAGCTAATGGAAGATTAGGTATTGGGTAAGATTAGGTATGCCACATTTAGAAGGATATAGCTTAATAAGTTTAATTGGATCATGTTCGATTAATGTCAAAATAAGAGAATTTGTAAGTGTAAAAGTAAATTACTGAAAAACCAAAGTAGTTAAATATTCTCCCCTGTAACCACTAGCGCGGGCCGATGCCTAATGTGTTTTGGGTTTGAGGGGTTATATACTCTTCAATGTGTTTTCATTCACATTCATTTTGTTGCGTGCTTGACGTGTTGTGTGTTGATGCAGGGCGATTTCAAGACTATGTGCGAAAACGCCATGATTTACAACAAAGCTGAGACGATTTACCACAAAGCCGCAAAGAAGCTGTTACACTCTGGATTGAAAATCTTGAATCAGGTATGAAACTTGTTGGTTATTCAGACCATTATATACCCTTAAATTGTCGACAGGTTGCGTTATAAAAAAAAACAAAAATAATTTGTGTAGAAAAAGAATCTTGTTTGGACTAGTTTGGGGCTTTAAAATGTTTTCAAACTGTTAGTTTAGTCATGATTAGTTTCACCCTTATTATCTGTGGGGGAAAGAGGGACAGTAAAAAGTTCTTTACCCAGATGGTGTTTACAGCACTGGGACCAAGTCAAGCAACATTGTTCTTGCTATAAAGCACCAGATGGGGGCAGCAGATTACTTCCTGTTGAAGTACAACCAACCGGTTTCTCCAACCATTCTCTCATCTGATCCTGTGGGTGAAAAAAAGATATCTAACCGTGAATACGTCTATCCAACAGGAAAGGCTGGAGAGCCTGAAGCAGAGCATAGAGTTCATGTCTGGCCTCGACCCTTCAGCCAGGCTGCCGGGAAAGGCTGAGGAGCTTGGGGGCACCGACCTGGACCAGAAAGGAGAAGGAGCCTCGACGGCAGGCGCCAGCGAGAGATCCCAGACACCCAGCACACCCAGGTCCTTTAAATTCATGTCTGTTACAGTCACAGTATATGCCACTTTGGCTCAGCTGCTCTTAAGCTAGGAGGGGCCCCAGTTCAACAAGAGGAAAATAAACGATAATCATGGCCATCGGTTCACTACTTAAATCGATTGAGTGTTGATATTGTCTCCCAAGCCGCCTCCGACTTTGAGCTGTCCTTTTCAAGCTGAAATACATTACCCCTCGGCGGGGGCTGTATGACGACATAACAGGAGACTCTAGTAAACGTGTCAACACAAGTTTGGTTGAGGTAACTTATCAGCCCGGACTAAAAGTGCAAGACGCTGATGGAACACGTTCTTTCCACGTGGTTGATTTTTGCGTATGTTCACTTTTTCCCCTTCTGACACTAAATGGAAATAATTTCCTTTCACCGGTGGAGGCAGAGAATGTGCCTCTCTGCTTGCTGGGTCTTGCTCCTTCTCAAGGCTGTACATCTTTTAAAAGGTGTGTTTTTGTGCCCAGTGCTGTAACAGCATCATTGGATTTAAGGCTACTTTTACTTCAATATTACAGCAGGTCATACTTAGTTTAAAATGTTAATGACGTCCTTCAGCAAAGCACTTCCTGCTATATTGTCAGAGGAATGAAAGCAGTATGTAGGCGTTTAATTAATATGCGGTGTTTTGCTGCAGTGTGATTTTTTTCCTTTTTTCCTTTTCTTTTTGCCCCGGTAAAAAAACCTTTTCATTCACGAGCAACGTGTCTCAGCTGTCTCCTCTTTCAATTCAAGTCCTTCATTTGCAGACAGGAAAAGGACTCCAAGGACGAGGCGGCAAAAGTAGAGAAAGAGCTTGAGGAAATACGCAAGGTCATCGCGGAGTCTGGAGGAAAGCTGACCAACAGAGTGCTGCAGTGCGATGTGAGGAAGCAGGCTTTATAAACCCATCCACAATTAAAAAATAAAATCACATGAAGAAGTAGCTAATGACAGCTCAGTTAAGGTAATAGCCATACCTTTCCCTTGGCCTACTGGGATATTTAGTTTTTTTAGACATTCTGGTCATGATGTTCTGTTGATGAAGGTCGATTAGTGACGGTTAAAGGATTTGTCTAAAAGTTCAACCACATCAAATCTATTCCTCTTGCTAGAGTGATTTTCTGCCATTGAGACATTTTCATTTCTTTGTTGTGTAGTTGCAGTTTGTAAGGCAAAAGTCTGACGGCTCCACCACTATGGCAGTTCTCAACCCGGCAGATCCATCAGCGGGAGGTAGGTCCATCTCGACTCAAGGAATTTGTTTGCACTCAATCGTAATAAAAGTTTTACTAGTTCCAGCTCTAAAGATGTGAGGAATTCTCACTCGTGATGAGACCGTAAATCGACTGGAATAAATAAGCCGTCCGTAGACGTCAACTTGGACCCGTTTTGCAGATGAGTAGTTGGTAACGTGTTGGTACGGGTGTTCTCCGTTACAGATGCCGGTTACTGTGCTGTGAAACTGGGCATGATGTCCAATCGGCTGCAGAGCGGTGTGAACAGCCTGCAGGGCTTCCGGGAGGATAAGCGGAACCGGATCACTCCAGGTAATATTTCCCCCCCGGCTTTAAGCGACCGCTCGCGGCTAACGTCGGTCACCCAGAACCCGACCGAGGAGCTAACGAGCAACCCTCTCCGCAGTGTCCTACGTCAACTACGGGCCGTTCACCTCCTACGCGCCCACCTACGACTCCAGCTTCGCCAACGTCAGCAAGGAGGACTCCGACCTCGTCTACTCTCTCTATGGCGAGGAGTCAGAGTCTGTGGGCTCCGACAGGTAAGCGCTGCACCACCACGGCGAGCGCGCTCAGGCCTTGAGGGATTACTTTCCCCAGTCTGGAGGAAGCTCCGCTGTAGGCGGCCGTGACTGCCTGGCAGTGTGCAAGTGGAGGTTCAGTCAACTTCCCGTAGCTCTCGGCTAAGACTGATTCATTCATACTTTTTTTTTTTTTTTTTTTTTTTTTGAACTCTTTGTGTTTGGCAGTTTGTCAAAGTTCCTCGCCAAATCAGACGAGTACGTGTACAAACTGGCGGACAACATCCTGGATGCACTGACGAACGGCGAGCATTCAAAAAGCCTGAAGGAAGCTGAACCGGTAGGTGCCTTCTGTGGCCCCTCAAACTGATCCATGCTGGCTTTCTTTATCTCAGAGTTAAGAGGATAGGAATCCAGAGGCATCAATTTACCGAATGGGTTGTGCTCTTTTTTCTTTTTTTCTCTCCGGCTGTCCAGCAGGTGGAGGAGGACACAAATACACGAGAGGACTCTGATGATATGGAGGTGAGAGGTAACAACAGGCCCCGAGTGTTAAGCAGCCAGCGGGTGGAAATAAGCGTCAAGTTCACAGAGACAAACATCAACCGTCGTCCTGGCTGGACGGGATGTTCGGAGGAGCAGTGCGCGTTCTCGCGTTACGCCACAATACTCGGTTTCATTTTGTCATTATGATGGCCTCTGCAGACCGTCAACCAGCTGTGTCAACATAGCAGGGGCCAGCCTTTAGCTGTGCGCCATGCACGCATGGAAAGAACACCCCCCCCACTCAAAACACAGCGGTGCTACTCGCGCACGGTCCTGCTTTTAAAGAATTTGGAGAGGCCCGTGTTTTTTCACTGCGCCCGCTGGCTGCGTGGCTGAATCGCTCCTCAGAGCAGAGGAGGAAACCAAACTACAGGCACACAGCGGGTCTCTGTCCTGTTCGTTTGCTGCTCTTGGCGGCTCTCCAGCTCTCATCCCCCTACGTCTGTGGGGAGGCCGGGGGTGGGGGGGGGGGGATATATTTGCATCCTTTTCATTAGGTTTGATTTAAGCAGAGCGAAGAAGCAGCGCGACTACAGAGGCTGAAAAGGGCCAGCGTGTTCCCTTGAAGCGTCGGCCGTCTAGTGTGGAGTCCTTTCCTGCGTCCTGACTGAACACCCCCCCCCCCCTCCCCCCCCTTGTCCCCCGTAGGTCGCTCAGCCCGAAGCGTCCAGCTGCAACAGGCTCGACCTCCTGCTGTGTGCTGCAGGCCCGCAGATGGCTGAGGAGCTCTCTGGGGGTAAAAAACGTCTTCCTCCGTGCCGCAACTAATACACGTTTTCAGACTGGTCTTGAGTCCACAATGGTGTCTTTCAGGTTAAACAATTTAACATTTTGCTGATTTGTTTAGTAACCATTCACAAGGTGACGGTGAAAATACCAATTCATAGTTTTTCCCCAGGCAACAGTTCAAAAAGACATTCAGTCAAGAGTGATATGAAATGGGGATAAGATGAATCGTTCGATCTTCACATTTGCAAAAGGCCCGTAGCTTTTTCGGTTCAGGTCAATGGAAAAAAGCAAGAAAAAGCAAAGCAGTTTTGACGAGCCCATTTAGTATTCCATTACGCATCCTCTCACCCCCCCCCCCCCCCCTCCCTGTGAGACACAGGAAGAATAGATGTATTGTGTTCAACAAGTGCAACCAAGGAACTCGAAGCTACCGCGAGGTAACCGGAGACAGCGCTAATGCTATACGTGTTTGATCCCCCCCCCGACCCAATCACGCACAGAGGCCGTGCTCTTCCAGAGGAAATTGGACGAGACTACAAAACTCCTGCGGGACTTGCAGGAAGCACAGAAGGAGCGCCTGAGCGCAAAGCAGCCGCCCAACATGATCTGCTTGCTGGCACCAACCGCCAAGGAGCTGGAGCTGGGTAAGAGCCCCCCCTACCCCGCCCCCTCCCGGGTTTCAGTGCAGACATAAAGAATTAATTCAATCTTGTTGTAATGTTCTGTGCAATAACACACTGTGAAATAGAGACTTAAACCGGCCCTGGTGACGTTTTCCCCTTTGGCTCCTCCTCTGTCTGCAGCTGAGAAGGTGACTGGGAACTTGGCCGAGCTGACGGGTCAGGTGGCCCCGTGTGACGTCAGCAGCGTCTACGGCATCAGGAAGGCCATGGGCATCGCTGCTCCTCCAGAGCCCCCGGGGCCCTTTATTGACCTCACCACAGGTAAATACCCAACATTGTCACATGTTAGGCGACAATGTGCTATAAAGCACAGTCCATTTTCCTTTTCAATCTCATCTTGCTGGACGTGGGGAGCATTGAGAAGGTGTCCCTTTGGGCTCTGAGAACTTGTGACTAATCTTAGTGCTTTTACTAAAGTAAAAGCTCTGAATACATCCTCTGCCACAGAATAACATTTATTTTTAAGTAGTAAGATCTGAACTCAACCGTACAAATTCAGCAGTGTCAACGAGAACTCGGCATCCAACATACATTTCAATGTTTACAGTTCAGGAGACGGCCGAACCGATGGAGTCCTCGTCGGGGTGTCAAGATCCAGCTGCAGTCATCACTGTATGAGGAAGCCTCTAACTTCCTTTACACTTGGATAAGTTAAGCTTTGTGTAAACTGTGCTTTTTGTGTGATATTTGTAAGCATTTCAGTCATTAAACCTTTTTTTTTATATAAACCTTGGCTCTTGGTAAACATTCTTGTGACAAACTGCAGACATAGGAAAACATTTATTACATTCTGTAGCTGTACAAAACTCAACGCCACATTTGTTCACATGAAGGCCTTCACATACATTTATAATTATCTAACCACAATTACAAACAAAGTGAGTTTTAAAAAGATAAGGCCACAAGACAAATCCAAGTTTCAGTTTCTCTCTCATCGCAAAACTTATGCAGACAAGCTGAATATTCACTCCAACAAGAGGACGTACATACAGCACATTGTGTACTTGTCAGATAAGTAAAATCAAACACTACACCGCCAGATCCTAAAAGATCGCATGAACAGCAAAGGTGTAGATCCACTAACTACTTCTACTGACTTCTACTTGTGACAATGTCCAAGTTTTTATATGTATTTATGTTTGTTTTCTGCTCATTACACAGTAACGGCAGTGTGTCCATCCCGTCTCAAAACGGCAAATCAGATCCAAACAGAATCCACTGTTTTTTGTTTAAAGGACCAGAGAGATGTATCATTATTTTAATGACGCAGCTGTATTTGGCATTAGTACAATACACTCATTTTTTTTCTTTCTCTATCACAAACATCTACAGTTGAAGACACAAAAAAAAAAGTACAAAAAAGTGACTGATCACTAGATGTAAATGTAGAAAAACCACTGTTCACCTCTCCATCCCGAGCCGCTCGACGGGTCCGCGGTAGGAAGCGTCGAGCCGGCGGATTCGCTCACATTAGCAGGAAACAGCCGTCCGGTCCCTCTCAACACCTGTGGAGTCCGTGAACCTCTCGGCTCCGCCTCCGGGCGCGACGTGTGCGGCGGCCCGGCCTCAGCTCAGACCCATCCCTTGCTGCTTGCTCATGTCGGTGCACAGGAAGAAGGTTTTCAGCTCCCCTTTGCCCTTGACGTTGATGAATCCCCGACACTCGCACGAGTAGCCCAGCTTCTGCAGCGCGTCGGACGTTTCCACCGTCACCTGGAAACACAGACCGAGACGCCCCGGTTAATGGCATCTACTGTGTGTGTTGTTCCTTAACGCTCGGATCTGGAGACGTAAATTAAATCAATTATTTCCAATAAGCAAACACGGTAGTAGTTTCTATTAGCATGAAGCGGGAATTGCTTTGTAGTCACCGAGGAGTGATGTGGCATCGCAGGGCAGAAGAAACTTAAAGGGAACATTTGCCACCTGTTATGTTTATGTCCAATTACTGCTGATGGGAAACGTAGTCATCCTGATCAAATTCCCCTTTGAGTACTTTACTGCGTGTACCAAAAACGCGCCGAAAACAACCAACACACATGTTATATTTGAGGACCAATGTTGGCCTCTGTCGCCGCCCTGCTGAGCGTACCTGGATCTTCCCCAGCTCCCCGGTGCTCTCCATTCGGCTGGCCACGTTCACCGTGTTGCCCCAGATGTCGTACTGAGGTTTCCTCGCCCCGATCACTCCGGCTATCACCGGGCCGTGATTAATGCCTGGGGAAGAACACAACAGGTTAACTGTGAAAAATGGGTCATTGATCTACAGATCTCTCTTTGGTTCACCCGTGAACGAGGAGAGGTGGGAGGCAAAAAGGAACCCTCTTTTTTTTTTTTTGTTAATACACAAAAGAAAGGCACCTTATATACACATTTTTTTGGAAAGCAAATCATCAAACTCTGGAGCAGTTTGCAGTAGAGAAAAGAGTATGACATAAATGGTTAGTCTGTGCCAAACACTTTATAACCGTGTTTAGACCCGCTGATAAGAAGGTTGATGCACATTTCAATGTTTATGCATTATGAATGTTTTTTATCTCTGAAGAAATGTAAATGTTTTAAATAAAACTATTATACTGTAAGCTCTCTGTTAAGTATCAACTTTTAGGGAAAAACAGTGGCAGGACTGCAGACTATGTTGTATGACGTCACAGTTGGGTTCTGTCTCCGTTTAACGGCATCCCTTCCTTTAATGGTTTGTGTGGAAATTTTAAAATAAGCATTACAAAGCAGATGCCTCAAATTTCTGTCAACGCCACTGCTCTCGTGGCCAGGACCCTGCACAGGTGCCGACTGTGCACGTTGTAACCAAGGCAACCTGTCGGGTTTGTCAGCCGTGACAGAGCAGCGGCGCAGCGTTCGGTCAATGAAAGCTCTGTGCTGAAGCCCGTCACTCACCCACACGGAGCCTGAAGCTGTTGAAGGAATGTCTGTTGATGCCGTCCAGCTTCCCGATCAGGGCGATGGCAAACTCCACCATGATCCCAATCTGGGCCTGCTGCCTGTCTCTGTCCTGAAAGCACCCGTTTAACAACCTCAATATGACTGCTCAAACCTTATGTTATATATATATATATATATGACAGGGTCTATGACAGTAGCTACTCCACCTGATTGTTCTCCTGACCGGGCGTCCCACTGAGCCCCGCAGCCGCCATGTAGGTGCTGCCAATCGTCTTGATCTTCTCCACCCCGCTGAACTTTGGTTTGGACAGCAGCTAAAGAAAAAAAAAAAAAAAGGATTGATTTCCTCATCCCTCAAATCAAAACGGTGCAAGTGGATGAACACCGCTACCGATAACTGATTTGGCCTTTAAAAGATATCATGTGATGTCATCTGTTGACCTCGTCAAAGTCAGCAATGATCTCGTTTAGGAGCCTCAGGCATTCCAGACCCTCCTTGTTGATGTCGCACTCCGTGTAAAACTCTTTGAAATCCGGCACGGAGGCGAACATCACACAGACGCAGTCATAGGACTTATAATAGAGGTCCTGTTGGTGGGGGACATAAAAAACACAGTTATTCCTTTCACCCAGGAGGAGGGAAGAAATGAAGCGTTTATGCAGACCTCCCTCGGCTTCTACCAGCTCTGTTGATGAGCATTTTTACCTTGATTGAAGTCGAGTCAAGTGCTGAGCAATGTTAAACTAAACTTATTTCTTCCTCCGTTCCTATGAATTATGTTGTGATTGGCTGGTTTCTCCGACCTGTCCCCTCGTCAAATAGCCTCACCTCGTTCTTCTTACTCTCCCCTACAAACAGCGCTGCCACGTGGGCCGGCAGCACGTTCTCCAGCAGCAGGCGGTTCAGGTTCTCCCTGGTCTCGATCTCGTCCTGCTCCGTGCGGTTCTTGTACTTCAGCAGGAAGTCCTGGCGGAAGCACGACTCGTTCTGTTGGACAGAAACACAGTGGGCGGATTTTAAAAAGGACAACCCGAAACGGTCCTTTCGACTGCATTTGTTGCAGCATCTTGATTTAATTCGACCACTCACCTGCTGCGAGATGATGAGCATGGTGACCAGGAACAGGGTGATGTAGATGCAGCTCATCACCTGAGGGTGTTTCATCAGCCCTAACCATTTCAGGGTGTCGTCTTCTATGCTGCGGAAGCAACAAGAGCGCTCGCTGAGCTCTAATGAACGAATGTGAAAATCACAAAAACGGCACTTTGTGATGCGCTGCTCTTGGCGCTCACCTGCTGCAGTTCCCGCCGTGAGGCGACTGAGCGAGCCAGAGAACGTATCCGTAGACCACAAAGAGCTCCCTCTTGGTGCTGAGGATGAGGACGTAGTACACCGTGGAGGCCAGGACGAGGAAGAGCACTTTGAGTTCAAAGCTCACCCGCAGGAAGATCCCGCACGCGATGAGCGACAGGACGCAGCAGTACACCGAGTACTGGAGGAGAGAAAGCCACGGGGATGGAACTAATGTTTTAATTCAGTCCGATATTTAGAAGTTTCGTCATTGCCGACTGGTAACAAACCCATCGCTCACAGGCAGGTAGAAGAAGGTGTCCAATTCCTGCTCAGCGGAACCGTTTGCGCCGCGCAGATCTTCGACAACGGCGGAACATTCCGGCACGCGCGTCTCGACGAAGCACTGCGGAGGTATAAATAAAGATCTGAGGGGGGCGAGCGACCGTACGGCCACGCCGCAGGCAGCTGGGAACGGCGGCGTCTGTAAAGCGCATGCGGGGGGGAGGGGCGGGGGCGCCGTCTTACCAGGTTGAACACCGCCAAGACAACGATGGCCGCAGTGGTGACGGTGGCCAGCGGGAGGCGCACACACGGCCGCTTCACCACCGCCTCGGACACAGCCGGCAGCCACTGGCACCTCGACAGCTTCTCTGGCAACAGGCGCTGCAGAGGAGAGGGGGTGAGGGGGGGTGAGGGGGGGAGGAGGGGGGGGATAAGACTCAAACAGGCGTTTCACGCAGGTCGGCCATCGGCGGGCGAGGGAACGCTTTCCTCCGGTGAAGGAATCCGCCTGCGGGGAGAAAGCACTCGGCGAGGGGCCCGATCGCCAGGTGTCGTGGGCCAGGTCAGAGGGGTCGGCTACAGAAAGCGACACGGGACACCAGCCCGACCGAGACCATGACCGAGAATAGGACAGAAGTGAGGCCCCTCGACCTTTGACCTCTTTTTTAAATGTGTTTATTTTGAGATTTACGGTTCATTCCTCGATGTTATTGTTATTGAAAGCACAAGGTCAACAGCTGTTTGGGAGTTTGCGATCAAATCACAAACTTCTTTCTATTCAGTATTTCCTTTAGAAAAAAGAAGCGTGTTGTGTAAGAGCCCAAACAACGAGGCAGGATGCGGATAGTGAATAAAAGGGCATCCTTTTGTATTCATCTTGTGCGGCATTCACAGAACCTGAAATGTAATAACAATCGTAGGAATTTCACATTTAATTTTCACTTTCGACCACACGGAAATTCAGTAGTTGAAATACCAATGTAGAGCGTGGAAATCCTCCAGGTTTGATGTAGGTCAGGGCCGGCATTAAAAAAAAATGAATATTTTAGCACAGACGCACAAACCTGGTCCAACGTGGGCTGAAAGTAATTCGCTCCTTCATAGCAACCTAACTGTGTGGCTTTTTCCCCTCCGCATTCAACTGCCCAAAAGAAGCAGAATCTTGCACTTCGATCTCTACGGGAATATCGTTTATATAAAGACTTAAGACACGGACCTGGAAGTGACCTGCAAAGCAGATGGCCAGGGTCAGCAGCAGCACGCAGGCCAACACTCCAAATGAGGCCCCCAACATCTGCCGACTGAGGGAGATCAAGAACAGCGTGAAGAAAACACAAACACACGCACTCGCAAACACGGACTGAACGGAGGGGGATTCCGGTCGTACTCACTCGTTTTTGACAAATATCTGGACAAAAAAGATGCAGAGGAAGATGCCGGCGGCACAGCCGACGTAGTGTTTGAACATCGGCAGGTCCAGGGCTCGGTACTCGAGAGAGGAAAAAAAAAAAACTCCTAAATTCTCTTGATCAGCAACAGAACGCTTGAATGGAAATGACGGCGGTGTGGAATGTTGAATGCAGATTTGTGTTAAAAACGTACCTGTTTTTCCAGATCCTTCTTTGGAAACCACAGAGCTAAGCTGCCGTTCTCTTCAGACTTGGACCACTGCCTGAGAGGCAGGAGGAGAGCTTCAGGAGCGGCTCAGTTATGTCGACCAAATAAATGGCAATTATTGGAATCGAAATTATGACAGCAATATTTCTAATAATTATACTGTTCATATAAGTATTTGAAAAGATATCTTACAATTAACAAGTATTTAGCCCCATCGTACACATTTCAAAATTAGCATACAATCATAGAATCAGGGACACCTGTAGGATTCATCATCAGGGGACAATAAATGCCTGCGCTAAATGCTCTGATCATCTATTCCATAGTGGTTGAAATATTTTTTGACCTCCCAAAAAAAGTGAGCCAGAAAAACGTCAGTGAGGGAAATTCATCACAAAATAGCCGTATTTATTATACTATTATTTCTATTTCCATTCAATCATCAAAGTGCAAACTGCTGGAACCCTTTGACCCTCAAGTGCCGATTTCAACATCAGTCATCATTTTCATTCAATTTGTGTTATATTATTATTACATACATGAAAGGTGATTTCACGTGTAGCGAGATAGAAATGGGCTCACTTGCTGCTGAGCTCATCTATGGTGGTAGTCATCTCGTTGTGCAGCTCTTCGTCAAACTTACTCTTCTGGGATTTGTTCCTGCTCCGGAAATGACCCGAGACAATTAGGAGGAGGCGGACGGAGCGGTCGGTGAAACACTGGGAAACTAATGCTGGGAAACCAGATCAACTCATGCAGGTTACTCAGGTCCGACGCGGTTAATACCATTCCGAGCATTAGTGAGAAAGGGGGGGGGAAAGGTATGGTCTGTGCCCGTGTGAGAGAGAGAGAGAGAGAGAGAGTTTTCCAGAGAGGGCGCGTGTGTTAGATGATCCCTGTGGGATTCAGCTGGAGTGCGTCTGCCGTTCTTCTGCTGGGAAAAGCCTCCGGACTCCATCGGGAAGGAAACACTCACGCAGATACACGCGAGCCTCAGCCAGTGATCGGGGTTAATGGGGAGCGTGTCGGTCCACCCTCAAGAGTGCTGCAGGTGGCGGACAGACAAAGAGCAGCGCGGCACCACCGCTCAGGTTGGTGTTGGTAGTTCTCAACCTGCACGGCAGGACACGCCCACTTTTGGGGGATGTGACACAATTATTTAAACGATTGGTGCAAATTATAAGACATGTTTGCCTCTACTCCACCTCTCGACAAATAAACACAAAATTAAACATTATTTAAACATTTACGGAGAAACTACGTGAGGCGTACCGACTTTATCGCCAATGTTTAAGAATGTTGGAAACGGGAAATACTTATTTTCAGTACAGTAACAGCCAAAAGTTTGGACATGCTTTCTCATTGAAAATACTTTTGACCGGTACTGTGTCAAAAAAAATGTTGACATTTTAAGAAAGCAGCTCTGAGCGTGCACCTCTTGTGTTGTCGTGGTCGTACGCCGAGAGGTTGAGAACTACCGCACCGAGGGAACAAGGCCCCCCCTCCCCCCCACTCACTTATAGCTGCTGAACGGAGGGGTGGGCAAGGAGAACGGTTCCTCTAGAGACTCATCAAAGCTGTCCGGTAGTGAAACAGAAACACAAAACCCGTCACAACAAAGAGCATCCAAAGCAGCCAATAACAGCTGGATACGTTCTGGCGAACAAAGAAAAAGAAGCATTCTTATGCAACGGTTGCATTTAACCGCAGGAAATGTGTCATGGCATCCGGCTCGAGTGGGAGCACCTCTTTTCTTTGGCCCTCGGACGGGTTCACCAGCTGAGAACGTGAACGTACGAGTGAACAACTTGGGAGATCGTTTCACATTCACGTCGCTCTCCAACACGCGCAGGGTTCGTGTAGGCGAGTCCTGCCCCTTTAAATATTTTTTTCTCCAAAAGGCTTACTGCCGGACGGGCCAAGAGAATCAACCACAGTGAACTACAGCGATCATCAATTTGCGTTAGTGGAAGCTAATGGGAGAGCTCGTTAAGGAGCTGTGCACTCCCGCCGCTCTGCCAAAGTCACGGGCCAACGGTTCGTTTTGCCGTTTGAGATCATCTCCTCTCGCACAAAAAAAATGGAAAACATTTTTCAAATGACGTTTGATTTTAAGAGTACCTTCAGTCCACTGGGATGTTCGTGAGTTTTGGACTGTAATAGATGTGCACAGTCAGTGAGTTTTTCCCCCGATAGCACACCTCACATATAACACAAAACATCCTGCATGTTCGCTGTAAATCTCTTTAGATGAGACAATCAAAAACGACCTGAAACAATTACATTTTGGATTAGGCATCAATATGTGCATTCATTTTGTACATTATGTTAATCTCGCTGTGTGTGTGTTGCTGAACGTTGACCACATGGTATTGTTAATGAAGCGATGACCAGTGGAGATTCCATGAACAGATGGGACGGTCCTGGCAGGAAAAGGATGATGGGAAACATTTGGCAGCTATGGAGCAACAGTGTTGTTACACAAGCTGCCACTGTTAATGTGTGCGTGCGCACTCGCTCCGTTACGGTTCAATGTGTGCAGGTTTAAATAATAACAGTCACCTCTCGGTCATCTTGGAGCCGGGGGCTGCTCGTAGAGGGATGTCCTGGAAAAAGACAGGGGCGCCGGTCACTCAGTAAGAGTTACTCAAAATTATTTTATTTATTCTGCTTTGAGATATCCTCAAAGAATCCGCGGTTATTCATCAAAAAGCTGCACATTTTTTTACTAATAATTACTGACCAATAAACCATCTCCTTACCTTGGAGCGGGTCTTTCCGTTGACAATAGCGTCCGCGGTGAAGCCCTCTCGACTCTGAAGGTGAGCAAACGGCTTGACGGCGCCCCAGGACTCCAGGTAGCGGGTCATACGCACCGACGCCCTCATCTTCAGACCGTCGTTCACCCGAGGTTTGGGCGCGTTGCGGGTGTTGGAGGTCGGATCCTTGGACTTGAATATGCGCGCGATTAAGCCGAGGCGGGGGGGGGGGGGGAAACAACATGACGCGTTGACATCTGGGAGGCAGCGTCACGCCAACAAAAAGCAAGATGAAGACGAACAAAAGGGCTCACCCGAGGATCGATGACCAGGTAGGTTTTGACGTTGAGCTCCTTCAGGTAGGGGTCCCTGAGGTGGCCGTTGCCGTCTTCCACTTCGTAAGCCTTGTTCAGGTGCTTCAGAGTGGCCTCTGTGATGTGGACACGTCTGACCGAGGGAGTAGCAGGAGAAAGCTCTTAACTCTTTGCACATTTAACACATACTCACGGTCAAGGACGCTTATTTACTGCAACGACACTGTTAATTTTTTCCTTAAATCAAATTTAAATGACTAAGTATTGTTGAAATCTAAAATTTAGAATATCTTTTGAATTATTATAGGTTACGTTAAAGATTTAAATTGTTATAATGGAATGAGTTTAATGCAATTCACCGTATCCTTGTGTTTAACCCCCCAGCATGTAACTGTATACAATAATACATCATAATTATCCCTGATACTTTTATTTCTGATACAGAAATGTGTTTAAAGAGTCCTGAAACTCAAGACGTAAAACGAACACAGCCTACCCCGGAAGGCCCCCGGACTCCATGTGATTGGCCAGCGTGACGTCATGTGACCAGACGTCAAACTGCCATTTGCGAAGGCCGATGACTCCGCAGAGCACGTTGCCCGAGTGCACGCCCACTCTCATGTTGATGTCCACCGTTGTGGCCTCCCGTACCTGCCTGGACGATGTTACGCGGGAAGTCACAAAAAAATAAAAACTGCATCCCTTTCCATACGTGTCCATGTGAAACCATATTAAATGTCTGCTTTTCGTTTTTTTTTTTTTAATCGAGAGACAGAATGTGCCAATCAGGGTGCACGGTGACGGTTGGCCCTTGAACTCACTTGATGGCTTCGCACATGTCCAGCCCCATCTTGACGCAGTTCTTGGCGTGTTTGGGCAGAGAGACGGGCAGCCCTGACACACAGTAGTAGCAATCCCCGAGGATCTTGATTCTCATGCACTCGTTTTCCTACAAGGAGCGACGATGAGAAGAGGAGAAACCTGCTTATTTGCCTGGTAAATGTTCTAAAAAAGCATAAATACCCGACTGTGCAGGTAGACGGGACGTGAGGGGAACACGTAACGACGCTTGAACCAATCAATACAACCCCCATTCTGTACTGCTGAGGTTTAAGTTCAACCTCCCAGTCTGATGTTTAGCAGAAGTCTCCATGTTTAACATTACTACTGCAGAAAGGGGTTAACTGTCAGATGCAAGTTCAGCTAAGAGTCCAAGAGTTGTTCTGAATAACTAACATGAAGACATTTTAAAACGACTCACCTTGGCGATTTGGTCAAACTTTCCAAACAATTCATTGAGCATAATAACAAGCTCTTTGGGAGAACAGTCGCTGGCCAGTCGGGTGAAACCCACGATGTCAGCGTATAGGATACTGAAAGCGGGAAATAAAAAAAAGAAAATGAAGAGAAACACACAGTTGATACTTGCAAAATCCCCCAAAATAGACCCAGATGTTTCCGTTACATTGTTAAACTTCCAACAATCGATAACTGGTGAACACTGTCCACGTCACTTCTGTCTATCTGTAATAATGTCCAGGCTGCTCACAAAAAAAACAAATATGAGGAGACCAGCTCTGTTGTTTCAATATGTCAATCAAAAATTACGAACTGATAAGGACGACCTCATGCACCGTTAGCACTCAGTCTGCAGTGCACTGCACCATTTTTTGTCCTCTAAATGTTAGAGTGTTTTCGGCCCATTATGACCCATTATGAAAATGTTGGCTTCCGAGTTGGGATGTGGGATTTCAGGCAAAAAACTGATCATCTAAATCCTCTGCCCATCCCCCCCCCATTACCCTCCGGTAGACCCGATGAGTGACTCATTTGAAAAGCCTGTCTGGTTCAATGCTGAATCACAGGTTGTTCATTGTCTCAAGCTGCCCATCATCTCGCGCCAGAGGGACACGGTCACCTCACCCGACGTCTGAAAGACCCCGCGACTCTACCAGCTGGAGGTTCAACCCACACCGGGCGCCATGACTGTTCACATCCTTTCAAAACGTGCACGTTAGGGAAGAGAAAAATACCCAAAACGCCACCAAAAGACGACAACGCAGGTTGCTGGTTTTACTTAATGGCAGCGGCTGGTTGGATTTGGGCAGCCTGGGAGAAGCTCGGTAACTCACCGGGTGGAGCTACCTCAGCGCCTCCTTTGTGCTCTCCCTCCTCTCACTTTCCTTTTTGTATCTCATTAAAAAAAAAAGTGAACAATTGGTGCCTTTCTGGTGACCAGCAGAGGGACACTGATGCGTCACCCGTTTCGTTTCCTGACCGAAAAAACGGCCAGGTGCTCCACGAGAGAGACAATGCAGCTACAGACCCGTCCGACTGCGGTTATTATAGGGATACGTCAGGGCTGCCATCGTGCAACACCTTGTCACTAGATGAACATAATGGAACTCGTGCTTGCGGTGTTCACGAGGGGCCTTTTGATGGCAAGTGTCCAAACCTTCTAATTAGAGAAAAAAGAAGAGCTGGTGGGCCATCTGCCAAAGTTCAGTTAAGTTGACCAAATATCTGTCAGCGCTTGCTAAATTATTAAAAAACCCTCGTGAAAAAAAGATTCATAGCTGGGTCACTGCTCTGAAAACAGACAGTGATCATAATGTCTGTCTTCACAATAAGGGGCCAGGCTTCTTTCTGTACTAATCATTTTTGCAATGTGCATGAGCGTGAGAGAACAGGTACGAATTAACAAAATGATGAGACGATCTACAGTCGCAGTATTTTAAGGAGGTCTGTGGTTCTACCTGACGTTCTCGTGCCTCTTGACGTAAAGACTGTGGAAGTTGTTATCTTTGACCAGTCGCTGTTGTTCTTCTTTGTCTTTACAGTCCTGCAAGCGCTCCATGATCGCGAGCTTCATCTTCATGGAGATGTAGACCGGGAGCACAGACTGCAGCAGGTTCTCCTGCAAACACACACACACACTCACAATTAGTGAGATCACTGCAATTTGGGTGTGGCAGGTTTATTTATCTATAACACAAAAACAAACGCCTGTGAATAGCCATGAAACAGACACACACAAACACACACACCTACTTACACCAACACATAGACAAGCTCAGACTACCGGAAACCTTCTTCTACATCACACTCTTCAATATCCAGAAAATAACTTCTGTCCCATAAAGCACACACCGTTGACCTGACAGTTTTTTGTTTTTAAATAACCCTCTTCAGAACCAGCAGTTGGTGCTTCAGTAATGTCTCAAAAGAAGCGTAGAGCTTTTAAGTGGCGTTTAGAGCAGGGTGGGGTGGGGGGTTACTAAGACATGTTGGAACAGGTTTAAAAGCAGTAAGTGATACCAAAAGAGCTTCAAACACCGTGTCACCGTTCTGCCCCCGACAGCCAACTATGCCGAACACGACGAGGAGGAAAATGCTCCTCTGCTCCAGCGTGTGCCATTAATTCAGTTATAAAAAAACAAAAAAAAACAACACCATCGGAGTGAGTCTGCCACGATAGTCGGGGACGCCCGAGAAGTGTTCAAAGTCCAATGGCTTAATTAAGACGGAAATCTGAAGAGGCAAAAGTTCTCGAGAGGAATTAATCCCTCTTCAAACCACCTGAGGGGCCTTTGTAGAGGTTTGTGTCCAGTGACTCGCTCACATTGAAGGGACTTTTTCTTTTATTTATAAACTACACTTGAAGACGTTATAGAACCCTGCAAGTCAAAATGACGTAAACCCTGCATTTCTTGGGACGAGGAGTGTGTGTGTGTGAACAGTTAAGTCCGATTCCTTGTAGTTCTTTCCAAAGAGGATTTGGATCCGGGCTTTAGCCGGGTCACCTGAGCACATTCCCATCGTTGTTTTTGAAGCCTCCGAAGTCTCCAGGTCACCGTCTTGTCTTCCAATTCACTAGAAATGATTCCCGAAGGAATTTCCTCTGTTTGCTTTCGCTAGTCCACGCATGTCTTCGGCTATCGATGTGCCCAGTGTCGAGAGTTCAGATTACTTTTCACTGTAATACAGATTCTTTTGCTTCACAGTGTCGAATTTTATCGTGAAGTTCTTCTGCCAAAGCCAAAGTGTGCTGTCAGAAAGCCTTTTATTTCCCCTGAGCGCTTCCGGAGAATCTCTAGGTTGTGGAGACTTCTCAAGGACTCAAAAGAATAAACACCTAAAAATAATTTATCTTGTTATTGCAAAGAGGTGAATTTGCTTTGACTCAAATCATTCCAGCTTTACACATTTGATTCATTTTTAAATGAATAAAAATAAACACACAAATTGGAATTGGCATTTGAAGTCAGTGTAAACCAAAAGTGAAACCTCCCAACTTAAACCGTCGCTTAGGGTTCAGGTTGTGACCACACAAAATGTGGGAAAGGTCGTGGCAGTTAAATACTTAATTAAGGCGATGGATTTTGTGATATAAGTTTAAATTATTTTTTTTAAGAATGTGTGTATAAATTAACCTTTTTAGTTTCCCACAGCCTGCGTTGTAACTGTAAAAAAAAACTGTAAGATCTGCTGCACTGGATGTTGTGCTGCTTTAAATATTCTATTTAATAATGAAATGGAGTCTTACTTTAAATAAATGAAATGAATTCAGTGGCAAGCATTTACTTTGCTTTTTTTTGGAAAGCAGTAGGTAGAAACACTGCACCTCCTGCTGAAATTAATGTGGGAATATAAATGTTCTCATGGGTTCCTCATGGGCTCCTCATGGGCTCCTCATGGGTTCCTCATGGGCTCCTCATGGGTTCCTCATGGGTTCCTCATGGGCTCCTCATGGGCTCATTATGAGTTCCTCATGGGCTCCTCATGGGCTCCTCATGGGTTCCTCATGGGCTCCTCATGGGTTCCTCATGGGCTCCTCATGGGCTCCTCATGGGCTCATTATGAGTTCCTCATGGGCTCCTCATGGGCTCCTCATGGGCTCCTCGTGGGCTCATCGTGGGCTCATCATGGGCTCATTATGAGTTCCTCAGGGGCTCCTCATGGGCTCCTCATGGGCCCTGGGCCCCAGGCTCTCCTTTATGAGCACCGATTCAAATCTTAACGTAAATATCGTTCCTTCATCTCCTGCTGGGCAACACAACCGCTTACCTGCTCCCGGAATAAGCAACGGCGGTTTTTAAAAATGTCTCCGAGGTCAAAGCGAGACGGCACAGATGCGTCTAATTTCAAAAGGCACCGCAGGGAAATCTAATTTGTGAAGGATTTGTTAGTCGCAGAGAAAAAACATCCACGGGAGAGTCAACATGAGGCCAGCCGGAGGCAAAGCTTGAAGATCAAGTCAAATTGAAAACAACAAGACCCCGACTAGCTATTCAGAGCATTATCAGAAAAATACAAAAGACCTTACAATTTTCCTCACTAACAAAACGGTTGCATTTCTCTGTTTCTCTTTGAGATGTTATAATGGACAGTTGAGGAAAGTTTGCAATTTGAGCCCAATTCAGGTTTATGAATTTTCCTGCTGCGGGACCAATAAAGGATTATCGGTGCAGCAGAAGTTGTTTGTTCCACTCAAATTCATGAGATGATTACTTTCTTCAGGGTGCTACTCAGCCACTTGTTACAAGAAGCCAGTGTGTTTCACAAACCTGCTGTCTTTTTTCTATCTCCAGCTTCATCCGCATGCTGAGGCACCTCAAGGTGTCCTGAAAGGTCTGCCTCAGCGTTTTCTCCATCAGGACCTTGTGGAAGGCTCCCACCCCGCAGCCACACAGGAACACCAGTGCATTGGACAGCAGCTGCAGAAACAAGACAAGCATATGTATGTTTTTAGAAATTTGGACTAACTTTGACTAACTCCATAACTTCAACGCATATCCTGTAACCCATTTTGGCTTTAAGCCTTTAACACACGTCTGCAGACCTATCAATAAATATTACAGAATGCTTTTTTTTTTTAAACTGGCCTCACCTGGCTGGTAAGGTAAGACGAGGGCATATCGTCGTAAATGGCGAGGCGCACCGTGAGGACCACGACGTGCGACAACGAGGAGATGAAGCTCAGCACCACGGCGTACCACAGCTGGAAGGGCAGCATTGTGTACACGGTGAAGATGATGAAGAGGAAGAAAGGCACCTGCAGACGCGACCAAAGGTTCAGTCATTTCAAGACCGAACTCTTTAACGATCGAGTTCACTCACTACCGCCGAGTCATCCGGCATCCTTATCAAAACGTGTGGCGCCCGTCTTCTGGGGAGAGAGGAGGTTACCTGGTCCCAAGGCAGGACGATGGGGCCGCTGAAGACAAAGGTGTAGCCCATGGTGACGTGTGTCGCCCATACGATCAGGCCCAGCAGAAGCCGCCATCGCTGCGAGAGCATCTCCGTGCACACCAGCACGAACACGGCCAGGAACACGGCCAGGCTGCCGCTCACCACGCCCACAAAGGCACAGTGTTCATTCACGCTCTGCTCCAGCAGCGGGGCGGGGAAATAAGAACAGGTTTACAGTACATTACGTTACAGTAATATCTATATCAAAGAGGTGCATTTTGCCGTAGAAGTATCCCAAACTCGTAGCCCGTTTAATTTCCAATGTTTACAACACTACAAGCTACAAACACCTCTCAATAAATTGCACATTAGGGGCTTCCCCGAATCAATTCACCGCCGGATATTGTATCTTTTTGTATGGTAGGTCTGTTAGTTTGTGTACCCAACTGTATTTACATTAGAACCTACTGTCAAATGAATGAAATGCTTCCTTTGCTTGTGTTTGTGACCACTCTGAGAGTGACCCTGAGGTTTTAGACGGGTACAAGATGCACAGCACATTGATTTTCATCAGCATCCAGGCTCGCGTCGGGGTTTGTCCCGTTTGCTGCAGGCCATCGGCTTCCTGACAGAGATCCTGTGCGTTTGTGGAAGCATGTTCGTGAGGTCTGTGCGCATGTCGTGCATGTAGATATGTGCATGAACGCAACGGACTGTGGTCGTCCGTGCGAATGTGTGTGAGAGAAAATGTTGGTGTAAGTGGGAGACAAAGAGACAGAGAGAGAAAGTGCGTGTTACGGGGAGAGCACGAGAGGAAACAAGGGGTTAAATGAGAGCTTAAGAGCGAGACAGACGCACAAAGTCAGTGTTAATGGATCTCTGCGCAGAGAAGGCCATTTCTGCATTGTATGTTGAGCTTTCTGGTTGCCATGGCAGCGCTGGGAAAGGCCAGATCTCAACTAAAGCACCGTGCGGCTGTGGGTCTTGGCGAAACCTTTTTTGCAGGCAGAAAAAGAACAATTATTCTACACGAATATGAGCCAAAAACCCTGTACACTGATGTATTCAGAATACTTAAAGCACGGCACGCAAAGGTCTAAAAACTCACCAAAAAGCAGTATGGTATTCGTATTCATTTTTAGGACATAACATTAATGTCAGTATAACCTTTCTGCATTTACGTCTGTGGTGTCAGAAGGTTCTCCCTGACAGAGACATTTATCTTCGTGAATAAACAATAATGATCACAGCGTGCCGTGTACAGAATGTCCATTGTTTCTTTACACTAGATGTGCTCTGTTCCTGCCAGAATGATGCATCCCTGTGATGAAGTCACCAGACTCCTCACTGTGTTTCTGATCACCGTGAGGAAAGCGTCGCTTCCACTGAAACATCCCCCACGTCCACTAACGTCCTCTCACAGCTCTTAAAATCATTTTTAAGAGGACAAACGCCGATGTGAATCGTCCCTCCAATCAGGGCCCGAGACTGCTGCCACGAGTGGCACTTGGACCGTCGGCTCGGCCAGTTTTCCTCTCAGCGCCGCTCTTCATCCGGTGCCGATTTTAGAGGGGTTATACAAGCTGGCGGTGACTTTTTGACACCTGTGGCACCCCCCCCCCCCCCTTCACCCCAACTTCCTCCCATTCCCTCCCCCCAACAGGCACCCCGTCCCTCCTTTTGCATTTCAACAAAAGCGTTACGTAAGCTCCATCCCAGCATTTTCACTTAACTCTCCTGTACCCCTGGCAAATGCGTGCGAGAGACCGGGAGGGGGAGGGGACGACGGCTTGTCCAGTGATGGACGAGGGTTGTTAGTTTGTGAACATTTAATGTCACCATTTACAATCCGGGAGTAACTCCAATAAATGAGACAATTGCGGGAAGTAGAACTGTGTGTGCATGAGCAAGGGACAAAATGAGGATACTCGTGTTTACATAAATGAGGGATGTGGCCTTTTCAAAAGGGACTGGACGATCTTTATGCACCAGCACAATGAAGAGTGAAAGGGAGTGTGCCGGAGATCCAGCAGTAACACAATAGGAGGGAAGGGTTACGATGCTTTCTGCAACAAAGGAAAGTAATTTAATCTCCGGAGACAGAGTCAGTTCACTATACGACCCGCTGCCCTGACTCAATGCGACGCTGCCTGGCATCGTGCCAACACCAACAGCATGCCGCTCGTCGGCCGCGGCCAATTTAACCTGCCTCTTCCTGTCAAGATCACAATCACAAGCTTTTGACAGCTACATTATTTTAACCATTTTTTTTTTTTTTTCTTCTCTTTGTTCATTTTCTCCTATTCAGTATTCAAATAAACCCTAAAAGGCCGTTTGCCAGCGGCAGAACAGAGAGGACCCGGAAGTCTGCAGGCATATTTTGCACTGAAGTGCTTTTGAGCAAAACTAAAGTGCTGCCAGCTCCTGGCCCACTGTTCTGTAGCTCACCGTGACCCCTGACCTCACTGTGCACAAAGGCAAGGCAATTTCCGGAAGGAGAAGTTTCCCCCAGCAGCATCAAACAGGTACCTGATTTTCATTCAACAACCCTTCTCTGAAGCCGCTGAAGCACGTCTTCCGTATTCTCGTGCCTATTTCAGCGATGTCCTCCTTCACATTCAAACAGTTACACAATCACTCAATCGCTTCCAGGCAGCTCGACTGCTGGTGAAGGGGAGTTGAGTGCATTGGTGCAAGTAGCTGTTGGGGGAAGAGGAGAGTGTTTTTCATTCGTCACGGTTTCACGGCCGACGTGGAGATTCAAAACTTACCATCCGGCCACATACAGGTGCTGCCGTCCTTACGGGCCGCATTAGTCCGCGTACACTCATCTCTGCGACATCAGAGCAATATGAAATGATGTAGGGCCGGACAATAATTCTCTTAATTTGCCAAATCTTTTCTGATACGCATGAATATTTGAGGAGCTCTTGATTTAATGCCGGTCAGTAGAACACCAACATAAACTAGCGATGATATAAATGCAGAAACACACCTCCACCTATAGAGAGCTGACACGTTGGCTTATGGGTCCTGCTTGCAGATGTAAGTATGTGTCCTTGATAACTAAAATAAATTAAATAAGGATTCTTTTTTTGTACATCCAACGTTGTTGTTTATTCCATAAATGTATGTTTTAACATTCTCTAACAAACATAATTTCACGTAACCCCTGGACGTTAGGTTCTACAGAAGTGGTTCCATGACAGGGTAAAGGGGGCGTGGCTATCTTCGATATGTCCGTCACACCAGCGGGACGATAGGACGTTTTTAAAACAGTCAATATGAGAACTGTAAAATTAGAGGAATAAAAAAAATTTGGATCAAAATTGTAATTGCACACTCTACCACTCTCGTAGTTTTTTAATGGGAGCTGTAGTTTTTGTACTGTAAACGTTTTTCAGCCATTATTAAACTCAAACTGTTGGAGGTAGATTTTTTGTCTCACGGGAAGCTCAGCAACATGCCACATCTTTCAGAGACAAGATGAAGGACTGCACTGAGTGAAGACAACTTCAGGGTTCCTATTTAATTGGATACATCTTAATAGCTGTTATTCTTGTCGATGGTTTTACTGTGAAGGACATGAACTTGTGACAACCCGTCTTACGTACATCACGGATCAGAGCCATCTAATGGTTACACCCGTTTCTCCTGCTATGACAAGTTAAAAGAAAGAAAGAAATTCAAACCTACTTTAACTACGACCGGGGTTGTGCTTTAATCACGCATGGGTCAAATACCGTCACTGACTGAATTGATTTAGAGGCAGCCTCTGATATTCCTTCCCCGAATAACTCCGAAAACCCAATTCAGTAGAGTTTTATGACTTTCGCTCCACGGCGCTGTGCACAGAAGTCAACCTTGAATCCGTTGCACAATGTGAAGCATTGTGTGGCGAGCAACAAGTAACTTGAACTCGGGAACAAACGTCAACACCTTGCCTCACCTTGTTGAGCCTAGCCCCATGCGCACTGCGAGGGCCCCAAAACACACGATGAAGACAGACCTCTCATCAACATCAAGACACTCACACATCCACCTCTCACTAAGATGGAAGTAGTCTCCGTCTCAATACAAGTCTGTTCTTCCACCTTTTTTTTTTTCTTGAGATCAACATCTATATACATGTAAACCTCGTGCAGTGTACCAAGAGGGTAAAAACATGGCAACATTGTGTTCTTATATCGAAACCGTGGACTTAGTTTAATGTTGAACTACTTCATTTGAATCTGTATAAAACAATGTAAAATCTGCAAACACAGCGGGGGGTATACTCACGAGTTTCAGGGCGAAGAAGAGGATGAGGAGGACGGCGCAGGAGAGCATGGAGAGGCCCAGCAGCAGCACCAGCGGCTGGTACTGGCTGATGCAGGAGAACTTGCGGTACAGCGCCTCGTTCTTCAGCTCCTGGTCGTTCAACAGGTACTTCCCCTTGGCTGGCATGGCTGCTGCTTCTCAGAGAGGCATATCAGGTGATGACGGTAACTTCTAGCTCGGTTTCAGGAGGGGACGGCGGGGGTGGACAGGGGGACGGGGACGGGGGGGGGGTTGCGTAGGGTCGGGCACTCCGCTAGCTCATGGCGCTCTCGTGAAACTTGCGTTTCTCCTTTGCCGCGGCATCTTGAGCGGCCCGCCGCGGTTGCTTCTTTCGCGGCTCTCTTAGCTCGGGCGTCTCTCACCGTCTCTCCCTGTCTCTCTCTCTCTCCCGCTCGCCGGTCCCTCTGTGTCTTCTAGCCTCTGTCTGGAGTTGGCAGGCAGACCTGCTTCATCCTTTGCCAGCTACTGTGTTGCTCCCTGCAGCGGGTTGGAGTAATAAGCCTGGGGCCGGGAGATACAGAGGGGGGTGCTATTTAAGAAAGGGGGGGGGGGGAGGCACGGCAGGAAAACGGGAGCCGACGGGCAGCAACAAAAGGTCTCGGGATGTAATGGAGCGCTGAGGTTGGCAGCTCCGCCACTTAGAGTCAAATGGGAGGAGGAGAGGAGGGGGGGGGGGGGGGGGGGAGAGAGAAGAGAAAATAATTTCACTAAAAGGTTTTGTAGCAGACAAACACACACACACACACACAGAAACACTGCCCATGTTTAGACATTAAGCTGAAGGGAATTGTTTTTGTTGGCATATTCAACTAAAGGGTTACGGACTTGGCTAGAACTTCTGAAAAGGACTGTAATCTGTAATCTGTGATCTCCCTGGGATTATTGTGAGAGCGAGACGTAAACATCCAGGATCACTCCGTGAGCACACACTCACACCCGAACTCTCACAATTCCACCGTCTCCGTTTCCCCGGCTCGGCCAGAACTTTCATTAGAAAGCGGTAAACTTTGGCGGCAAACAATGCGACGTTGCGGGATGAACTTCCTTACAGCCACAAAGACCTTCATTCTCCGCGCACGCCCGATGGATTTCACATCCACGGCAATCTGAGGTGACCCCAATGCCCTCGACGCTCTCCCTCTGTCACCTTTCTATTTAAAAACAAAAGAGGGAGGGGCCGTGTTGCGAGAGGAGGTGCCAGGATGGCGTTGCCAAAAACACACAATGAGAATATCTCTTCCAACAATGGAGCTGCAAGAATCACCTGACAATCACGACACACAGTCTGCGTACACACAGCAGTATGAAGGTACATAATTCAGCCTGATTAGAAATCGGGTTTTCTTTTGTTGAGTAGATCGTTTAGGTGTGAACGCCCAGCTCTCGCTAATAGGAGCCGTTTGGGTGACAGGAGGAGACACGCTGGCCCGAAGCGCAATAGAAACAACATGAACTTTGCACCACTGTCAATAGAAAGCTCATTTCCTCCAGTCGCTAATATCGCTGTCCCGGTGTGTGTGTGTGTGTGTGTGTGTGTGTGCGTGCGTATGTGTTTATCCCTTACATAGCAACTGTGACAGATGCTATGTGCCATAAAGACAGAGGAGCAAAAGGAGGGCGGATAACGCGTTCTACACAGACACACAAAGACGCGTCGGGTTTTGTGCTCCCATCTTGCGGCGATGAAATGCGTCACGGGTTTGCCGCCACTTCTAACTTCCCCCCACTTTCGGCAGCCGGCTCTCTCCGCGGCTCGGATGGTAAAAGCAGGAGGGAGGCCAGATGAAAAGTCACAGCGCTGGTGAGGGATCGTTGTCCTCCTCCTCTCGCGTCAACATGAACCAGCTGGCCTGCGAGGAGGGAGCCCTGAGTAGATGATGTCTGCTGGCCTTAAAACTGAGAGAATCATTTACGGCATCCTTACTCAACGCCAGGTTCGGTTCTTGAACCGGCTGTAAATGTCGTCACGATAGGCACACAGGGCCAGGAAAAGATATGTCATTTAATATGATCATATGCACGGGAATGCACAAAAAAGTTGACGTTAAAAAGGGAAGGGAACGACAGCGGACTGCTTTTCAATGGACCACTGGATGCTCTTTTGGGTTCTATCTACCTTTCTCCTTAGAAGAAATCAAAAGGGAACCATGAGCTCGCTCTCGTACAGGTGATTTTCTTCCCCAATAACCAACGCTTCAACAAACAAATGTCTGGAATTTGATTGTTTTTTTTGCGTCATTTCATCAGCGATCCATCATTTCACCCACTTCCTTTTAAACCTGACAGGCTTTTGTTGCCGGGCAACCAGACTTGTTCGAACCCGCAACAGACACTTGTAGGCCTCCAAAGATGGCGCGCGAGTTACGAGGCTGCACTATTAAGTCGTTTAGAATAAATGACTTATTTAGTTTCAGTTCACGAGTCCATAACCCAGCTTCCTCAACGACTGAATAGAACCAGCGATGGAAGGGAAAAGGTTAACGAAACGCCCCCCGCGCCCATGATTCTCCGGCATTTAACAGGGTTCGTCTGGTCTTTAAAGAGCCATTTGACACTGCAGGACCCCCTCATTTCACCAGATGTGAAAGCTGCGGCTTTTTCTTTACTCCTACACTAAAGTTACCATGGCAAAAAAAAAAAAAAGCAGCGCCGTCACGCTTCAATAGAGCCGAGCCTCTCCGCAGGCCCGGATGAATGGCTGAGGCCGCGCTGCGTCGAGCTGCCAGCTCTTTTGCTATGAAGAGCTTGGCGGTGGAGGGAGTCGCATGGCAGCCGCGCAAACTGCCGTCACCGAACCCCGGAACGGCGGGCGCACGAAACCGCCGAACGTCACCGCCGAAACAAGGCGCCAGAGCGGGACAGAGACTTGGGACTAGATAGCGTGTGTCTGTGTGTGCGTGTGTGTGCGTGTGTGTGTGTGTGTGTGTGTGTTTTGTGGGTACGATTCAGAGGAACAATGATGAGCGTGGAAACCACACCGGGTGGGATTTCATTAAACAGGCTAGTAAATTACTTTTTGGGGTATTTTGATAAAAATGGATTTATTCATCCAGAGTCTACATGGGACCATTTTTAACGCGCTCATGGCGCGCTGCATTAATCTTCGCCGGTGTCTGTTGAGCAGCAGAGCGACACGTTGGGCCTCCCAGGAAACAAAGCGGGAGCGGTAGGTATCTGCTGGCGGCTTTGAAAGACCACCGTGCGATGCCAGACGCCAAGCAGGCGAAGCAGTTGGAGGAGATCCGCCAAGCAGCCAATGGTGACTCATTTTGGATCGGTTCCTTTAACCCCGTTGGCCTGTGATGTTTGAAAGGTGAATAGTTACAGAATTTATCTGAATTTTTTCTCCCACCGGAGCCCGATTCAAAAAAAAACTTTCACTGAAGCACGGAAGGTTCCTCATTTTAGAATGCCGTTGTTTGGAGAATCTTTTGGTTGGGTTCTGCCGTGGAAACAATCAATCCATTTTCTTTTATGCCTTGTAGTCACAGGGGAACAAATAAATCTTATCGAAAAAAGAAAAAAAAATGGGGGTGTCTTTACCCAAACCTACGTCCAATTCAAAGCCTCTTTGTGGAGAGCAAACAGGCAGCTCTCTTTCCCAAGCAGATCACTCTGCTTTTACGGGCGTTTTTGTGTCGGCATTCCATACGCCTGGACGAAAAAAGGGACAAAGACTGACCTCTGTAAAAGAAACCTGTGACACAAGACCATGCCCATACAGCTCCGGGTCCAAGGAGAAGGGGCAGTTTATTTAGGACTTTTGTGACCTTTATTGTAAATTTCAAATTGTTGGAACTGATATTCGTATCGAGGGTCGTTTTTGGCAGTTTATTTTCAAGAGAGTTAGAAGAGTTAAGAGGTCATTGAGGGCTGGATTTTTTTTATGGTTTAGTTGAGGTACTGATGATGGAAAATGTGTATATATACACACACATTACACGTATGAATTCTTGCAATGATATAAATCAGTGACTACGGGTATGAGTAAGTATATCGGACAAATTCTACCCCCGGTACGAATCGGCCCCGTTATCTCGCCTATTCATAGAGCCTTTCAATAAACAGATGACAGATGTATGCACTACGATGCGCAGGGCGGATTAGATTAGGCCTTGTGTCCTTTCCCATCTCCCCTCCTCTCCTCCCAGCTCTGTCTGCCGGTATTAAATTAGCCACACTCAAATGCCATTGCCTATAATAAATACAGGAAGTGCAAGCGAGAGCACCATGTGTTCGGAAGCTCAAGTGTTTCACATTTACTTCCACAAACCGGAGCCGTGAGACCATCAGTTCTGCTGCTCGACACAAACCGGGCTTATTCACTTAAATATACATAGAATTTCGATCCAAACGTATCCGCCACCGGTGCGTTCATTGAATTAGTCTCAGTCATTTCCTTCCCCCGTATGGGTTTTGGGTTTGAAGAACACCTGCGCGCTCACAGAGGAAAGCTGTTGTCCCATCAGGCAGCGTGACGCGAGCACACAAGATCGCTGATCCAATCAGACCGTTTGGAGTAATGAAAATAATTCAACGTTATTTGGCAGCAAGAGGCCTCGCGAAAAGCAATAAACAACTTAACTTCTTCAAAGGGAATTCTCTTTAGGGGGAAAGCCACAGCCGCGGGTTTTTCTTTTTCACTGTCGCGTTGAAGTCAGTTCCTCTTTACGGAACTTATTGCTCATCTCTGAACCTTTGACTCGCTTCTGTCTGTGTGCGCTTTCTGGTTCGCAGTTGGATTTCTGAAGTGAACATACACATACGTGGGTGTTTTATTGTGTGCTGAAATGACCGAATGCAGATGTGTTTCCTTTAAAGTACCACCGAAACGCGAGATGAACGCAGGGCTTTGTTTCTTTTTAGTTTTTTGTCAAAACGACGCATCCTTTGGAAACGAAATTTGCAATGGGAAAAAAAAAGGGTGAAAAGAATGCACTACAGTGACAGAGGCCATTGTTTCCAGTCGGTGGAGCCAGCCACATCCCCAGTTCAGCTTTTGTAACTGGACCTGCCTCATCCTGTTACTGGCCCCCGCTGCACTTCCACCGCCATAAAGAAAAACCATAATTATCCCCCGAGAGCGCCAGCCAGCTTACTACCGGGCCATGCCGCTCGCGTCTGCAAGCACACAGCCTTTTACACAGATAAACAAAACTGCTGCAGCTCCGGATCAGCACGGTGGATATTTTCCAGGCTTCCATAAAGCCCCGGCTGGCCATCTGGTGCATGTTTTCTGCAGGATACGGTCATAAGTAGTGTCGTTTCATACCGCGCACATGCCCCTGCATCACTGCCCCAGTTCAAAAGGCTTTCTGTTCAGGACGGACGAAAGTCGTTCAAGTTGATTCGGGGGAACGTCGATGACACTTTCATTGCAATGTTTGAGCACGTTGCAGTTTTACAAGCTGCGGAGCTTTTGGGCCTCTTTGTGCAGGAGAAGCGGAGGATTAAGTATCCCCCTGGGAGGGAGAGCTCCTCTCCCGGCGACGGCCGCCCTCATTAAAACACATCCTCTGTTATCTTTTGGGAAGCACCGACCACGGAGGGCCCCACCTCGACTGAGCGACACGGAAGGGGGGTGACGGGGGGGGAATCCCCATTGAGCTGCACCACCACACCCCTCGTCCGTCAGCCGGGCCGATTGGCCGACCCGCATCCTGCGAACGATGTAACCTTTGAGTGGGAGACAGAGGGCTCCTCTAGTTCTGTGGAGGGGTGGGGGCCGAAAGTTTTAAAACAAAAAAGGGTTACATGTTAAGAATAACAGCTGTAACTGGAACAGTGTTTGGCTGATTTAGCACTGAAGAAAGCTGACTAATAATAATAATACAGTGATATAATTACTTAGACGGACGATTGTGTCTTTTCATACTGTGCGCATGTATATTTTCGATTCTCATTATTAGCTCATGTTTGCACAGCTGGGCGGGGTCTTGTTCCACATCAAATATAACTTTGGTTGATGGGCCTTGACATTTGAACACACCTAAAAAAGAATTATGTAATATCAGTTTGAGGAGATTGCCAGACTCTTTATGTGCGACAAACTGGAAGCAACTGATAGATGTAAAAGTACAGCAGGACCGGCGTTTAGCTGAAGGGTTTCCCATGTTGCGTTGATTGCTTCACTTCCGCTATTGTGAAACATTTGCAAAGCTCTGAATGTGATGGTTTACCAGAGAACGTCCTCACAGACAAGAGGCCTCTTGCTCGCTGCTTTTAGCATTGTTCACGCAGCGGCCGTGGGTGGGAAGCCGGGACGGACGCACTAGCAGGTTGTTAGTCCAAGCTCCTGTGCCCAGAGGAGAGGTACTTAGTCACTGTACTAACAGGGATAACAAAAGGTCCCATAAAGCCGCAAATAACCGCACACAACCACAGCTAACAATGTGTTTTAACAGAGAAAAACCTGCACAGTTAAAACAATGAAATGTCTCCCTGGATGACACCGGGTGTGCCGGCGGGGAGGAGTCAGCTGGTCTGCGTGGGCCAACAGCTGCTGGGGGCCATACTCAAACACGAGAGGACCGGTGAGTGTTGTCAAACACACCCTGTCCACACGTCCTCACACACCCTTCAGTGCACTACACAACGTCGCAGACGCAGCCAAGCGACACCGCTCGGGGCACAGGCCTCGGTGGCAGCCGGCATTGCTTCCGCAGGACGGCACTCGCGTCCCTTGAAGCAACACGGCCCCGAGTGTCTCAGCCACGTCTGTCGGGTTGATCGGGTGGCAAAGGTGCTCCCTAAACAGGGGTCAAAAAGACACAACGCACTTTCCCCCCGTCGAGGATTCTGAATACCGTATCAACTTTGACCGAGGGGAAAAACAACGCAGGATCAGGAATGCTGACTGCATGTTCCACAAGTGATGCACTGAACGGCACATCCTCCTAAGCCTTCAATTACAGCTGTGCAGCAGCAGCAGAGGGGTCGGACGCCGGGCGTGACGCAGGAGGGATCTCATTACCTCGGATGACTCCCGGGAGCTGTGGACCACTGCAGCGCGGCGGCCCAGGTGGATTCCACTAATAGAGCCGTTGTCTCTCGACTGGGCGTCTTCATTAGCACTCCCGCCATTTTTGGCGGGAGTGCTATTAGTGTTTCCCAGAATGCACGAGTTTGGGCATGACTGGAGTTTCGCTGCAGCCCCTCCCAGGTGTGAGTCACAGTCTGCGTGCTGCATGGACACGGAGTCGTCCAGGTGTGAAGAACTCGTCACGTGAGGAGGACGTGAGCCCAACGGGGATCAGACAAATTTCATTTAATAGAAACAACAGATCATTATCGTTGACTCTAAAGTAAGCTGACAAATATTTTTCATATCCTAAACAGTGATTACACTTGCTAGAAAAAAAGCCTGTTGAAAGCTCCTGGACTGGTCATCTCAACTAGATTTTGAATTTTTTGGGTCTTTCTAGTCTTTATTTGTCCCATGACAATCCCCCAAGTCTTTCTCACTTGTCTTAGGCTATTTTTTGTTCTTTCTGAATAAAACCATCAAACAAAATCCTGTTAGTTGGATGTTACTCACGCAGCTGAAAAGTTAAAAAGTCCATTTTGAGAACGCTTGTGAGACTTTACGGTGGGTGAAAAATGTATGCAACAGTGCTCATACGAGTTGATGAGATGCGTATAGAATACCACCAGACTCATCCTTTAATTCCTACTGTATTTAGGGAAGGTTTCCATCCACCTCGTTGTTTATAACTCTAAAAAACAGATTTTACCATCTGCTGCTGAACAATGTGAGACCAACAGAAACCATCTTAACCAAATGAAGCAACAGAGAAAGGGAAGGTACAACTGTTTGGCCAGCTTGATATCTGCCTACCTGCATTAGCCTGAGTCAAGCCCCCCTCCCCCGTCGCCATCAAACCGTCGGAGCTACCATGGAGACCACATTTACTGCAGTAACTGAATATAAATGATCAAGTATTTGAAGAAAAAATAAACGAAAAAAAAAGAGTTGGCAGGGAGAAGCAGACAGAAGGCTCTGCAATATGCGTTTGAAGAAAGATATGCATGATGTCACACTGATTCAACAACAGGTTGAAAAGATGGAAGCCTCACAGATCACTGAGTAACACTGAACCGCCACACCACCCGGCAACCGAGTCGCATGGAGGAACCGCTATGTTCCGTTTGGTTCCGGTGAGATCCGGTCGGTGGATCTTTATTCACTGCTACAATCATTAGAAGCTTGTCTGTTCATTCAGTATTTCCCTGAAGATGTGCTCTGGACTGCTGTCCTCTCAACAAAATAAAAAGGAGATAAAATGCAGCATATCCAAGCAGCCTCTGCAACCCCCGGACGTCAGTGCGTGTGTATGTGTGTGTACACACACACATACACACGTGCTTGCGTGTGTCTAACTGTCAAGTTATTCCACATTGCCTCACGTTTTAGTAACAGGAGGTTTCACAATATTTTAAGTAAATGGTACTTGTATTCCTCCCACTCCATCTGCACTCTGTGTCGCTGCGCTTCCCTCTCTCTGGATTTCTCCACGCACGAACGCCTTTCTACAGAACCTGCAAAACGACAAAACGCGCTCACGGGTTTTCCGCACGTTTCGAGAGCCCTGCCGAGCCAAGGCCGAGCGCACCCTGTGACTTACACGCGGCCGCACGCCGTCTCACTTCCTTAGCGACGGTGACTCATTTCCCTCACGCCGAGGTTCAAGAAAAGGGGAACCTGCATGATTGGACGCGGCTGGGGGGGGCGGTTATGATAGCAAGCCCTGATTTTAAGTTATGACAGGGCAAACAGTGATCTATTCAGGACAGATAAGCACGGACGCAGATAGGAGCCAAATATTTACCGTGGATTTAAGGGCGCGTGGTTGCTGCCCTTGTTAACGAGCAGCAAGTGTCTCTCGAAAGGCCTCGAAAGAGAAACCCTCCTGCTGACAAACAGGGCGCTGTAAGCCCGTTCGGAAACACTTCTGCTCAAGCAGAAAAAGAGTTGTGCAATTCTCGTATCACCAGGAAGACGAGACAGGACGTCACAGGAACGGCTCGCTCACCAGCATTCATTAATGAAAGGGCATCCTTTAGACCGGGCGACATCCGAGCCTTTAGCTTCGGGCCGCTCCGCTGGACCGCTGCATCCAAACTGTGACAGCGGCAGCTCTTGTGACAGCCTCACAAAAGGATGCAGCAAGAGTGTGTGTGTGTGTGTGTTGGATGGTACAGCAGCAGAAACCAGCTATTTGAAAGGCGGTTGTTGCCATAGCAAAGTCAAAAAGGGTGCCTGTGCAAAAAGAGGAAGTGATTCGTTTTGTTATAATTGTGTTTTTATTATCATTAAAAACGGACATCAGATCCTTCGACAATTCCATCCGTAAATATCACTGATGCTCCCTGTGATCAGTGTGTGCAGGTCTACGCTTCAGTGAGGACTAGTAGTAGAATCTGGGGTACCAACGTGACACCGTGTAGGATCCTCCTCAAAGAACAAATTCATAAAACCCTCGGACTAGATAACACCAAAAGGTCAAATCCAAATGAATGGATTTCTTGGTAGAAATGGTGCCACAGTCAATTGCACACGTGCTGCTGTTTAACCTCCCCGTGATGCCTCACAGCAACAGCCGACAGGCCAGACCAAATATCCACCTAAAAAGGTTTGTTTGATACAGCAGAACGTGGATGCACTCGCAGCCTTTTGGGAAACTCTTTTCAGTAATCTAAAAGTGTAACTAAATGACAACGATGATGTCCGCGGTTACATTTTACAGTTTGTCAATCGACAAGTTAACTTCTTTGTTGGATGTTTCGTCAAAGACATACCTCTTCATCACGAGTCTGATTCTGGGCACGGCAATTATTGTATATTAAACAATCCACGCAGTCACATCAGTTCCTCCGAGGTTGGTGGGAAGACGTGTGCAAGGTCTCGACAGTTATCAACAGGTGTAGATCGTTCCTCGTCAATGTACTTCAGGCTCAGGCTGATGGGGATGATGGCAAGTACGTTCACAGACGTCTGTTCAGGAGCAGACGGAGGATCGCTAGATTCGCTGGCGTGCTTGTGCATCCCAGGCTAATGCGTCTTTTTGATGATTTTAAAAGATTTTAAATACCCTTTATGTGACGCAATTACCAATCTCGATCCCCTGGCGGCCATGTTTGCGGCGGTCCCGGGGAACAAAGAAAAAAACCACCAACCAAGCTATTGGCGACTCATCTCATGAACACAGCCGTCATTAATGGGGGGGGGGGGGGGGGGGGGGGGAGGGGGGCGCGCGGCGTTACCAGACCCAGGAAAAGAAAGGATTTTGATCTGCTCTTCTGTGGCCGACACCAAGCCATCGCCTCGCACACGTAGCTAGTGCGGTTTAAATTGCGCGTGTCCCCGCCCCATTTTTATCTCACGGTCTCTCCACTGCATTCATTCGATAGGTCACCCTACCGGAGAGAGCTAATCCTGGCCAATCACTCATTAACCAGCCGAGCACAATGAGGGGCTTGTTGGAGCGGCGCGGTGCCTCCAGCCGCCGTCTGCCGTGCAAACACCACACATTTCTGTGAAAAAGCTGCTGACCAGCGCCCACTGACCATCTAGCATTAAGTCACATGTCCTCAAAATATGGAGATTCCAATGTCCTGATCACAGAACTCCAGAGATCCCTGCTGCCCGGGAGCAGTTTTCCGGCTGTGCTGCACATTCCTCTCCTCATCTGGTGTCCTCGGTTACTAATGTCTTTCGCGGGTTAAACCGCTTCAGTTCTAAAGTGAGTTCTGCTAAACTATGCGTCTCGATGGCACTTCTCCAGATGGGATTGCTCTCGTAATTGTTGCGTAATGTCCTTGAACCACAGCGAGCACAAAAAAAAAAAAAAAACACTGGTTTGAGGTGGAAAGACACCCACACATCTGCACCATCCTTCTCAAAAGAACAATTTGGCAGGAAGCATCACGGCCGCGTCCCAATCCTGGGCCGCCTGATCGATCGCATCTCTTCGCCGATAAAGAAACGGCCGACGTGGTTGGAGCGCGCGCACACGGTGACATTTCCTCGCCAGGCTGCAGAAGGCAGATTGTAATTAGCGCTTCTTACAAAAGGGGGGCTGTGGGCGGGAAGGTTCACCGGGAAATGGAACCATTTCACAGACAATGGGGTGAAGAGGCATTTCGCTAATGGCACTCCGCGCCGATCCGTCTCAGTGTGCGCGGTGAAAGCGGACACGGCCTTCTGACGGCCCCTCCGGAGGTCTCCCCCGGGCGGGAGGCATTAGCGTTTGCATTGTGTCGAACAAGTGGGAAGGAAAGTCAAGACTTTACATGGTGTCAACAGAGTATTGCAGAGATACCAAATTACGAGATGAAACAGTAAGATCTTCTTAAAAGATGATGTACATACTTTATGGCCTCGTGAGGCCGGAAACCAGCATCCCTATTACACGCCGACAGTCAACGTCAACAGCGTCGGTCAGGGAAGGCTCGCTGATCAATGCCGACGTGCTGATGATTGTGTGTTTTCAACTGAGCGGGACCAGAGAGTATTTGCTCTGAAACGGCACTGCGATGGCGCTTTGCGCTACTGGAAGTGAGGTGATACTTAATATAATCGAGGCAGCGCTGCACTAGACTCTGTTTGAACAATGTTTTTGTTGTTTTGCTATAATGCTACACTGCTTGTTAGCATTTTATCCTATGGCAGCTTAGGAGGTCATTTGGCCTCATGTGGACTGATTCATTTGGTAATTTGGTTCAACCGCGAGTCGTTATCTGGTTTCATCAAAGACTCTCAACTCCCGGTGCTTCGGGAGGAGGAACTATGAGAGAAAGTGGCGAGACGGATTTAACAATTTGGAGATTTGGAGATTCCACTTGACCTCATCCTGTGCACTCGAGGAAGCCACACACACACGCAAGGAAAGGATCCAATATCCACATGGAAATATGAAAAACGCCAACGCCTGAGTCACCCTGTTGCCCCTCAGGACATTCTGTGCATTGGAACTGTTGTGCATACTTTTGCTAATTGGTGCTTTTCAAAAATCATGTAACAATATCTTGAATAGACAAGATGGCATCTTGTGGCATCCTGGCTCGTATTACATTATTTTTTTCTCCAGTATGGATTGGAAACATCCCACGATTTCACAGCACAATGACGAGGGGCGTGCCGGGAGCGAGGGATGGAGAGAGGCTTCGCCCTCCCACACAGAGGGCCAGCGGCTGACATGAGGCCGACTCCCTTTAAATAGATCAAACAGGCTTAAGCAGTGTAAAAACAATCCAGACATTTCGGTGGAAATTAATGAATCAGCGACTGATGTTGTCGCTCTATTTCGACACCTGTATTTATATTCTGGCCTCGTCAAAACTCTGAGGTGACAGCTGTCGTCCAAACGCGGCTTGGATTCTCTCTTAAAAAAAAAAGCACCCTTCTTATATGTATGTGAAAGGCTGTGCTGAGGGAGGATTGGTGCTCATCTCTGGCTGGGAGCACTCAGCGTTTGAGTTAATGAGCCCGATTAGTCCCCGGCGAGTGTTCAGAGGATCAGCACGCCGTCCACCGAGGGGAACCTTTCGCATATTAAGGCCTGAGGAGGACAGACGGAAAGAGACCGAGAGTACTTTCTCCAAAGTGGATGAGAGCATGAAAGACGGGCGGGACAATGGGAGAGAAGGGTGACATCACCAGCTTTCCCGAAGGCGCTCGAAGCACTCTGCGAACGTAGAACGCCTGTGATCACGGCAGTCCGACGGTGTTTCTATAGAACATTTTAGGTTTATTATGACACACACACACACACACACACACACACCCTTTCGCAACACATTGATGCGCACAACTGGGCGTCTTTGACAAAAGATATACTTGTAAAGAAGCGTTTCCTGTGGCGGTTCTTCGTACTTCCTGTCACGGTCGCCGTTACTGCCGAGCTAATGTCGAGACTAGGTGTGCGCTGAATGCATGTGTGTTAGCAGCTTTGTGTGTGGTTGTGTGTGTGTGTGTGTGTGTGTGTGCGCTCATTAAGGTAAGTCGCTGAACAAACACTTCCTTTCAGAGAAAAAAAGTTAAATTGGTACAGAAAAGAAAATGTGAGTTATAAAGAGATATCAAAATGAAAAAGAATAGAAGCCAAAGCCTTGTAAAAAAAACAACGCACGAGAGGATGCTGATGATGATGATGATTCCTAAATCAATGCACACAAATCCACAAAATAAATCAGATTCATTTTATCCCTGGGATTCTGAATACACCACACTTCATATTATGGCTGTGTGACGTGACAGCGAATGCAAATAAAATGTCATCGGAAAAGAAGAGGTTCTCTAAAAATAGATGCTCCAGTTTGGGCGACCCTACTGACGGACCCCTGAAAGTCCCCAAACCTCACCTTGGGAACCGCCACGTTGTGCTGACGGAGGGAAAAGAAAGAACAAAAAAACAACAACTCCACCACCGCTTATTAAGAGACTGAGGGTAGCGTCACTCCGGACAGGGTTTTCTTTTGTGTGTGTGTGTGTGTTTGTGTGTGCGTCTAAGCCACACAACCCTTTTCACAGGCCGTCCCTGTCCAGATCCATCAAACTGTGAACCGAATCCCATTTCATGCAACAAGCTTCCCATCGTTTCCAATCGAGACGTAACCGAGGGCGTCACAATGGTTAATTGCACGACGATTGGCAAACGTTAACGTGTGTGTCACAATCTTGATGACAGCTTCACTAAGGAAGGGCCTGGGCACGGCCTCGGCCAGCTGATCCATGACCAGGAATTTAACCCCGGCCTCTGTATTATACTCAAAACAAATGAGCGCCACGGCTCAAAACCAGAGCTCCGTTTTGATCTCCCGCCTGCTCCGAACCACTTTTGAGTCCTTTTCCATACACACACACACACACACACACACACTCTTCTGCAAACGGTTTGCAGAAGCTGCTTCAACATGCTGCATTTTATATATTTTTTGAGAGGACAGTAATCCACGCTTGCTGCCTTCTGGAAGAAAAAAAAAAGACGCTGCACCGTCCACATCACAGAGAACCAGCTATTGGCTCGATAAGCCACCTCCAGTTAGTAGGGCAGAACTGACAAAGGGATTAGTGATGCAATCATCCAAACGATAAACAACACACACACACACACACACACACACAGACACACACACACAGACACCATGGCAGTCATCCCTGTGAGATGACGACACCATGGACACATTGGGCATCTTTACGTGTGCAGTGTAATAGCTGCAGGTGTAAACACGCATTATAGTTCTACCGTTTGCCAACTGGAAACCAGGACACACATTCAGGAGAAACCGCATTTTCAAGTGGGGGAACGGCACTTTGTGTTGCCGCAGGATATTTGTGCAGCGATGCAATCTCTCGTCTCTTGTCCCCGGCTAAGGAGAAAAGCTCCCGACCTCCTTTTCATCCCCGTGTTTAAACCACACGACCATATCGGAGGGAGAGTCCACTCATTTAATGAAAAGTTCCAGGCTTGGCATTTGAATTGCTGGTGTTTGAACAGGGGTGAAATGACACACACTACATATTCTCCCCCTTAGCAATATCACATCAGAGGTGCAACAATCTGTGGTGTAATCCGTCCATTTGCATGAGATCAAGCAGAACCTGTTATCTCTCGGCGTTTTTGGCTGCATGCGGACACAGCGAAGTCATGGTTGCTCAGCTAAATCCATCCGTTATAATCTCCACTCCGCTGCTCCACAAGGACCAAATAAACCGACGATGATATGTACCGCCATAAAACTCTGTGCTCTCAAAGGCCTCCGTGCCGCCCGACATAAACAGACATTAGTCGCCCGATTCATGGCGGTGCCTCCAACAGACAGCAGTCCAAAAGGAATATTGTTGGTAACCCTGAGAATATATTCAGTGCTGTGAGCAAACGATCATGTTCAAGCCTGTTTTACTGTGGAATGACGGACTAAAGCCACGCTGGGCTTGATTGTTTTCACGATACGTCACAGAGGACAGTGGAGAAATGTGCAGTGGTGTGCCAGCTGCAGGGACGACCATTTCCTTCCCTAGTGTTCAAAATATAGTCTCTTGTGGTTACATTTCACAACCATACTGCCTCCGAAAAGAGACGGTAGACGCACTCATTTGGGAGGTTCTAGTCCTGCCAAGACCACGAGCAAGATGTTCCAGGAAGAGATGTGATCAAGATGAACTAGTTTCATTTGGCCTCTTGGAACAGACATGCAGGGCAGCACTTTGGCATTGCTGTCATAGTTTATATATATATAAAGAGAGAGATTAGCTTTGTTAAAAACAATTCTCTGATAAAAGAAAACTGATTTAAACTGACTTATTATATACATTGTATTTGTTTACATGGGATTTTAACAGCAAAGGTAGCGTATCAACGCACTACGATTGTCTCAGAATGGATACAAGCAACAGCAACATTGTTTCACGTGTTTTTTTTCTGCTCAATCGGGTATACGCTATTTTAGAACCGAACTGCTTTTGTGATGAAAGCATAAAATAAAGCCACACGGAGTGAAGTCAAATTGATGACAGCTCACCGCTGAGACGATTGAAACTCATTTTCGCGTTTAGAGAGAAAAGCCATTGATGAACTTTGAAGCGAACTGAGAGAAGCCGGGTAGAAAAGGCGACACGAAAACGTGGATTTTCTTTTTTACTCCCAAATCAAAACGTGCACGGCAGAAAAAAAATAAGCTTCGATTTGTGCCGACATTTGCCGAAAATTCGCCAGAAAATCGAAGGTTATGATTTTGGAATAAGCGAAGCAACAATTAATTTCCTTCAGCGGTTTGGGTTTCACGTTCAAAACCATAACCGGTGTTCTTTACTTCCCGTTAAACAAAGTTGGAGCGCTTACCTGAGAGTTTAAACGTCCCGTGGAAAAACAAAAAACATCTGTATTTTTTTCGCTTTTTAAAAAAAAAAAAGACCGGTAGGTAGAGAAAGCGCGTGCTGTGGTGCCCGCGCGCGCTGCTGCTGCTGCTGCCGCTGCCGCTCCGGTTGAAGACGCCCCGCCCCCTCCTCCTCTTCTTCTTCTTCTTCTTCTTCTTCTTCTTCTTCCTCCTCCCTCCCTCCTTTTATTTTCCTGCAACACTTTCCACCCGCACAGCTTCCATTGGACCATAACGACTCAAAAGAAAGACGCGCCTCGAGCCGCAGTTTAATGGTACAGGTTTTTTTTATTGCATGACTTGTAGCAGCTGCAGAGAAACAACGTTTCCGGTGGGTACAGTGAGGGGTCGAAGGGTCTGAAGCCCCCCCGCAGATGACAGAGACGTTCAGTGGACATTCAAATGACGCGGCTAACTTCTTGCACCTTCCTCCTCGAAGACCTGCGCTCACATACTGCATTTAAAACCTGCGACTGTGACGCTTAGAGGGTGGGGGGGTCAGGTGTACTCGGCCTTCAGTTAGAGCGTGCACTTCATCAGGTGTGCTTTCACAGTCCTTACAGGGAAGATGGTGGTTATTGCTGGCTACTTCTTATTGTTGTTGAGAGGATTGTGGTGTGCTTTGGTGTGGGTCTCTCTCGAGCAAGCACTCGGAAGTTTTTCTTTTTTTACTTCTATGTGTAGCTGCTCGTCAAGTCCAAATATCATTATTATCAATGACGGAACATCGCAGAGATGAAACTTCCAAGTTCAAGCCCAAACTCTTGTCTATCCGGACTAAGCAATGACTCCATCTACCGGCTAGTGGTTGTACTGCAACGACAGCGGGGGTCGACATATTTAAGTATTTGTTTCTAAAAAAAAATAATACAGCTCCCTTTTAAGGTAAGTAGACCAGCCACATATTAAAACAGAATTTGCACTGTAGGACTTGTAAAATGGTCTCAAAGTTGTCAAAGTAACTTGGTCACTCAACTGTCACTGAAAAAAAAAAATGAAATAACAAAAGTGGATAATTGTACTGTACCTGAAAGTAACTTTGCACCAGACCCTTCGTACAATGTATGCAGCTTCAAATATAGGACTCAAAGATATGGGCTCTAATGTTATCATATGTATCCATATTATATTCATATAATTAATAAAAAAATAAATACATTTAACAAATACAAATTATTTTGCAGTGGGTAAATTACCAAAGCAACTGATCATCACCCACAGTTGTATTGTTAATACATTTTTTTCAAGTGTAGGATTTCTCGATAAAACCAATAAGCCCCCCCTCCCTCCCCAACCTCCCCGTAGTAATTTAAACCCCTTAAAGTCCCTAAACTGGTACGGCTGTGCTATCGAACTGGGTGGGATTAGACTCCATCCAGTCGCCTATAGGGCTGCAGGTGAGCGTGGGCTCACTGGAGGCTAGACACTGTAGCGCACACAGAGAGCAACCGTAAGTAAAAGTAGATGCTGATGATTATGTTGGCAATGGGACCCCGGACCAGCTTCTGGCTTAGGCCCGAAAAAAGCTGAGGGCACACGATGTGCACATTTACATGTCTTCAATCTGCATATCTTGTAAAAAGGTCATATGAAAACATTTTCTTTTTACTCATCCTTTTTTTTAAACTTTTTTTTTGATTATGTGTTTTTTTTTTGTACAAATCTTTGTATAACCTGTTGAGACATATCAAAACGGATTGAACCAACGGAAAAAAAAGAATCACCCAACAACAAAAAAAAAGAATAAATCCCATGCATAAGTTATGTCCCACTCTTACTGATTGCATTTGTAAGTAACCATCTTAATAAAATCTGTGTGCATGTCTGCAGATCAACAACATTTTTGATTTAGTCTTTTTCTTTTTTTTGTGGATAAAATTGCTCATCCTATTTTCCAGCAGGTATTGCTGCAGAGTCCGATTCCAGATCCCGGCCATGTCTATTCCTGAACAGCAGGAGGCGCAAGAGGCATGTTGTGTAGATGCTGGCTGCAGGAATGAACACCCCTCCGTAAAAGAAGCCGTTGAGAAGCAAATGAGTTCCGTGAGAGCCACTGTGATTTCAGTTCAAGAAATTTAACCTCATTTCCTATAACATTTCTTTTTTTTGTTCTTTTTTTTTTGTCCCGCAAGAAATCGTTGCTTCGTCACCCCGAAAAGCTTCGACAGAGAGACAGATACTGTGGATGTTTTTTTTGTTTTTACTTATACTTCCATCAACCTCCCGAGCCTGGACTCCGGCAGCTCAAGTGGGACCGGACAGTCAGTCAGTCAGTTGCAGACGAGGACGGGAAGAGGGAGACGAGGGGTGCAGGGCACAAGGGAGGGGGAGGCAAAGTCGCCCCTATCTGCAGAGGTCCTCCTGTGTAGAGTCTCGCACATTTTTCCTCTTCTTGCTGTTGCCCTGGAGGTGTGGCTTGTTGCTCTGGTGACTTTTGGTGCTTGGGTTGGAGCTCTGCTGCCCCTGGTGGCCACTCTTATGGTTGGCGCGATGAGACGTTCTGGCCTGGGCGAGATGACACGCGGGACAGAAAACAAATTCAGTTCTATGTTCCGCCTCGCTGTCGTGTCGTCCAATTTGCTCTTCATTAAAACACACGTGGTTCCGCTATGTGTACACCCTCACTTTTATATGATGTGTTTGGTTTTTCCAGGGATAATGCGTATAAAAAGGTAAAGCTTGTTCTAACCTTGCCACCCTTGTTGCTTCCAGACGGAGTGCTGTTCGCCTGGCTCTGCGTTCGGTTGTTGTTGGCGACGGTGGACTTTTCTCTGTGGCCGCTGGAGCCCCGGCCGGACTGCTGCTGCTGCTGCTGCTTGGCTGTCTTGCACGGCGTGCCATCAGAGTCCTGCGGAAAGCAGCAAAACAAAAATGTCATAAACTGGTTCTCACCACAAAGTTTTTTCGCATATCTGTGTGTGTGTGTGTGTGTGTGTGTGCTACTGACCGCGTCACTGGAGCTTGAGGTTGCGGTTGTGGAGGATGGCGACAGTGGAGAGGAGGGCGACGGAGAGGAGGAGTTGGAGGTTTTGTTGCAGGGGGCAGACGGGAGAACTACTACATCATCGTCGTCATCATCATCATCATCAGGAACGTTGTTGTTGCGCTCATCGAGCTGCTGGGACTCAAACAGTGTGACATCATTTCCTGTTGAAACGGGAAAAAACGATAGACATGGAGGTCAACTCTGTGCAAAGTCAAGCGGACAAGACGCAGGTCGGTACCCCTTTCTTCACCCTTTCTCAAGATGAGTCAGAATGTAGTTTCAATATTCAAATATTCTATTCTAAAAAGACTGAACGTACTGTTGAGTGGCACATCGTTCTGACTCCCCCAGTTCCTCCGGATCCATTCCCTGTACTCGTCCACTTCCTGGGTTACCCGAATTATTCGGCCCAGCACACTACGATGGGATGGAGACAAATGGTATGACACTTGAATGCATATACATGTACAGATATTGCAACAATAAAGTAACTTTAAAAGGATGCCGTGCGCCATCGGCCGCTCCTCCAAATCTCACCTCTCCGTCTCGTTGTTGGGATAGTACTTGGCGATGGGTGACACGGCGTGGCTGAGCACCACGTAGGCGTAGTCGAAGGCCTGCTTCACTTGAATGGCCCCGTATGAACTCCGACCGACATCGTTATCTGGCGGAGGCGAGACAAGACGGTAAATACCGGAACCGCCGAAAACGTGCCGCACACAAGACGTTCGCCCTTCAGACTTCCCCGCTCGTACCCGGCTGCAGCGGGTCCTCGATGTAAAGCATGGAGGACCTGTAGCCGTCCATGCTCCTCTGAACGTCGTCTTTGGCAACGTAGCAGCCTCCATCTTTTATCCTGATGCCCGTTTTCAGGTAGTTGAAGTGGCGGCCGTAGAGCTCGAAGAATTCGATGAGCAGAACGCCGATGTTGATGTTGGGGCTGCTCACGTCCTCCCGGTAGTGAAGCTGGACAACACACAGTGCAAGTAGAGTTACTTTAAACTGTTAAAAGGAGTTTAGCAGGTCCAGTGCTGTTGACACGGTCATGAAAAAAGCAAGCGATAAAAATACCGAGCTGCAAAGGAGCTGGCACCCAATGTCGTTACTAAGCCAATAAGAACACACACACTGTTCAAAATAAACCATTTTAATAACCAGCTGTGTCTGACCTGCAGGAAGCTGACAGCCATGAGGAAGAGACTGTAGGAGCCAATTCCGCCGGTGAAAACCTCATTGAGGTCCCTCTGCAGTAGGAACTGCTTCAGCACCAGGACCAGGTAAGGCAGCACAGGGTATTTCTACAGGACATAAACACACAACGGATGTGGTGAGGAGTGTTGAGGCCTTTGGCGCCCTCTATAGAACAAACAGGAGGTTATAAGCCTTAAAAGTGCAGGTTCTTCATGGCGGAACACAGGAAGGACTGAGGCAATGTAAAAGAGTTTTAAGCTCTACCTCTTTGAATTCCTTGATGAGCCGTGCAGCTTCAACACCATTTTTCACGTTGAAGCTGATGTCCACTTTGACCTCAGTGAGGGAGTCTCTCAGTTTGATGATGGGAACCTGAAACACACGGGATACCAGTCCCAATAGTGAGGGAGCGATCAAACAATCAGCACATTCAAACGCTTGGATCAAGTGCCTCCCGACGTCCCGCTTTAATACCCGATGACAAATAGCACACTCGATCAAACAAGTCCACATTTTCTGACCTAATCCTTCGCTAAACTGCTTGAGCAAAGATTTGAAATTCTAATCTGCTTTTGGAATCCCCAGCAAAAGTGAAAGGCGAAACAAACAAGAAAAAAAAAAGCTTCATTTAAATCCTCTAAGTCGTGAAATGAAAAGGAACAGATGAAAAAAATAAATTGAATCAATGCACAGTCTAAAAATATCTCCAATTCGCAGCGGTTTAAAGTGAGCTAGGCGTCAGCATAAATGCATTCCATTTTAATCTGGAAAGAATTACAGTGAAACACTGGATGCACATGTCAGCACACACACGTCTGAAAAAGGTTCGGCAACAAGTTGGCTCAGGGTTTTTGAGTCATCAACACCTCTGTCTGACATCTGACCTGAACATAACAGCCAGCATGACATGCTGGTGAATGACTGCCAGCCTTGGTTGTCTGTTATTAAATCATACCCGCCACATTTCTTCTGCTTAGCGACACCGACAGACGTCTGGCAGAGACGACGACAGCCACTGGAATCCCGTCATTGATTGCGGTCTTACCGTGGCTTTGTCCAGAACTTTGATGGAGTTCTCATCTGCGATTTTCCTCTTCCGGAGAGCCTCTTCCAGTGTCCAGAGTGGGAGGGTCCCCCACTTCCCGAAAACCACCAAGTCAATGTCGCTGGTGGAGGAAGGAGAGTCATTACATTACACACAACTTGCACTGGACAATGAGTTGGACAATAATTCAGCAGCGCAATACTTTTTTTATTCACATTGGTTCTTATATTCCTTTATTTTATATATTATTATTATTATAATTCATTTAAGTGCTCGTCAGGGTGTGAAGGGTCTGCGTCTGACATTCATTTGCTCTGTGCGTGTCTTGAAATAACAATTACATGTCAACAATGTCGGTTAACCAGCATTAATAATTAGTAAGCGGCAGACAAAAGCAGAGAATGATTTGCTGACTGGATGTAAAACTCTATCCATGAAATTCGGAGCAGTATTTCTGATAAGGAGCAAGTCGATAGTTTAGCTAGCATATGAAAAGAGAAGTGGCTCACCTTGTAGGCAGATAAAGACCAGTGCTGAAACTCCCAAAGACTTGGACCTGGAGAGATTAAAAACAGTTGCACATGTATGGGTTGTTTTGTGGATCACGCACAGGCGTGGTGCAAAAGTGACATCTAATGTGTGGACTATTTTTAACCTCTTCTGACCGCATTAGCTTTATTGAATCCAGCAACTCCTCCATGCATGTGGAAGTTGGCTACAGCGCAAAAGTAACCTTGCATGATGTTTGCATAAAAGAATAGTCCGTTAAAAGAGCCAGTGGTCTCTTAACCTGCACACTATTGAAGTGACTCAAAATGTCACCAACCTGTTAAACCCGCCGTTAAATGCACAAATTGGCAGGCGCACTGAAATAGAAGTTAAGCCTCGACTTTGCCATTACCGCCCCCTCTCACACATCAACCGGCTGGTATGAACTCGGGTTCCCTGCCCGGTCACATGTCCACGGCTAAGCAGATTGCGCGGCCGTGTTTTCTCTCATCTTGAACTGGTCCACTGCACGGTGACAGGCCTGGGACAGCGGTGTTCACCCGTCCTTTAGGAACAGCTGAGCTCGCCACGAGGCGCATCGCTCCATCAGCGGGATCGGAGCGGAATGCCTGAGGTGGCGCTGATAACATGGCCCAAACAGCGGGGAGATAACAGCCAACAGGATGCTTTATGCCAGCAGCTGACTCGTATGATAACGGCGTGGCAAATCACAGGAGATCCCTGTGTCGCACGCTCACAGTGACACAGGCTTCGACATGTTCACTTTTCCTACTCAACCAGCGCATTTCTGGTGAAGCAAAACAAACGCTGGCGTTTCTAATTGGTTTCAGATTACAGTAAAGATTTTCTAGCGAACTGCCAGGAGGCAGTTTTCAGCGACACGCTCTTAAGATCTGGGCCGTCACGCCCTGCGATTCAAACCAAGAGCCCCCCCCCAAAAAAAGAAAGTCTCATTGGTGAGCATGGGGGAAAGGAGTGTACCTCAGCATTGGGCCACAGGTCGTAGATGACTTCCTTTATTCTGTCCACCACCTCCGCTCTCATCTTCTCCTCCTCCGCCCGCGGGGAGATGTACTTATAGAAGTCTTTGACCTCCTCGTGTAGCCTGCGGATGAAAGGACAGAGTTGTGAGAGGAGTTGAAAACTAACCAGTGCATTTTATATCTGTGTATCCGTTTGTTATATTTTGTTTAACAAAGCTAGGAAATCAATGTCATGGCATGAGGCTGCATGAAACATTGAGCCCAGCCATACACTTTACGACATTGTTCGATACCCCAATATGATTGATTTAAGAATGTTTCTTAAAGTTTATAAAAGGCAAAGAGGGCTATGAAAGACGGCTACCAAAAAGTCCCCACCCCTCCCCCCCCGGCTAAGCGAGTCTTTGAAAAAGAGCAGTCATTACTGCTTCTTTGCATATTTCCACCATCAGCTCTTCTCCCAGAGGTACATGTAGATTCATGACCATGAATGGTGGGAACACTGGTCCGGGTTATATATATCAGGTGGAGGTTAATCATTAGCAAAAAATGTAAAAGTGTAATTAATACTGTAAAGAGATTTCTCTTTCCAAAGAGAGCCGGCTGTGTTTTTACCATGATCCCAAACCTTACAGTAGGGCAGTGATGAGGAAAAACATGAACAGGAAGCCATGCTGTGTCCCTGTGTTGTGCGAGTAAATAAATAATCAGCCAAGTACAGGCAGGCGAAGCAAGGCTAGCGCTTTTGTCCTTGGAACAAGTCGCTCTGCCCACATGTGTTGACCTTTCCACTCACCAGCTCCGTACACACACACACCGTAGGCAAAGTAAGAACACAAACAAGCATGTACACAAGCACATGTGCGCAAACAACCATAAAGAGCTCAATCTGGCCAAATATACGAGCAACCCTCTTGGCACAGAAGAAGAAAAGTGATGCTTTCGGATTCTAAAAATAAAATGAGCCAGCAAAGTAAAGCCTGCGTACACCACAGAAAGTTGGACGAGGAAAAACACTGGCAGCTACCGGCGTCGACCAAACTGCTGTTTGGATAAGCGCCTCGAAGAGCACTGCGTTCGCCTCTGGTGTCAACAAGACAAGAACCCGCCACCTCACGGCAGTCGCACTTATTGGACTACTTTTGTGTGCAAACTGCTGCTCTTCAGACCAGGACGAGACACGACAGCCGTTCATACCTAGTTATCAAACTTACTAGCTGTTGCAACTCAGACTGGAACTAATCATTATTTTCCAAAAGGATCAAAATCTGAAAAAAGCAAGACTAGAAAAATGTCTATTACCCAAAATAGGTTCAGTTATCGTCACAAAAAAGGGAACATGGTGATCCTTAATAATAAATAATATCAACACTTGCAAGATAAACAGTAGTTAGCAAACTACAAGCAAGTACGTTAACAAGTATATGATAGGACAATGCAGCTGACCAATAACCGTAGTCCAGTTACCACAGAAGTTGGATGGATTAAAATGTCACAATGGTGTAAATGTACATTACAGATAAACGGAGGGGTGTGTTGCATGTTGTATACAAACTGGAATTACTCTCACATCAGATAAACGGATACAGAAATTTGAGTTTCTTGAGGCACGAGAGTAAAGTGAAGTAATTTCCCAGACTTAAGATTTAATGCATCTAGAAAGTCCTATTTTCTATGGTTGTTTGTTCCGTCCCAGCATTACACCGGACTGCTACCTCGCTCATGGCGCTACTGGGCCACCGCTCTAATGGCCCATCCTCAATTTCTGTTTGGAAATGACTGTTGTTACATGTGTGCGAGTCTACTGCAAGTTCCTGTTGACATTCTCCCTGTGCACATTAGAGACGTCAGCCTCCAACACAAGCACAATAGGTTTCGTTTTAGGCTAAACAAAACAGCAGCTACAGTCAGCATTACAGATAGAAGATATACGTTTCGATTTCAGCACAGATCTCTGCAGCTCAAATAGCAGTAGTACATTAAGATGCCACAGACCAAAGACCAGTTACAATGAAACCCCATCTTAAGTGCAATTCAACTAAAGTAAAATGACTCCATTTAGCTTTAAAACTGCCCCAGTAGGTTTCATTTCACAGGAAACAGGCTGCTGCTGCCTCCTCCTCCTCTTCGTCGTCGTCATGTGGTTTGAGCGATCGCAGAAATGCCCCACCCCGCTGGATCAGGTTTCATCTGCGGGAGCACTGCTTATCTGTTAATCCCACCTGCCTATATCATTGTGATATTATGTAATCTAGAGGGACAGAAAAATGATGTTCTTTCACCTCCTTAGCGCTTGGAACAATGAGAGCAGGGAAATGAGGCAAAGGGCTTGAGACAGGATAAAACAAGAGGCGAGCACTGCTCCAACAAGCATCGCAGCCACACCGAGCGGTTTGGTATTTTATTTTAACACGTGCACAATCATTTGAATAACAACAAATACGTGCATCCGGAACGATCAACTGTTTTGCAATTCTGCTTGAACAAGACAAACAATCCTGTGTCAGTCTCTATTTTATATGACAAGACATTTGTTATATAAGGGTTAGCAACAAGTATGCATATTTTAGGTTAATACGGTTAGCATAGAAACACAATGAGCTCACAAGTGAGAGCCATTTTAAAATGTAAATAAAAACAAAATGCTCTTAAAACATTCCTTAACCCTCCTGTTGTCTTCGGGTCAAAATGACCGGCCACTGTGTTAAAAACCCCCAAAAGATCCCCTAAACGATATTTTTTTTTAACTTGAAATGTTATGACTTTGCCTAGATTGGCCCGAACAGTAGAAAAAGTGAAATGTTGCTTTTATTCACATTTCCATGTAAGCTGTACAAAAAAAGTTATAACGGTGGTCTTCGGGTCAAAATGACCCAATAGAGTTGAAATCAAGGTTACAGAGTTATTTACACAACACAGAATGTTACAATGTTTCAGTTGTGTCTCAGATAAAATCAACCCTGAAGCTGAAAGAGAGAATTCCTTTCAAAAAATGGCAAAATAACGTGGTCCTCAGCAGCATACGAGCAACACGGCAGGCTTGCAGAACAAAACGTCATGAAGATGATCCCAGGACCCACAAGGTCCTGTGGGTCAAGTGAAAATGGAAAACTCAGGTAGTCACACATGTTGTGGTGAATGACAAGTTGTTTCTTCAAGCAAGATGAAATTTGGTTGAAAAAAATTCAATTAAGCTGCTTATATGGGGGGTTTAGTGAAGACGGGTTATTTTGACCGGGAGGACATGAGGACAACAGGAGGGTTAATACACCTTTCTTTCACTTTATTACTTTCTGATTATGACTGGACTTCAAACGAGCACGTGTATGGGACAAACGGTGGGATCAGTGCATCCCTTCTGCCATTTGAATCCTCCTGTTCACATATGGTCTTTGTATTATGAAATATTGCTGCGCTAGATAAGACTGCCGTCGTGCGAGGCCTCTCCACGAACGCATTGGCATTATGATCTGGACATTACACAGCTAAAAAAACAACGGCAAAACTCATCACCAAAGGCGATGAGCAGAGGTAGAAAAAAGGTAGAGAGCCAGAAACCCCCAGAAGGTGGAACAAAAGCACGGAGAGGGAGGGTGCGAGGAGTGGGTGTGGTGCTGAAATGCCTTCATGTGAACCATAGCCATCTGTCAAATTTGGTAGAATTAAGGGAAACAAGGTTATAGCGGTATTTCTCGGGTTGAAATTTTGGCCCTTGCCATCCATTGCAACGAAACCAGGGCGGCGTGTGTGCACTACACAACACTGCTGTGCCCAAGTCGACGGGGGCGCCAGGAGGAAAATCCGTTGCATCCCACACTGCAGGCTTTCAAATTGAGGACGACCGTAAACTGGCGCAGAGGTGTCAGTGTCTCCAAAGTGGCATATTCATTAATGTTTCATCAATGGAGTGATCCGGGGGTTCTAAGAGTTGGCCGCGGGGGACAAAAACGGCTCAAGTTCCCCAGAAGCCCACACGCTGCTGACTGCTGGCGGAACGCTGTGGTCAAAACAGCATCAGTCGGAATATAAACATGGCAATACTCGTCACCTGTTGATTGTCTGAGCGTTCTTAAAACTGAATGGATATTTTTATTAATCCTAAAAGGGGGAACCTTTTTTGTTACAGCAGCATTACAGACAGAAAAAAGGTACAAAAAAATAGAATATTAAATGAACCATAGTGCAATTTACGGTGTTAAAGCCGTGTGATTGATTGGATTAGATTTACTGTAGTCCTATTGCAGAAAGCATTTACGTCAACTGATCTGGTGCCTGTGTAGGAACTAGTGAGTCACTTAATATATACACAAGTCCAAGGAGAGTTTTTATGTTGTAAACATTACAATGTAAAACAGTGGAGCCAAATGCCATTGATTGTTTTTTATATTCCTTGATGTGAAATAGCTTCAATGGAGAAGCTAATATTTCAGAGTAGTTTGCAACTTTCTTGTACGGCTCAACTGTTGCGATGGGGAAGCATGTGGCTTCACAAATTACCATTTAAAAGTAGTTTTCTCAACACCAAGAAATTACTGTCACGAGTCAAGTTTGTGATTTAACTTTGTGTTATTCCTTCTCGAAAACATTACATAAACCTATTTAGGGATAGTTATTTTAGTTCTAGTTTCTTCCCCCATATATTACGGTCACAATGCAAAACGAAAGCTAACATTTTGGACACTAAAAAAGGAAAGGGGGATCATAAAGAAACCCTACTCAAAAAAAAAAAAGATTGCATGAGAAATGTCAACAAAAGGAAATTGTCCATGGTGAGAAGGTCACAGTTTGAACACATGTTATAAAAAAGAAACCTGAAGAGCACTCAGTGTTGCTCGCCAACAGCATCAGTCTGGAGCACAGGAAGGCTTCCCTTGGACAGGAAGAGCGGGGAAGGGTAAACATTCCTCCATACACATGGGGAGTTATGGGGAGCCGCCCACATGTGCTGCTCAGGCGGGGCCCGTTTCACCTGCTGTCCAAATGGCCGGCATGCAGGCTCTCTCTCTCTCTCTTTCTACAGGCCGAGAGGGGAGGAGAGTGTGACATAGATGTCAGAGCCAGCAGAGGCTGGAACCACCGTTCTAATAATGGCGCTTCGGTCACAAAGGTGCTATCTGCGTGCCATGTATCATAAGCCAGGGCTACTCATCAGTGAGTGATTAGCCACACTCTCCTTAGCCTTCGAGTGATGCTCTTAAAAAATTATATATATGCACTTTGGTGGTAGCCAATATATAGGATATAGACAGATCATTTAACAGTAGCTGTAGACGTAGCTTCTCTCGCAAAAGGGAATTTCCAATACGTTCAGCTTGCGGTGAATAGTTTGTTAGCCATACGTCCAAATGAAGAACCATGTTGACTGCTACATCAATTATCAACATTTGGGATTTCTGCATTTCTGGTAAATCCATCCATTACACCGCAATGCCTCTCTGTTAGAAAGTTGAATCGTGCCACCACAGTAAAGAAAACCCACAACCACCAGATCAGAACACAATTCGGCCGCACAGAAGTGGGCCACAGCTCTCTAGAGCCCCACTGGCTTCCAGTGCCCTTATAAAGTGTCTCAACAACTGTCCCACACCACCAGAAAGAAGAGGTGAAAACTCCCAATCTGATTGGACAGACGCCCAAGGGGCTTGCTTTCCCTGAGAGATGGCTTTGTTTTGTAGAAGTGAGGCCGTGTGCAGAATGTAAACACTGGTCCTTTTCCGACGCAGATCGCTTTGGGAGGCTCTTCGGTGAGCCACAAAGACGGAAGGAGCGTAAATCATAAATAAGCACATGCCTCTGTAACAACCTCATTGCCAAATATAGTGTATGCACTGCCTTGCAGTGGAACGCATCAGATAAGACTTCCATGTTCAGCCTTTGGGTCTGCTTGCACATTCTTTCAAAGCCAACCATGATTCCCACATTTCCTGAACCGCTCCACCAGACTGAATGATCAAACCTAAATTTTATGTTTTTAAAAACACACAGTAAGGACATGCTGATGAGGACGCTGATAAACAACGACAAAGAACAAGAATCAATCTTCATCAAACAACAAGTATACTACTCTTCAACACATCCCACACCCAGGACGCACCCTCAGAGCAACCAAACATGTATTACGAGCTGAGACTTCACCGCGGAGTTGACAAAACATAGCTGCTCACATCCTCATAAATACGGTATGCATTTCAAAAGACATATGTGGCAATGCCACAGATCATGGCGGCATTGTGCATCAACAGAATGTGGTGAGGAGTTGGTGTGATCAAGGCTCTGAGGCGCTGGTTCTGGTATTAGCACAGCTAATCACCAAGGAATGGCATTGTGCAAACACAGAGCTTCCATATTACTATAAATGAGGATCTGCCAAACACCAAGCGTCACACTCGGCCCCGCTTGTCTACACACGTCTGACAGAGAGGGCCGTGGAAGGGGCCAAACGTTGCACCCAAAAAGGTCTTCAAAACAGAGCCCAACCCACCAAAATAATTCTCCCTGGTCATAACATTTAAAAAGGAGAGTAGCCGTCCCTTACGTAGCTATACGTCAGTAGGTGCTTTTTTTATACCGTGTGACCTAATGGTGTTGAATGCACCAGCTCTGTAATGACTCAAATCCCACACCCACCGAGTGAAGTCTCAACTTGTACGTCAAGGCATGAGAAACCATTTGTGATGTGTGGTTGCAGGATTAAGACAAAGTTTGCATTGATAGAACTGTTTAGTTTGCAGCATGACCTTTATTTCATCTGCACAAGTTTGCTGAATTCCCAACTCTGTATTGACCTGTTCTGGCATTTCAACCAAAGAAAAGCTGTGAATTGAAACGTATTTTGACAACACAATGTGTGATTCAACATATCTCTTTAAACACACCTAAACCGATCTTCCAATGCGATAACTGGTCACCATTTACATTTAGTATTGTTATTCAGAACTGGCGTTCCTCGCTGAGGAATGAACTACATTTGGGTCATTTCGAATACAAATGAGCACATTGATGGGTTGAATAATTCACAGAGTTGGTTTGCTAGAGCAATCACTCAGCCTCGTCGGTAAAGCATGCTGGTTGGCAAACATTGTATGCATCGCCTGCATACAAATGCCCTTTGAAACACGCGCGGGTGCTACAGACAGATCCCTGATAAAGGAGACTGTGAGAGACTAGAAAGCAGGAAAGGCTGTACGGTGAGATATGGACCATGTGGCCAAGACAGAATTTCCACATTTACGGCTGTCAAATTCTCGAGTGCCTTGAGGGCTCCATCGGAGACACGTTGAGCCCTTATTACACACTTCTTCCACAAGTCTGCATAGCTTCATAGCGTGGTGACATTAAAACGAGGGGTTCCCAAGGGAAACCCCGAGATGTAAAAATAAACGGTCAACAAAGAGGAGGGGGGCACATGCGCATTCGGTCTGGTGGGTTAATGTGCACAGACACAGCAACATTAATGACACTCAAGTGTGTCAGGATACTTCGGTCAAGTACCCTGCGGCCGAGGGGAGGAAAACACTGCGCATACTGACCCTCGCTGCTGACAATGAGCAGTGTGTCAACTTCCCACTTCCTCTGTATTGGAGCCAAAGGATCTCTGAGGGCGTAAGGAGGCTGGAGGGAAACCAGTGAGATCACTCAATCCATTTAAAGTGTCACCTCTTTTGACGCTCCATTTCCAAGGCAACATGCACCAAGCCTACAGTGGTGAGATGAAAGAGCGTGCTGTGCGCATGCTCGTTAATACTACAGTAACCAGTTTCTACAGTAATACCTAGAGGAATTATCCGTTGCCTTCGTAAGAAAATGTGTTCAAACTTAAGAAAAGTACTACAAACCAATTTAAAAAAACACACACACACATGGGTGTTTTTTTGTTCATGTTTGTCCATGACAGGATATTTGGTTGACAAGCTACATACGGCGTTGTGAATTCAGGGCTTGGTACTACCACAAAATCCTCTCGATCCAAAATGACTAAGTGCTCAACGTGTTTCATCCGAAGCCTCCTAACCGATACTTTTACCACAAAAATGGAACAGCGTCTTGAAATGTGCGCGGTCATTGGCGATGGACTAATTTACACAAATCATTGACCGCACATCCAACTTTTGGGTGGGGTGGGTGAGACGGACAAACCTCAGTCGTCGCCCCGCGAGTCATTCTCTGAGCGTTTAGAAATTCGGTGCGCACACACACACACACACTACACTTCACCCACTCCTGGTTCACGGTCCCGCCTCCGTGGGAGGCCAGCTTGGGACACATCTAATCAACGGTTGATAACTTTCGGCTAACGTTATCTCTATCGCTCTCTTACCCGACGATTCCTTCAGAGTAGGTTCCTTCTTTCCACGGCGTGCCGGTGTAACCGTCATAGGCTCCCGTGTTGGTGGTGCTGCCGTTCAAGAGGCTAGAGTTGAATCCGAAAGTGCTGGCTTTGTTGTCTCTTTTCCTTTTGTTGGGGTGACCGTCGGCCGTCCACCTCGAAAGCACAGCACTGCCCTGCTGCCTCCCTCCGCCGACACCGCCCCTGCCACCGGCTCGGTTGTTGTGGTTGCAATTGGTTTCCAGTGGCAAAAAGTCCCGCTGTGCCGTTAATTCCCGGTTCGCCATCGAGGACCACACGGTTTGAGTCCTGCTATCGCCGCCGGCTGTGTTTGTATCGAGTGCCCCGTTTCTGCCGGCGAGGAGTGCTCCCGACGCCCCGTTGACGATCGCTTTTAGGCTCGACGTGTTCTGAGATCCAGTGATGTAGCTGTTATTTACATGCAAGTAGCCGAGTCCTTGGGTAGTCTCCCAAATTTGCATCCACAGGTTGTTCGCGGGTCCACGTTGTTCTGGTTGAAACCAGGCGATTCTTGGATCCATCAAATGACACTGTAGGTAAGCCGCCCTCCGTCCCCACCGAGCAGTGCTCAGCTCGTGTGCAGCTAGCCAGGTCGCTAGCTAACGTTAGCCAACGTTAGCCCGCTAGCCTCGTTATAGCCGCTAGCGGAGGTTCTCCGCCGCCCGTTACTTCGAGAATGTGGTAAAAAAAAATACGTTATTCAATGGTGGCGATACACAACTGTCAACCGTAATTAGCCGCAGGTAATAAAACAACCGAACCAAGTATTTAAAATGGTAGCTCAAGCCAAAGTTGGGGTTGAAGACTGGCGAAACGTGCAGCAGCTGCTTGTCGAAGTGGCTGTCTGACCCTTTCCCCTGATCGTGGGTCCGTCAATGGCGAAGTGTACAGCAGAACTGCGCATGCGCCGGGCTAGTGGAAAGGGGCGGGGAGACACGAGTTACGCAACACACAATTTATTTTTCTTACGTAACATCTGATTTACTATTCTCACATGAAAATAAATTGAAACCGTGTGGAAAGTATTACAACATAAACCCGTTTTATTTCATGATGCTACTTTAACCTTTTTTTCTGTACTATTCACCCGGGGTGAAGTTAAATACCACTATTTTCCAAATTTGCTTTTATGTTGCACATTTTAGGGGTGCATTTGTAAGAACTCCCATGAAATATACCAATCGGAAATAGAAAACGGCGAAAGGGCTTTAATAACTAACAATTGTCACTGTAAATTGGTCAATCATTAATAAAATCGTACAATTTTCCACAGAGAAAACAGTTTTTGCCTAAAACCTAAATATTTATATCCATGTTACACTTAAGAAAACGCTGAGTTAATCCATATTTATTTTATAAAATGCCTTTATTCACAGTTTAATAACATGATTTCCCTCAAATTGATCTTGAAATTTGTATTGATTACATTACAATATTTATCAGCATTTCCCTGAAACATTGTGGTAACCCAGCGAAGCTGTGTCTGGCTCTTACAACGCAAGAACTATCACACGGCTCATTTTGATTAGATGGCATGTGTGGGTGCAAATCACCATTAAATCTGCCATACTGCATTAACAACTGCAGTAGCTGAACTTTTGAAGCATGATAAAAAAGATGGCGTTACCTCAGGTCTAAATATTTCCAACCTGCAGTTGTAGAATAGCAATCTCAGTTATTGGTGTTGGTGAAACCAAATCTATTTCACAACAAGAATGCTTTCAGTAGAAAGGCTTTCTAAGTTACAACTCCATGAAAAAGAGTGCCATTTGCTAGAATGAGAAATGAATGCCAATTCATAACGATAACGTTGAGAACGCCAAACCCTCTCAACTTAGCAGGATGCTGAATTTACAGAACATTCAATTGTGTTTCTTTGTGAGCAAGCCAGTGTCTTTTACGACTGAATGAATTATTACACAATACCCACCAACTTTTAATACAGCAATCCTTACTTTTAGGGCTCTATAATGTAAAAGATGTCACTGAGGTACATGAACTTCTTCAAACTCAGGTCTGACAACCATTTTGGGTGAAATGATGCATATGAATCAAATCTTTTACAAATAATAAAAGACTTTACTGTAACATGTAGGAACTACTAACTAAATATCCAATTCTCTACACTTTTTAACAACAAATTGAATTTCAAGTCACCTAGTATCATGTTAAATCATTATTTAGAGAATATAAACATTAAAACTGATTAAAACAAATGGTATACTACCTACAAGAAATAAATACTTGATGGTTTGAATGCACATGTTTAGCAGTTATTTCTTCACCACCTTCTCCAGATAACCAATGAATCTCCTCAGGTTGACTTTAATGTTGTCCAGCACACACAGCTGCTGGGGGCTGTATTTGCCTCTTCCTTCTTTACGTATCTAGTAGACAAGAAAAGAAATTGTTAGGAGATCAGATTAGACATTCCCTTAGTAGTACCACAGGGAGGATTTGCACTAAAACACGGAATGTTTTGACAAAATCTTGTATATTTCCGTAGAGTAAAGGGATACGTTCACATTAGTATTATTGTTCAAGTCATTGTAGGCAATGCAAGACAAAAAGGCCCGGCAGTTGGATGGGCTACTCTTGTTGAAAAGGCCTTTAGAAATTGTGAAAAACGGGTACAAATAAACGAGTCTCTGGTACCTTAGCTCGGAATACAGGCTGAAGGGCCTTCAGTGCTGGCAGTAAATGGAGGTTTTTGGAAGCCATCTCTGCCTCGTCTCCGTCTGCAAAAACGTCAAACAGGGCGTCCAGGGCTTCTCCGTTCACCACCAGGTTGCCGTCCTTCGTGGCGACTTCAAGTAGAGCGTTTCCAATCATCTGTGTGGGAGCAACGGTTCTTAAGAGGGAGAACACTTATTCGAAAAACGGAAGAACCCGGCAGGAAGACTATACCTGAAGGGTTTCAGCAGTGTCCTTCTCTTTGGCTAACGTGCTGCCGGTGATGCCCAAAATGGCGACGGCGTTGACTCTCACGCTGACAACGTCGCAGCGGGTGGCAGCTTCGCTCAGACTCATCAGCTGCTGGGGGGTCATACACTGAGGAAGACGAAAGCAACCGTGCACGGTCGACAGGGTTTAGCGCCAACTGGCAGCGAAGAACAAAGTCTAGCTCCTACGCTGCCTCTGTGTTTATTCAGTCAACAAACACGCACATCGGTTGAAGGGGCCCTCCTTTAATGGGGACTCTGTAGCCTGTTGAAACAGTTGTCACTCCTGGTGATGTCATGGAGGGACCCATGAGTGCAGATATTTAAAAATCCCTCAAAGGAAACACCAAAGCTGAGGAGCATTCTGTACCTGGGAGATATTTTTGGAGGCAATCATCTGTAACAAAGACCGCATGGCGCTTATGACGGCCTCCAGGAACTCCTCGTCTTTGGGTATCTCTGAAATAAGAGAAAGCAAATTGACCCCATTGAACTGATGCGTCACCGGCCCCATTGGTGCTACTCTGTACTACTGCAACCGATCAGTCTCGGGGTACAAAACCAATTTGTCCACTGTGACCATTTTTTGGTTTTCCCTTCGAGTTGAAAGTGCGTTTCAGTGATAACAAAATGCGCTCCGTTACAAGTGATATATGGGAGACCTGCTGCGCCGAAAACCAGCGTGGAAAGGTGCTGAGCCGCTTCCTGCAGGGCCGCCGCTCCTCCCAGAGACTCGGCGTCCATGGCGGAGAGGATGCTGTGCAGGCACGTCAGCGCCCGGGACTGCACCCGCTGCACCCTGAAGCATAGAGGAAAAGAGGCTTTGGTCGCGTGTCGCCTTGGAACTAATCGGTAATGACCGTTTAAGCTTCTGCATCGAAAGATGAAACCATCCGATTTCTCAACTCGGACTCCATTGACTGTAGAAAGATTCATGTTTCTGGATTACCGGCGCTCAAAACAAAGTTCACCAGAGTGAGAATAGTCAAGCCGAACGGACTCAGATATGGTCCACACGTTCCTATCTGACAGACGAAATAAAGAATCGATGAGAAGTGAGAGGATTACTTTTTTATCAGGCCTCTCCAGGAGGGAATCTGTTGGCACACATCCATGGCTTCCTTTCTGGGGAACTCGGTCTTTTTGAGGACCTTGAATCAAGCAAGAGAAAAAGTTTAATCCTTCTACCATTTAGTGGGGGTTTCATAAAAGGTCCCTTATATACTCCTCAGGTTCATTGCATAATTACGGCCGCAAGGGTTGTGACAAATTGACAATTTAATTAAATTCCTATGCTTGTCTAAGTAACGACATCGCCAGGAACTCCCCCCTTTTCCCGTAGCCATTGATTGGCCGATGTGAGGTGTTAAAAGATGAAGCGGGCAGGTATTTGCCTTTTCTGGGATGCTGTGCTGGATAAGGGCCTCGTGCACCTCCGCTGACAAACACAGCGGAGACATGAGATTGCACACTCCGTCACAAAGGCCGTCCGGACCCAGGTCGCCTTCGTCGCTGCTCGACTCCTCCTCCCACTCGTCGTCGGAAGGATCTTAAAAAGCCCACAAACACATCCAAGTTTATCGAGTGAAACCAGACAAATGCCACCAACGCAGGGTGACAAAAGGCATTTCTATGCACTCAAGTGAACTCATTAGGGTCTGTTTCTTTGTTATAACGGGCCCTCTCCCGTGTGCACACGCGGTCTGATGTGGAAACAACGTTGACGAAAAGGGGCCTGCGGTCAGCACTGCTGTCCACGTCCACAACGCTCACCGTCGGAGCAGCACATGTTGACGATGATCTCTAAGGACGTCTGCTGGGCCGTCAGCAAGGCCGCGGCCTCCTTCAGCTCCTCCTTGTCCCTCTGGACAAAAAAAAAAAAAAAAAAACAAGCAGCCGGGTGAGTCAACGTCGTAACCGAAAACGATGACCGTTATCGCACATCGGAGTTCAGCTGCTTGACACAAAGAGGCGATGAGTTTCTCCATCACTTTCAGAACGGGGGGCTCGGGGTTAGTTTAGCAGCGTTATGAAAGACAAGCACTGCCCTTAATTATTTCTTCTTTTTTTATTAACACCCAGTTAACTAGAAAAACAGGCCGCGATTAAGTCAACTCTCATTGTGCGACGTGCAATATCACGAGGGGATTTTTGGAAACGTCGCCAACGAATGTCATCGCTGGAAAATCCCGGGGCTGCGGCTGGGACGGAGATGAGAGGGACAGCTCTGTCTCGCCGAGGTCACGTCTGGGGGTATGTCAGCGCGCTGGAAGCCAGAAGAGCTGGACCCCAGCTGAACCCTGTGTCCCCCCCTCCCTCCCCTCCCGCCACCCAAACCCCGACAGTGTGTCTGCTCTGGCTGGCTTTACCGGATGACTCACGCGTCAGCTTTTCCCCGAGCATCAACTCCTGCAAACACACAAGACTGGGTCACGCTGGCGCCGTGCCGACGTACACCCCCCCCCGCCCCAATCCTGAAATGGACAATGTAGCTGGGGGTAAACTTCTTCTATGAAATCCATTAATCTACTTGTCAGGATGTGTACAGCTTTTACTTGAAAGGACCCCTTTCTCCCTTTCGCTCTATTGTGGAGTAAATCGCCTCCAGAGCGAGACGACTGCCTTCTCTTGAATACAATGGGACTATATGGCACGCAAAGCGACCAAAAAGATACATTTAAAAAAAAAATGTTGAAAACTGGTTGCAATCGGCTTAAGCCGTCATTTACGCAGGTTTTCTTATTCCCTCTGGGCCATTTACACGGGGTTCATGATCTCTCCGACGGATCTGCAGCAACACAAATAGTACTTAACTATAGACACCACTTACAGGCAACAGGTCAGAGAAGTCGTTATCACCCCTCACAGCCTTTCCATTCCCCTTGTGTTTTGGTGCTTCCTCCTCCTCCTCTTCTTCCTCGTCCATCTCCACCGCAGCCTGGTCCTCCGAGTCCGCCGCAGGGGGTGCATCTCTGTGACGGGCCTCTTCTGCTCGTCTCAGTTCAGGTATCAGCGTTCCCGGGTCCAGGTCCAGGCACTTGGACAAGGTGGCCACCGCGGCGTTGAGCGTCTGGGCCTGACGGGCCGCAGGTAAACTGCCCTTCACGTTCCACAGGGTCCCTGAGTGACACGGCGAGTTACAGGCGACCTTCAGCTGGGGGGGGGTCATGCTTTTAAGACTAAATAGAAAATGAAACTAAAGTAAAAAGACTATTTGCACCTGCGGCCAACGTCCTGAGGAGAGTGTGCGCCATGCTGGGCTGGGACGTCCGCAACGCGCTCTCCACGACACCGAGCACAGCGGCGTTCAGGCTACAGAGCAGCTCCGGGTTGTCCTCAGTCACCGTGTGCAAACAGTGGGCTGCCAAACACACAGAGGAGAGACCAAAATAGATGGATTTTTTTAAGCCTCGGTTACAAAAATAATATTAGGATTTCAAAAAGAATCTGCCTGTTACGGGAAATCCACTCTGTTATTCAGCCGCCGTAGTCACAACATAGCTCGGAGTTGTTTGTTGACATATTTGGTGTTTTTTATCAGCACAGAGATATGCATCTGCAGCTCACGGATCTCTTGGCAACAGACTCCTTCCGTCTGGGCCTAAATGCTTCTCCCATGAACATGTTAAGACACGTCACAGCCGACGCTACAACACCGTCCCCGTGTGGGGATTTTCGGACGATGTTTCTGTTGTCAATGGGAAATACGCAGCTATATTCACCTTTATAAAACCTAGTACTGATCACAGCGTGAGGGGGACATAACGGAGCTTTAACTCTCTCTCATGTAACATTCAGAACTGTTAGTGTTAGAATGCATCCGCTTTCTGCATGCCTTTTCTCATAAAAGCATTTAAAGCATCTCCAATCAAGCATTGTTTAAATACATTTTAATTCTTCCATGACACATTACTGCCACCTGCTACAGGAATAGGGAGAAAACCATTGGCGAATGTGTATTAATTAAACACCAAATGTATGGCAAGTTTAACATTTAGTAGATGTACTGGATATTCAGCAAATTCCTAATCAACATGAGCATTACATCAACCGACAAGGACATTCTTCATCATTAGTTATGACTAGTAACACTCCATAGGAAGAATTAATCAATTTACAGATCCAAGTTTGCTATTGAATACTGAAAATGCCCCTTTTTAATTTTTAAGATCAGATGTCTGGAATGTAATTTTGACTAGCTGCAAAGTTATAGATATCTTGAAATTTGATTTCTACCAGTAAGACTATTATTGTGAAAATCCCCCCTTGTGACGAGCTGCGATTCAAATGTCATCACAGCTCACCAAAGCACAAGTGCATACGTCTCTGCGCACGAGGCTCCGAACACAAGGGGGGGGATCAGCACATAAAGGGAACAGCTCCGTAGCACTTTCAGAGGTAAAAAAACGGCAACCGGTGATGTCAGCGGGAATCTAGATGTCAATGGTGCTTGGAGGTACCTTCACTTTAGTCCCTGCAAGAAGAGAAATCTCCCCCGTTGCGACAGTCGGACCAAAGAAACACAAGGTTCATCATTAAAAAGAAGCTCACACACACACACACACAAGCATATTGGCCTTACCAGCTGATATGGCCAGTTCAATGTTGTGTGGGTGTCTCTCCAAACACTGGACCACCAGATCCAGAAGACCCGCTTTGTTGAACACGGACAGCGACTGGCTGCTGCTCTCACTGAAAGGACGTCCCAAAGCGACAGTCAGACCAACGCACGCAGAAGGACGTCATGCAGGCGTCTCTGCTGGGGGGGGGGGAGCTATGACATGACGGTGCAATAGACACCTGAAAGCAACAGGAACATTTCTAAAAGAGCACTGCTGCCACGGAGCGTGCGGCTCACCAGAGATTCCACAACAGGTTGACGGCCTCGTTGGCCACGTCCTCCACTGCGTTCTTCTTGTCCGTCATCGCCGCCGCGGCGGCGCTCTCGAAACCAGCGCAGCTCTGGGGGGAGGAAGGGGAAACAACGTGGCGTTGCAGACGAGCAAAACAGGAATCTGTTGACGTCAGACATTGTCCAAGGAGGCATTTTGCCGCCGATGAGGAGGAGGAGGAGGAAGCCGAAGCGACAGCGTGGTGTCAGAGCGGCGGGTCGAGTCTCACCTCTCTAAGCAGCGCTGTCAGAGGAGTCATGACGTCGTGCTTCACCATGTCCTCGCACACCTCCTGACCCCCGCATGCACTCAGGTTCCTGTCAGGGAGAGAGAGAGACAGACAGACAGACAGACAGACAGACAGACACACACACGTAAGAGAGAGGCGCGAGCTGGCATCCAGTTGCTGGCGAGAGGTCGGTATGAATGGATGTTTCGCTCGTAGTGGGGGACAAAATAAGTGTTGACTGGGAAGAGGGGACGACTCACTGTTGGCTGTAAGGACGGCTACTAAAAAGGGTGAAACCAAGTGCAACATGTAAATGTGATCAGGTTACCACGTGAAAAAAGACATGACAGGAACATGTGTATAATGTTTTCCAACCTGTCGTAGAAAAGAAATAACATGAGTGATAAAATCACAAAGCACAGTTGCTTTCTTCTTACAGCCAGGCGTTTTATTGTAGCACGGTGCAAAGTTTAGAAGTAACATGAAAAAAAATATCTGAAAGTATTTACATGGAAATATTCACACACCGAGTGCGGCCGATACCGTTTTTTTTTAAATGATCAGCTTTTTTTTGGCCTTGGACGCCTCTTGGAATTTTGGTTGACTCCAAACACTACATCCAATTTCTTCGATATCACTATTGCAGTTTGTTTTGTGTGCTTTCTCCCATTTGCTTTGTGTAGGTTTTGTTATTTGGCCTACACCTACCTGAGCGCCCCAGCGGCCGTCTCCCTGACCGCCAGGCTGGTGTCCATCAGCATGGGCCCCAGGCGTCGGATCGCGTCCCGCTGCAGGAACACCGGGATGGTCTGACTCTGCTGCACCACCCGAGAGATGCTGGCGCAGGCGAACTCTCGCACGTCGGCGCTGGGACTCTGCAACTGCGGATCCACACGCAGGACACCGACCGCGGGGACATTGAGCGGTTTGTGAACGGCGACACGCAAGCTGGATGCGGCTCGAGCGATAGAAAGTATGTGGAATCATAACAAGACTATTTCAAGTGAACTCCAAACACAAATGAATCCTCGTTTGCAAAGGTAAACATTGCTCTTTACGTTTAGTCTGTCGGTTGAAACGTTTGCTGGCCTTTCTACCATGCGGCGATAAAATACCATTTAACGGCGGAGAGTTAGTGGAGCTACATAATAACGATCGTACTTTCTCCAGCAGCTCCGCCGCAGGACAGCTGTCGTCGCCGGGCTCTTCTTCCTCGGCGTCCGCTTCCTTCTCAGCATCCGCCGGCAATCCGACTGCGTTGAACTTCGGACGTTTGAACTTGGTGGTTTTGCTTTTGCCCATTTCAGCCCTTATTTCTTTCCGACTTGTACACTCAGACCTCGCGACCACGATGCAACACGCACTCGGAAGCTCCGGGCTGGTTGGAGGCCATGTGGAAGTGTTGCCTGCCGTAAAGTGCTCGTTGGTAACGGAAAGCTGAGAAGCTGTCGCAAAAAAAGAAACTAGACAACCCATAGGAGACAAAGACAAGAATAGTTTGTTTTTTTTCCAACTGAAGTATTTATTTGGTAAATCATTTTAAAAAATAGAAACATTTAAAATACATGCTCAGGATCAGAAACCTAAATAAACACATCTGAGCTCATCTTCAATCATGGCATCAGCACAGTGAGTCAATTAAAAGACCCTATAAGTTCATCTCTTCTGTCTCGTCCTAATACATTTCCACTGAGATGACAATGTCCGCCTCAGTGCTGCTCTGACCGCACGTCAGGACACAAGAGGGATCATGGCTATCAACAAGGGCAGAGTCCGTCCCGCCTCCTCACGCGAGCTTGTGGTTACTGGATGTTCGGTCGAGGCTTGAGAATGAGTTTCCCCGTCTGCAAGAAGATTGAATTAACAAGACAATATCTACAAATAGTTTTCTGAGCAGAGAATAAGTCATAACATCAAAGAGATTTGTAAACTCACGTCGTCACAGGACATGTTGTATTCGGCTAAAACTGTTCGACAGCGGGCAGCAATACTGAAGGCGGAAATGTCAAAGAGCTCAACGCGATAGACAAAATAAAAACGTAAACAATGATGAATCAGTTGTGAAAGTTCAGGCAGCCAAACATGTGCTACATGCTCTACACTTTCCAGTGAATGGCTGTGATTGGACGTGTGTTGTCAGTACAGATGTGAAAGCTATAAGTGCATTATTTTAAAACATTTTTTTAATTAAAACCTGCCATCTTATATAATCTGCGACAGAATAAGAGGATACATTGATGGGGCCACAACTCGTTTGTGTATCCCGGCAAAGAAGAGAGCTATGAGAGTGACGCAGCTGATGGTGAAGAAGGGATGATTCCACAGTGATGAAAAGAAAGACACCTGCAGAGCAAGAGGAACAACGCAACACAGATTGTTAAGTCAATAAGTCAACAGCTTTCACTTTTTCTAATGTATTGTTAGTTAGGGAAATAAAAATCAATATAAACCTTAAAGGCTTAAACTGCATTTAGTTGTATTAGTCTGCCGTCATGCACCAAATTTGTTATACTCCATCTCAAAATAAATCTGTCAGCTAAGAGAGTCAATGTTAACTTTAAAACCCCCAAAAATGACACACATCGACGTGCTTGTCCACTGATACTTACTTTCTGTGTGTCCGGGTCTATTAACCAGTTCCAAGCCCCAGTAGCCGTGCAAACAGACACCACTATCAGGATCACTGAAACAAAGAACAGGAGAATGACACGCAGGCTGACGACACAAAACCGAATTTATCAAATCATTATAAAAGTACGTTTCAATACTGTATTACAAGCCTGTTATTACTCCATCAAGGACTGAACTTACTTCTCCACCTTCCTGTTGCAGGTTGCAAACAGGAGACATACTCTGTCAATCTTCTCTCAAAGGCCTTCAGGTCTGAAGCACAAAACGTACGGGCACAATTAAAACACCGCGTTCGGACAACACCGTGGCTGTGTGACGTCGTAGGTCATGTGATTTATACAAAAATTGGACAAAAATGACTGACGCCGGGCTCAACTCGAAATGTGGGCTTTATGTCACTGTGTGAATGTTCAACGCAACTGTAAACATGCAAGTCAGGAGAAAGAATAAAACGTGGCCCCAAACTAATGCCATCGTTTTAACAGGGATTGTATGTCAGAAATGATAGTGTGTTTGCTAAAAAAAAAGCGTACGTTGTGTTGTGAGCTAGCATCCATGCTATGTGTCGTAAGAAGAGTTTACGTTGGATTAACTCGTGGTAGTATTCTTCTTTTAAGACGTTGGTTCTTCGTTATTCTGGGATTCACGTCTACGGGGTTAAACATGCGGCCATGTATTTTATGTCTCGGTTACCTTCGGCCTGTTCCAGGGAGTTCATATCTTAGCCTTGTCCCAGTAGCCTGCTTTTGGGCGACTGCCGTCAAGTGAGCCGTTGCTTTACGGTACGGGTGCCCAGAGAAGCCAAAAAAAAGAAAAACGAAGGAAGACCCGTAATTCAGAGTTCAACGAGAATTTCTCCCATTCGTTACAACGACGACAACGACGAGAAAAGAAAGCCACATTCATTTTACATCGTCATGTTTCTTTTTAACTGCAGTTATTTTGCTTTAAAACCAATGTACTTCCACATATGTAGAAAATACTGTGGTATATTTAGTGAACACATGATGGCAGTATATTCACAAAATGTATTTACCGCACACTTGATCTGGGAGTAATCTGAGAATCTTCTTTTACAACAAAACCACACCAAAAAGTAGAATTTCATCATTTGGAATCAATAAAACATGTTCCTGTAATTTCCCACAAGCAAACAAAACTGACTGTGGTAAACAAAACAGAATCAACTTTATTTACCATGTACACTTACGCCTATATGAAATTGGAGTCTGGTGTTTCCTTTGCTCTCCACAAACTGTACATAGTTTCCTTTTACAAATAAAAATATTAAAATTAGGAAATCACAGAAGAACCAATACGATCTCTGAATTTGTCTATTCCTCATGCTGCATCGGGGGCATATTAAGACATCCCGTAACTCAACGGGCATTTTTATCGAAGGTATGAAATACAAACTGATGTTTTCCGACTTGCAGGAAGCCAGTGTAAAGACCCGAGAGCTGGAGTGATATGATCCACTTTGCTGGTCATGGTGAAGACTCAAGCTGCAGCGTTTCAGATCAGCTGTAGCTTTGCGATGGACTTTTTACAGAAACGTGTAAACACACCGTTACAGTAGTCGAGTCTACTGAAGATAAATGCACATTTCTAAAAATTCCAAATGCTACATTGATTCAGATGGAGGCCTCAGGAGAAGCAGCACGCAGAAGAATATATATTCTTCTGCGTGCTGCTTCTGCGTGCTTTAATATATACTATATATTATTATTGACTAAAATAATCAATATATTCCTCTTATTTTGAACTGTACAGCCAATCTAATAGCATTATAAATCCTCAGGTGATCGATACTCAATATGTGACTAGTCCATAACCGTCTGGCATTGAAAAGCAGGAGAATGAGTCTTACCGAAAGCCTCGCTCAGCATTGGTTCCTTGGCCTCTTCCTCGTCATCATCTTCATCATTCAGAAGCGAATGGGAGAACCTGAGAGAAAACAATAATGGTTTTGAGCTCCAGCTCACTCCAGTTCAGCTACACAACGTCCGTATCATGTGTAGACCAGACCAAAATTACAACTATAACTTATACTACTACTAATATTACTACAGAAAATAAAAATGTTTATTCTTCTCAGCTTTTGTCGGCTTTCAGTTTCGGTCATTATTTTTTAGCAGTCTTTTGAAATTCGTATTTAGCTTCTGCTATGTATATTTTCTGCCGTGTATTTTCAGCAATTTTTTGTCTTTCATTTTCATCCATATATTTTCAGTAAATCTATTGAAATTCATTTCAGCTTCTCCCATTTGTTTATTTTCAGCAATTCCTTTAAATTCATTTCAGCTTTTGTGAACAATTTTTAACATGTATATCTGTTTATATTTACAATTCTTCAAAATTTCTTTCAGCTTTTCTAATTTTCGTGTTCTCTGCAGTCCTTTCAAATTATTTTCAGCTTTTCTTATTTCTATATTTTCAGCAGTCCTTTCAAATCATTATTAGCTTTTTTCATTTCTGTATTTTCAGCACATCTTTTAAAAATCTGTTTCAGCTTTTTGCATTCGAACGCATTCGAACACAGGAAATGCATTTTCTAGTTTGTCAGTAATGTTCTTTGTAAAGGCCCTTTGATTTGTACTTGGGTTTAAACAGAGTCTGTCTCCAGAGGAGAAGGCAGCAACGGAAGGACATACATTTCCTCTTCATATTGGACTCCAGGGAAAATTGTTTGTCGGACTTCAAAATAGCGGTGTCTCTGAAGAGGGGAGGTAACAGTAAATGAGCCAGTAGTTCCCTGTGTACCTTGAGGTAATTTAGAAAGGTCACATGTCCTGCTGTGGGGGTCGAACATGTGACCTGCCAGCGGTGTTATCAACAAACAGGCCTCTCTCTCCCCAGCTGACATTAAGTGACAATGCTGCTGGTTCCTTTCAGGTCTCTTCCAGCCTGTCCGCCGGGTTTCCGTGTCCTTGTCTATTTGTGTGCCTGTGTGTCTGTCCATGTATGTCCCTGTGTCCCTGTCTATGTGTGTGTCCCTGTGTGTCTTCCTCTGTGTTTACCTGTGTCCCTCTGTGTCTGTCTATGTGTGTCCATGTCTATTTGTGCCTCTGTGTGCGTCCCTATGTGTCTTCCTATATGTGTCCCTCTGCGTTTGTGTGTGTTGTATGTGTGTCCCTGTGTGTCATTCAGAGCTTTGTGTGCTTCGTTGTGGGTTCAGTCAGTAATGAACATAAAAGTTGTTCACATTGAGAAGACGCATGTGTTTATTGTTTTGTTTGTGTGTTCCTGTCAAGTTTGAGTTAACTACTCGCTGCAGGAGCTCTTTTTTTTATTATTATGAACAGAGCATTCCAATAGATTTTACACATAACATGTCACAAGGTCACGGGTCCTCAGCCTGTGAAAACGGGTAGGGGTCATCTTGTTCAAGTCTGAGAAAATGCCCCTAATTATGTTTGAGGGTTATTTTTATTTGGGCTCTGGCATCCCGAAATGATTGGAGTCCCACCAAGCCACTGATATGTTTTCCTGGAGCGGGGGACCAGAATAGACCATGGGGCATCTAATGAAGCAGAAATGGCAAATCACTAATTTTCCTGCTCTTTTCAAAATAATCGTTGGCAAATGTACGGCTCAAATGGTCAGGGAGGCAGGAGCTTAATGCACATTTGTGGTTCACTTATTTTTCCTGATTAGATCCACTCATACATTTTGTATCATTGCAGCTGTTTAAAAGGGTATTCATTTTAGTTTTAATACATTTGGAGGATTTCTCCAGTCATTGTTTCCCTTCAAGTTGCCTAAGAAAAGAGTCACGAGAGAAACTTATCATTGTGACTTCCAACGCGAAGGAATAAATCCAACTTTGCGGTCGGAAGAAGGACAAGATAAGGTTTAAAAGAAATCTTTAATAAAAGACAAGTGTTACACCCTTGTAGAGAAGATTGACACAGATACATAATACACACACCATTGGTCTTATGTACAAACACATTATCCAAGCGAATCCCATACGAGCACATACGCGCACACACGCACGCACACACAAAGGGAGAGACCGATAACTACTGCTGATTATCTCCCACATCCAACTATACCTAACGTATGTTTTTTTGGCCATTGGTACAGTACACTTTTGCACACTAACAGGTTGACTGGGAATGCTACAATGCATACGACATGGCACAGGCTGTCCCCCAGTGTGCAGCAACGACCCGCTGAGAGGAAAGAGAGTAAAAAAAAAAGAATCCTCCCATTGAACCAAAGCAGCAGCAGCACGTTACAGCCAGATCCATGGGAATAGGCGAAGGAGGAAGAGGAAGACGAGCGCGAGGGGAAGGAGCAGGATGTGAGCGGTCGGCGGTTGGGGGGGTGGAGAGCGCGGGAGAAGGACAAAGAGAGAGGAGAAAGAGCTCGAGGTGGAAGAGGTTAAAGCGTTCCCTCGTCCAGCAGTTTGTTGACGCCGTTGCAGATCTTCCTCAGCGAGAGTCTGTACTCCTCTCTGTCCCCGTACAGCTCGACCAGGAACTCCCCGCGCGCGAAGTGGTTGAAAACGTGGTCGATGCGCGCGTGCGAGCGCGGCGTCAAATGCTGCTCGACCAGGTTGTGAAGCAGGTCCCTGCACTCCAGCAGGAGCTCCGACAGGATGCCCATGTCGAAGGTGTACTCCACCTCGTAGAAGGACACCGCCGTCATGGCCGCCTGGTTCATCTTCTTCTTGAAGCGCTCCACCGTGTCCAGCTCCTCGGGGCTGAACTGGTGGTTGCGGTACAAGATGCCGATCTTCAGGGCGATCTTGATGACGTCCTTGATGATCTTGTGGGCCTCCTTCTTGCTCTTGGTGAACTCCCGGCTCGTCTTGTAGAGCTCGTCCAGGATCTCGCTGCTGGTGTCGTCCGTCAGCATGTTGGCCACCACCATGGTCGCCATCTTGCTGAGGATCTTCTTCTGGGCCTGCATGGCCAGGGAGCGGGAGTTGAAGCTCTCCTGTCCTGAAGCGAGGGAAAAAAAGGTTTGGGGTTAGTCCTGAAGGTGGCAGATGTCGTCCACAGCCGACGCGAAACAAGCTCGACTAGCGCTGGTACTCTTTAAAATAACAGGGTTGTGGTTTACTGCTTTAGAGAGAGTGCTGAGTGGCGGCTGATCCTTGTGACATTTAAAATAAATAGATTAATGATGGGATGGGGTTGTGTGCTTTTAAAGAAAGTACAACCACCTCTTAAACGTCAGTATGTTTACATGTAACAGGTTCCACATGGACCAACAGGAAACCCCTTGCATAAAGAACTACTGTACTTGTGCAAGAATCGGTCTGGTCTTATGGACAGGTTTATTCGGGGGAAGACAGGGACCCTTTTCTGTCCTTATTACACAACTTGCCATCTTGTAACAAGATCATCAGTAGAAGTTTTTAAAGTCAGTGAAAATGAAAGCACAGCTCGTGGATGACTCAGGTTTTTCTTGGCACCGACAAAGACTCGTCCTCGAATCCATTCCAGGAAACTGCAAGCTGACTAAAAGTTTACTTGCCAGAAGAACGTTGTCCGTTGATTCAAACAAGGTTTACGCAAGTCTTCAGAACACCGTCTCAAAAAGCGAGCTGATGAAACGCAAGGGGAAGCCACACAGCAGTCGGACGACCATGGGAGGAGCGATCACCTTCTGCGGACGACATCACACAGCTGCACACCGATAAGAACATCTGTGCACTCAGACGGAGTCGGACTGCGACCATGATTCGTTACGGGGGAGAACATCAAAGTCCGGCGGCTTCAACGCGTGTCTGTGTGAATGCGAGGAGCGGGAGGACGGAGAGGGGTTTTATTTAGGTGCCACCCAGCTTCAAATGACGCACCAGTGAACTCTTATTATGATTAAAGCCCAGGAAAGAGGTGCCACTTTTTGTCCTCGTGTTCCCTGTCCAGTGTCAGCCATTTACTGCAGGTCCAGAAGGAAAGGGAGTTTTTTTTTTCTGTCACAACCAACATTGACTTGTAGGATTTAATCTTATTTCATCGATTGTAATACTTATACTAATATAGCCTGGGTGCCATTCCGAATGTAGTCCCGCCCACAACGCTTTTTTGGTCTTGAAGTTCGGTCTGGCATTGCTTCATAGTGGCGCGAGTATTGCCCCGCCGAAATCGGGCGGGCCAATCAAATTGTCAGGGCGGGTTTTATACGATGATTGACAGATGATCATCAGTAACGTAATCAACCACGTCATCAAAGAGCGCTTGGGTTGAATTTGTTTACAACAACGATGGCTGCCGCTGGAGAATTGAGGTGTGTAGATTCTGCCATCAGGTCTGTTCTGAAAGATATCGACAGCGAATCCATTTTAAAAGAGGAACAGAGAAACGCAATCGAGGCATTTGTTGATAAGAAACAATGTTTTTGGCGTCCTTCCTACGGGATTCGGCAGTGAAAGAATTGCCGTGTTCAAGAATTGGAAGCCCGTTTGAGGTTAATACAAATACAGCCGAACAACTTTAACTTTTTAATTGTCAGATCACAGGTCAAGCATAGGCGCTGCATTTGCAAAGGCAGTGAGAAGACCCAAGAGCTTCTCCTTAACAAAGGAAAGAAATACAGTTTCATAGTCCTTGTGTGATACAGAAGGAAAGATTCTATTGGGCCTAAACTAGCTTGGAGGCGGACCTGGCCGACTCTCCGGCAATCTAAAGATCCAATCACATGCAATGTGGTGGACTCCTTGCCATCGTAAATATTTATGACCAGGTGTGTGTGTGTGTGTGTGTTGGACATGCTTTGGTAAGTATCCAAGCCTGAGCCTGATACGGCCTGCTCCCCACTTTGCCCTCTGACCTTACATTCCTTCAGCAGGCACAACTGCATCTCACTTGGAGCAGAATAGAAAACCACTTTTGATTATCAGCAACTAGGCGTCGCTTAACATACGTCACACACTCCGTTGCTCTTATTGGTTGTAGGTCTATCCAATTGAGTGCAGGGGCATTGTATTTCCTGGTTTGTTTGAATCACGCCCCATAATCACAGCTCAATGGAGCAGTAGCAGACTCACATTCTGACTAGAATTGAGTATGACTATGTCAGGCTAATACTAATACACAAGCAAGACGTTAAATGAGAAATCCTGTCTGTGGCGTTTGTGATATTTGTGATATTTGATGTTCTGGTCTGCAGCTAAATGACATTTCACGTACCTGTAAAATGGCCACTTTGACATTTACAACTAATAAGGGCAACGTCTTTGTCTAAAGTCGTTTCCAAATGCATGATATTGGATGTACTTCTGCATTGTGCAGCTTCATTAGAGTGGGAGTGAGACTGAAAAGTGTGGGTCATGAGGACAACAAAGTACATAAAAGAACATTCAGTATTGTATTTTCATACTTTGGAAAACAGGCCGCACCAACATGGGGCCAAGTCTTCATCTTCAGTCTCTCAAGCTGCTCAAGGCTTCACTTTGTATCAACTGCCATCTGCATTTTGGTTCTACTCTCGTACCTCAAAGTGGGTTTCAGCCAAACCTTTTCCTGTGCAAACCGCTGCTTGGAAACGAGGTTTATGGGAGTGGAGACACTGAACCAAAAGCACAAACTTTAAACCACCAGGTGAAAGATGTTCACCAATAGCGGCCGCTTGATTACCATCTGGGCTTTATTTCGTGTTGACGGTTGCATTTAATGATTTGAATCTGAACACAAACCAACATACAGCACAACAGTCTTCAATCATTCAATACAAATACTGGACCTTCGGCAGGAATTAGTTTCTGATAAATCCCCACAGGCCGCCGTCCAAACACTGCTTTTAATGTGCCGAATGTAAATGGCCTGAGGTGTCAAATACATAACACGCAGATGAGGCAATGCGTTGCTTTCCATTATATTTGAACAGCAGCACATGGAACCGTGGCTGTCATTAGGCAGATCTGTGCCTCTCATCAACAGGCCCTCTTTGTTTTGTTATTTCCTGTTCCTGTGAAGCAGCTCTTTCTTCCAGCGAGCCTCTGATATTCACAAACCCGACTGGATAGAGTTCTAAAAACGCCCGGCACACTGACGGAGGCCCCCGGAAGCCGGCCGCGTCAAAAACCAACCGTTCCTGCAGACAGTGAATTTCTCAAATAACAAAGATCCGTTTCACTTAATACTCAAATGAGTTCTGCATGAGAAGGGTCTTTATTGTTGGTGCAGAGCTAGAAGGTAAACTAATTATTCATCGGCCAGCCAACACAGCAGGTGGCCATCGACCATCGTTTCCTATGTCTCAAGTTTGTTTGCAAATCCCCCGTCTGGCGAACAATGCAGGCAAAAACGGGTGAAGAGATACCTTGCAGAACGGACACGCGGCTGCTAGATGCTGTGAGTCAGAGTGCCGGGGGAAGGCGGCGCGTGGGAGTCAGAGTTTGGCTGGGAGTTTTTTTTCTTTTTGGAGCGTGGATGATTACGAGGAGCGCACACAGGGACAGTGAGAAGTCTGCGCGCTCACATTCAGCACCGTCACTGAGACGAGCGACGCGCAATGAGCCAGAGTGTCACAACGAGTTGCAGAGCAGAGAGTCAGAAGACTCCGTCTCCATTGTTACTCCTCCATCTCCGCCTCTCGCACGGCCTCGCCTGCCCGCTCATTATTTCCTCACTTGTCGCGATGTGTTAGGTTTTCACAAAATAAACCTGGTCTTCTGTGCAGCAAGTCCCTGAAAAGGAGCAAAGGAGCGGGAGTTGGCCCACATGTGCTTCGGGGGAGCTGTTGTAACGTCAGGGTTGGTTAACGTGCTCGCTGCTCTCTGAAAGTGCCTCACGACTCGACAGTCTGTCGTTGTTTCTGCCTGATGTTTTTTAGAGCGCTGAGTCAACAGTTTCTCAGAACATACACTCTCGGATACGGGAATGGAACATGGAGACCGGCCAAACCTGCCCCGTTGGAGGTAGTACCCAGAAAAGATTCTAAAAAAGGGCCCATCTGGGCTGATTCATTTCCATTTCAGTCAATCGCTTAAGTAAATGTTGTTCCATTGACAGCAAATGGAACAACATTGAAGATATCGCAACAAGGACGAGCATTATCCCAGTAAGAGTGTGACATCTTGGCATTTTGGCTAGCTTGGAATCACGGCCTATCTTGTGAAAAGCAACTCGCGTGCATGCCTCTCCATTGTTGCGAATGTGACGCTCCGGCCTTTGACCCGATTTGCCCGCGGCGGTCTCGTTCCAGGGAAACCACAGCGACGAGCAGCTCACACTGCCGAAGGGGCCGACTGGCCTTTACGGAGTCGAGGCGCGGATGTGAGCGCGAGCGGTTGTCTATCTATGTGTCAGGCAAAAACCTTGCCTTCGCCGGACGGACGCGAACCTGAACATGACAGTCTGAGATAATTAGAAGCAAATTTGAAGAAAGACTTATGTAAGGTAATGATCACAGGTATCAATATTTATAGGTGAATCCTCTGAATTAGAGAAAAGCCAAGCCAGTTAAAAAAAAAGTTGAACTGTTTAGTTAGTTAATTAGTACACAGTTCTTTCCATTCAGAGCAGGAAACACAATACTCGAGCAGTGCTTCCCTGCATGGGGCTGCGAACAAAGAGGTTGCTAATGACAACACGCTTGTGTTTATTGGCTTATTGGATAGAACCAGGTCACACTCTGTGCAGGTGCACGGCTGTTTTTTCCTTTTTTTTTGCCAGATAGACACGAAAACCTATGTTCACCCCACCTGCTCATGTGCTCACACACAGCATGCACAGGTGTTCATACGCACTCGTTCTATCAATGTTGGATATTAGCACAAAATGAACACATGGTGTTTGATAAAAGGAGAGAAAAAGGAAATAGAAAACCCTTTATTTGCCATGATAACAGCGCTATCTCTTAATCAAATGAATTCGGCTCAGAGAGGCAGAGAGGTGAGGAGGGTTATTGTTTGGTGACAAAAGAAAAAATCTACGCAAAACGTCCCTTGAACCCCTGCTGTGCATTGACTGCCCATGTGCAGGCTGTTACTTTAACGTCAGTTCTAACTAAATAGCCAGTACGCTATGTTTGCTTTGGAATAAACGGTTGCCAGGCTCACTGCACCCTCTAAAAGCTAAAATTCTAACCAGTTTGTAGACATTTTCCTTTTGAGAAAGTTTTCGTTTAGTGGAAAAGTAGTTCCGGTTCTTTGCTCAGTTTGCACAAGCCTTCTGCAGCAGTTGCATGGAGTCCTATTTCATATACAAGAGACAGGCTTTAATGTGCCGGCTTGCGTGCTCTCAATTTGGCAAAAAAAAGTCCTGCACAATCCAGTGTGCCATCCATCAGCCCCGGACTGCCATTTCACAGAGCACAGCCACAACACTAAAAATGTAATAATAGGAAAAAAAATATGGAGACGCAAACAAGGGTGACAGCTTGACTTCCTCCTCTCTTACTTTTGCCTTCTCGTTTTCTTTTGGGTTTTTGAGAGAGGAGTCTCACGTCGTAGGTTGGCGAGAAGGCCGACGTCTGAGCTGAAGGAGTTTCAGTCAAACCTGCTTTTATTTCATCTGATTTTTCGCTAAATCTGAGCGTTTGACCTCGACGACCAGCATTAAGAGTGACTCTGTGGCCACTGTTCCTGCAGATGCTCTTGTTTACTGATGCAGGTATTATAGAGGCATCTGTATTAAATTACACAGCCACACACACGGACATACATTAAAAAAAGAGTAGATGTACGTAAAGATATAGATACGGTGCGTGTGTATCTGATTCAGCTTTATGGGCCAAAAACCGCGTTTAAATACAAGGAGTTCAAATTTTATTGTTTTTGCACACAATCAAAAATGACAGTTGGAAACGAGGACAACAAAGCTGGAAAAACCAAGATAAAAAAAATACATGGACCAAGCAATTACCAACTACAAAAGAAAATGAAAAAGGCAGCTGTTCTGTAAGTTAGAGACTCTACAATAAGTACAAAGAGACACATACTGCATGGCTCCACATGGACTGTGTGATTGCGTGCGTGTTTACACGTCCATGTAATGTAGTATATGTAAGGCATATTTAAGAAGGTCTTGGATAAAAGTCAAAAAAGAGAAAGAAAACGAGACAAAGTGCATTGGTGTGCATTATTCATGCCTTGTAAAATCTGACTCTGGGCCAGTTTTCCGAAGCTCACTCTGGAGGCCCGAGGTCGTTCGCCGTGTCTTAACAGCTGCTCAAGATGAAGAGAGGCGTTCACACCTTTCGGGTTAATAACTAACCCCCCATTTAAAACCGTAATGGCTTTCATTTATGTGAAGTGACTACAGAGTATAAAGCAAATTCTCTTCTGTAGATGTGGATCGTTTAGTTCAGCTGCTTAAAAGTGGACGGCACAGTTACAGCTTTCCGGGGGGAAGAAAGTGTCACAGCAGGAAATCCAGTTTGATCCTCTTCACGGATCCCCGATGCGTGTAAAAGGCACGCTTCTGACCTTTGGTTGAATGTACGACAAATAGATGTCGTGAATTATTTGTGCTGTTGGTGTTTTTTTGCAGGAGCAGGCTGCCTATAAGGAGAGAAGCATAAACTGCATGACAGGTGCAAAATAAAATATGAAACAAACACATGGATGTTTGTATAAGTATCATCCTTAGTGCCATTGCGGGAACTGGACATGACTTTTGTATTTGACCTAATAAATGCTGATGCAACAGCCAATATTAGCTCACTGATCCATACGATAGTTACATAAAGATAGCCTGCTAGGGTTGGAGGTTGGAGGTTAACATTCCTGGTGGTTATCTGCTAAACCAAGAGAAAGCAAAAGCACAAAAAATCCTGTCCTGAAGGAAAGACGGAAATGTCGAAACGACATTCACAAGCCGCGTAAATAGAGATGCGACGACTCGGCCAGTTGGACGTGTCGGTCGGAAGAAATGGCAACGGGCCGCCAAATAAGGTGTGACTCGAGCTTCAGCGGCAAATGAGTCATGGATTAAAATGACATCAACAAACCCGCCGGGAATGCTCTTCAAATAAAAGCGTGTCCGTTGACGCGACCGTAAAAACCCCACAACTGTGTTTACCCTGCGACTGCTTTAAGTGTCTCTAATGTGACCAATAGTCCGGGGAGAACGCACTTAAGAGCCACTCCGAGGGGGACACAAGCGCAGCCTTTGTTTAACGCTCCATCCCTCGTCTCTTTCCCCACCCCTCTCTCTCTCTCTCTCTGCCTCTCTCCCGGCTCTGTCCTCCCCGCAGAGCTGGACCAGTGAGACGAGGCGGCGTGAGTCCGCGCCGGGGGAGACGTCCGATCGATTAGAACGCCCGCCGGTCTTCGAGATATCAGCAATCCGACCTCCGCCCTTTAGCTTGCGTGCTTGTCTTTTGAAAGTCACTGCTCGTTTGTGGAGACCTCAGGAGCCGCCGGTATCGAGGACGTCCTGTGCGGGGCCCTGCGAGATCCCTGCCCTCTGACCTGTGCCCCGCCGTGGAGCTGATGCCTCCCAACAGCTGCGGTCGGATGAGATCGGGCCATTGTTTTCGGCTCACGGGGGGGAAGAGCCGGCCCACGGTGGGCTGTTTTTTTGCCGGGCATGGCAAAACACGTCTGGAGGCTGCTTCTCCCCTCTGGAAAACTGCTCTTCTGCGAGGTGGGCGTGAATAAGGACATTTCCACATGTGACACCACGCAGCCAGCCGTCTGCGATGCTGAAGTGAAGTGATGCTTTCTAAGGTTTTTTTTTCTTTCCAGAGGCAACAGCCGTTTGTCTTTGCTCGGTAATAATGCTGGTGAGCAGGAAAAAAGATAACCAGATTCATAGAACACTCGGTTCTATTTCTATTTATAAAAAGTCGGGCACAAATGTGTGGGTGGGTGTTCTTGTGTGAGCCATAATGATAGACTGTGAGACTGAGACCTAATAAAAAACAGAGGTGGATAAATTATTCCGCCTTTTCCTTCCTTGATACTGGCCAGGAAACCCAGACAGAAAGTTCCCATCACTCTTTCCATCTGAAATATAGGAGCTAAGCTATTTACAGAGAGAGGAGGAAGGGGAGAGGAAGCGGGGGAGGATGGGCAGAGATGGCAATATGTACATTTTCATTTCACACCATTCAGTCCCCACTAATAGAAGTGAGCAGGAAAAAGTCAAAAATGAGAGGAAGGAGGATGTGTTTGCTTGAAAAATGCACAGGAGAAGAAAATAAAAATAAACACACAATCGCAGCCAGTCCAAAAGCCGGCAGATGTGTCACTTCCTTTAAACCCCGCGTGGAGGAGGGAAAGAAAGGAGGACGGAGGAGGTGTTAAAGGAAGAGAGGAAGATGTCCATCTTTTGTCTGTCAAAAGGCCTTTACGTCAGACACACAGGCCCATAAAGCACAAACACAACATCTTCTCAACCTCAATTTGCTCCACGCGATCTGCAGCTGTTTTAGGAACCGTCTTTGTCTTAAACGTGTGAAGTCTCTCGTCTCTCTTTGTTCACCTCTTCCTCCCCCCGCTCTTCATTTCTCTTCATGAAGTTTCAAATCACCAGAGGCCCATTCTGACCTTGCCCTTATATACAGAGCCGAAGTCCCGCCCCCTGGCCCAACTCGCACTTACATCCATGACATCCATTTTCTGTCCTTATGTGTTTACCCTGCGACTGCTTTAAGTGTCTCTAATGTGACCAATAGTCCGGGGAGAACGCACTTAAGAGCCACTCCGAGGGGACACAAGCGCAGCCTTTGTTTAACGCTCCATCCCTCGTCTCTTTCCCCACCCCTCTCTCTCTCTCTCTCTGCCTCTCTCCCGGCTCTGTCCTCCCCGCAGAGCTGGACCAGTGAGACGAGGCGGCGTGAGTCCGCGCCGGGGGAGACGTCCGATCGATTAGAACGCCCGCCGGTCTTCGAGATATCAGCAATCCGACCTCCGCCCTTTAGCTTGCGTGCTTGTCTTTTGAAAGTCACTGCTCGTTTGTGGAGACCTCAGGAGCCGCCGGTATCGAGGACGTCCTGTGCGGGGCCCTGCGAGATCCCTGCCCTCTGACCTGTGCCCCGCCGTGGAGCTGATGCCTCCCAACAGCTGCGGTCGGATGAGATCGGGCCATTGTTTTCGGCTCACGGGGGGGAAGAGCCGGCCCACGGTGGGCTGTTTTTTTGCCGGGCATGGCAAAACACGTCTGGAGGCTGCTTCTCCCCTCTGGAAAACTGCTCTTCTGCGAGGTGGGCGTGAATAAGGACATTTCCACATGTGACACCACGCAGCCAGCCGTCTGCGATGCTGAAGTGAAGTGATGCTTTCTAAGGTTTTTTTTTCTTTCCAGAGGCAACAGCCGTTTGTCTTTGCTCGGTAATAATGCTGGTGAGCAGGAAAAAAGATAACCAGATTCATAGAACACTCGGTTCTATTTCTATTTATAAAAAGTCGGGCACAAATGTGTGGGTGGGTGTTCTTGTGTGAGCCATAATGATAGACTGTGAGACTGAGACCTAATAAAAAACAGAGGTGGATAAATTATTCCGCCTTTTCCTTCCTTGATACTGGCCAGGAAACCCAGACAGAAAGTTCCCATCACTCTTTCCATCTGAAATATAGGAGCTAAGCTATTTACAGAGAGAGGAGGAAGGGGAGAGGAAGCGGGGGAGGATGGGCAGAGATGGCAATATGTACATTTTCATTTCACACCATTCAGTCCCCACTAATAGAAGTGAGCAGGAAAAAGTCAAAAATGAGAGGAAGGAGGATGTGTTTGCTTGAAAAATGCACAGGAGAAGAAAATAAAAATAAACACACAATCGCAGCCAGTCCAAAAGCCGGCAGATGTGTCACTTCCTTTAAACCCCGCGTGGAGGAGGGAAAGAAAGGAGGACGGAGGAGGTGTTAAAGGAAGAGAGGAAGATGTCCATCTTTTGTCTGTTAAAAGGCCTTTACGTCAGACACACAGGCCCATAAAGCACAAACACAACATCTTCTCAACCTCAATTTGCTCCACGCGATCTGCAGCTGTTTTAGGAACCGTCTTTGTCTTAAACGTGTGAAGTCTCTCGTCTCTTTTTGTTCACCTCTTCCTCCCCCCGCTCTTCATTTCTCATCACATCCACACTGTTTTCCGGCTCCGGGTGAGCCGATCCTCTCACAGACCTTGGCCAAGTCTCAGCACGCCGTGGCATCGTTTACAAAAGAGACACACACACACACACACACACACACACGTCCACGCACACACACACACACACACAACCAACATGTCCACACACGCACAATCATCCAGGTCCTGCCAGCTTTCCCCATAACTTTGGCCTCCTGGTTTGTTTACCAGTTCACCCACTACAACAGAGTAAAAGCGAGGCCCTGGGGAAGTTTCAAATCACCAGAGGCCCATTCTGACCTTGCCCTTATATACAGAGCCGAAGTCCCGCCCCCTGGCCCAACTCGCACTTACATCCATGACATCCATTTTCTGTCCTTATCGACCTGTGATGATCTCTTTTCATCACCTGCTCCTTTGAAAAAAAATTGTAATTAAATGAGGCATGTTAAGATCTGGAGACCTCAGCAGCACAAGGACAAGGCTCCGACCAGCGTATTTATGATTGAAAGACAAGGCTCCGCCCTGCTGCTAGCAGCTAACCATGCTAACAGCGCATAAACGGCAACTCTGCTGTCAGGGCTAACGTTACATGTTAGCAGAGCAGCGGGTTGGCCAGGAGAAGGGGCGGGGCTTCAGATGTCCACGCCGCCTCATTTAAAATGTTGCTGTCACTTTCAGTGAGGTGATGAAATTGGATACACTTTGTTGAGCTTTGGTCCTTGTAGGCGCTCGCTGTGCACGACGCGCTGCTAAGCCAAAGTGCTGCTGCTCTGTTGGCTGCCAACCCACCACTAACTAATGACCAGGAAATAACTGTGGTTCAGACACACGCACACACACACACACACACACATGCACTTTTAGATTTGTTTCTGACTTGTACTGACTTCATTCCCTTTTGCAACCAAACCCTCTGCAATAGAAGCCAAAATGGAATCCTTTGTTGAGTTAATTGCAATCTTTCTAGCTTTTAAGGATAATGGAGTGTGAAAATAAAGACTTGTCTCTCCGTCGCCATTATCTCCCATTAAATGTCCAAACCCACAAATGTTATTGTCACATATCCTAATTCAGCCTGTTCTGTGGGCTTCTAGCGGAAAACAGTTTCCGATGTGCTCTACAAGTCGCTTAATGTGACGTAGTGCCACACTAACTGTTCTGTGCATGCTTTATCTCTTGGAGTTTAAGTGTAAAAAACTTTGTGTGTAATTGACTCCCACTCTGCCTCGTACGCTGTTGCATCACGTAACCATTGTGTAAAAAGAGGAGGAGTCTCCATTTAACTGGAAGTAATCTGGATTTTGTAGTTATATTTAGATGTCTAAGTCAAGCTGTAATGTTTAGCCATAAAATGCAAGTGGAAAGCAGAAACTAATAAACAAATAACTTCCCTCAAATGAACCGCAACCCTCACCTTTAGGTCAACAAGAGTGCCGCAATTATACAGACACGAGTTCCTGCAACAACTGACTGAGAAGCGTCCGTAGTTACTGTGTAGTCACGCTGTGGTTATTTTGAAGCCTTGAGTTCGGCATTTTGGGTTTTAGAACAGCTGCCGTTTAGTTTTTCTGCAACCGTGGGCGGGACACAACAGCTAGTAAAACCTCACACTGAATAAGAAAAATGCTAAAATGTATGATTTAATTAAGCCCTAACGACCTGTCCATCACAGGGGAGCTACGCCTAAAAGCCCATCGTGCTTCAACTACAGTTAACTACATGAAAATAATAATTAATTTTCGAAAAAATCAGAAAAGGAGACCATTAACTACTGATTACAATCATTTTGGTTTAGCAGTGTCGTCGTCTCATTCCAGAGAACCTGACTGTGAGGCCACAGATCTGAAAACCTCCACCGGCTCACTGCTTCACCGGCGCCACTCCACCCTTCCCTTAATATTCACGGGGCCTCCCTCCAATAGGTCGCCTCCCACACCCGGCGCCGCCGCTGCCGACTGTTGACTCTGCTTGGACTGGCCCTCCGGTGAAACCGCAGCCTCCTGCTCCCGCTGAGTGTGTGTGTCTATGAGGTCTTGTCAAAATGCCTCAGAGGTGGGATTTGGTGTTTCAGCAATGGCTCCGCGGGGGGAAACAATTCTCTCTCTCTCTCTCTCTCTCTCTCTCTCTCTCTCTCTCTCTCTCTCTCTCTCTCTCTCTCTCTCTCTCTCTCTCTCTCTCTCTCTCTCTCTCTAAATGTCCCACAAACACCATGGAATGCCACAGTCTTATTGAGTAAACGCATGCATGTGCATAGGAGGGGGAAAAGGCCCACCGGTCAAAGACCTGGGAGATTTAGGGTTCGTCTCATTGCTGCAGTCGGAGAAAACTTTCTCCTGAGTTGCCTTTTCCACTTACAGCTTCTTTTTTTTCAGTTCATGTTACAATTTTCCAGAGCTAGCTCGCCATGTCCTGTGTGTGTGTGTGTGTGTGTGTGTTAAGGGCCGGATTGAAGTAAGCATTCTCCATCTGCAGGCCAGATTAAAGGCAGAGGGGGAAATTTTCTTTTTAGGGATGCATATGTTTGGTGACCAATGGAATGAGCAAGAAGAGTGTGGGCAGTATCTTTCAGTGTGTGTGTGTGTGTGTGTGTGTGTGGGAGTAAAGCACGTGGCTTGTTTGCCAACATGGCAATCAAGAAACGGGAGCTCTCTGATAGCCGGGTGCTAATGCAGCGCTGATGTTTCAAATGTTTGTGGGATTGTGGATTAATGGCCACCATCTAACGCCACCAGTGTGGCTGTCGGTCTTGTATGAACGCTGAAGTCACCTGGCGGAGGATTAAGCTTTGTCATCAAACAGCTGCAGCTTTCCTCCGCTTACAGAAACCACAGAAACAGCCCTCATGGCCTCATCCATCCCGCAGCTGTTATTATGACAGCCGAACCGCTTCCCCCCTCCACAAGTCTGCTTTCTGCAGCAGTATATATCTCGGGCGATAGAGCGATTCGCACCAACGTGATGATTCAGCCAAAAGTAGACCCATAGCATTGAAACCAGGATCTTTAATTGCCCTAGTTGAGTTAAATGCAAATTCCGATGCGAACAACAACAACAACCCACCAGCAGAACAGGTGTGGCGCACTTTGACTCAAAATGAGGTGTGGTCATCTCCATTGCACCACAGGGCGGCTGTGTGGATCGGTTTGTCCGTGTCAGCGCAAACTCATTGCATGACTGGGTGATTATGGGAAAAGCTGTGAGGTTTTTGTGGGCGTGCGTGTGTGTGTGTGTGTGTGTTTTGTATAACGACGACTTCCAGTGCAGCTTCCGCTGAGCTCTGCACGTGTCCGATCTTTGGGCCCGCCCCCCCCGGAACCGTTTGGCTTTTTATTTGAGCAGTCACACAGGCCTCAATGATCACAGCCTGCTGTCGACCTGTAATACATCCAAGGACCAAGGGCCATTTTTTATACAACAACCTACATTCACCTGAGGGAAATCCCTGGGGAAGAGGAAAGGATGATACCTTTCTGTGTTTCCGGGTCATTGCTTTATTTATCTGAACTTAAAGAGTTGAGCTCATCGGGCCTGTAAGGCTGTTCTCATACAAGGCTTGTATCTATACCTATGAATCAGTTTGTATGCGATCCATCTACATCTAATCGCGTCATTTTTGACACGCAACTTCCCACAGCCATTTAACCCCAAAGCACACTTCTTTTCCTAAACCTAGTCAAGTAACGTTGTCCACCAAACAATGCGAGCGTACCGGTTGCTCATGTGATATCTGTTTCAGTTACCTAGCAACCATATACTCCTGACTGAAAGCGCCATTATATGTATTCTATACTTCCCACTTTGATGACACAACCTCTTGAGCTTCACTCGGAGGCAGCGTAACCGCAGCTACAGGCGGGTCCTCAGCTTTGTGGGAAAATGGAGAGCTGGAGCAAAATGCATCAGCAAAGACAGCGTCTGAGGATGACTTCAAGGGAGGCATTTCAGGGAGCTATCCTCAATACGCGTCCCTCATCCACGTAGGCCGGAGGAATAAAGGTTGTGTTTGTGTACGAAAACACTTTCACAACACTCCTGTTTTCAAAATACATCTGCTCAGGTTTCTCTGGGACGCTTGACCTTATGAAACGAGCCAAACCAGTTTGTTTTTCAACTCACAGTGAGACGTGAGAGTGGAAAACTGCTCGCTTTCTCCCAACAAAACATGACATTGTGCTTTTACTCCCGAGTCACCTTTGCCTTTCAACACGCACACGATTGCCTGGATGCCAGAACGACGAAATGAGCTGAAATGAATGATGCCTCTGTTCTATATGAGAGTCCTTGTTGACGTCTTGACCTTGAACGGTCAGCGTAAAATCAGCGGATGATCCCGATAGGTCATCTCCTACTTTCTGTCTCTCATATGAAGGTTCCTCTCTCTTTGACTGACAGACTGACGGACAATGAGCCAGCTGGACGGACAGATGGTTGTTAAGGCAAATCATCCGATTGATCACACCAGCACCAACGACATGCCCTTCTGATACGTCCTTCAGCGGAGCAGATCTGCTAAAGGCAGCCAGGGACATGTGACATTTAAAGCCTGAATCCCTGCAAACACTACAAAACTAACATATATATATATAGATGCAAACTCTCGTTGCAGGATTAATAAGTAACTATCTATCTACAAAGCAAATAAAAGGCAAAAAACTACTCGACAGTTCCTACATGCTGCTTGGCATTACAAAAAACCTCCCGGAGACACATTTGATTCATGATCCTTGAACTCCAGAAGGCAGTTTTCATCTCCTGCCTTCATTTCCCTTCAGGCTCTCAGTGTAAATAAAGACAACACAACCGGCGCTCTCCCGCAGAATAATGGGAAATTGCAGCCGCTGAAGCTCAAAGACGAATACGTCTCTGCTGTGCTTTTCCTTCGCTCCGACCCCAATGAAGCAACTTTTCACAAAGGTGAGAATATGAACATTTTCCTTTCCCCTGCTAGTGTTGAACAAAACAGAGAAGAGGAAGAAGAGGGGCGTCCGGGGAGGCTGAGCTCGGTCTGTGGCTGCATGTGTTGATGAGCGAGGCTGGCTGCACGTGTCGCCGCTCGCCTGTTCCTGGTGGCGACCGAGCCGGCGTCACGTCGCTGCATCCCGGAACGGATTCAAGTTGTGAATCCTGTTCGGTTCTTTATTTGTTCGGAGGCTTTAAATTAGTATCCAGACATTTAACAATGGTAAGTGCTCCTGGTGGCAACGTGTGTGTAGGTTGAAGGTCCTGAGAGAACTCGGTGGCCCCTCTGGATTGACTCTTCCACCGCTGTGTAAAAGTCAGTGAGCTGATGAAGTAACGGTGTTGAGGCTCACCTGTGGACAGGTCTCCGTCACTCTGCTCTCCCGAGTCTGAATCCATTTTTCTTCTTCTTCTTCTTCTTCCCTTTCCTCTCAGGGGATTATCTTTTTCTTTCCGCCTTCTTCTCCTGGTTCGCTGCCTGGATCACTGCAGCCCTGGGAGGAATTCTTTTGGGCCGACTTGCTGATCTGTCCTCCTGTTTTTTCCCCCCTCTTCCTCTCAGCTCTCCTCTTTACTTCTGACTCCCTCAGTTTCCCTGTTTCCCTCCCCTGTCTGATGCTCCCTCCCCCTCCCCCCTCCCACCCCTCCCTTGCCACCGCCACTTGGTCCTCCCCTTCTTCTCCGCCTCCTCCTCTCGATCGCTGCCGTCACACTCAGCCTCTTTACGCTTTCTCCACTCAAACTCTTTCTCCACCTCTTTCTGTATGCTGTAAGTGCCGTCTCTCCCTCCCTCTCTCCCTCTCTCTCCCTCCCTCTCTCTCTCTCTCTGTGTGTCTCTGGGTAAGAGTGCTGCCTGTGTTTGAGCAGAGCAACGGGAGGGACTCATTCATGGCAACTTGATATTCATCTCCAGCAGGAAAAAATCCCATGAACCCCTTGTTACTGGCTGGTCCAAAAAAAAAAAGTCACTTACTGTCACATTCAGACCGGTTGACCTTTATTGGGGTGATTTAGACGCGACAGCATGGAATTGTTTTGCTGTTTCAGAAGACGAGGAACATCTCATACATGCAACATGTTAGTTTCCATTTGTTGTAGAGAACCGCTACGTGTTTTAATGGACATTCATGGTCAACCAAGCACCAGCGTTTCTTTTCTTATCTCTTGGATGCTAACTTGGCTTCAGTGTGTTCTTTGACTAGTTTTCAGGACACGTGCTGCTTTAAAAGACGTTATCTTTTAAACTTTTCAACTGAGAAAGACTGTTCACAAGTCTTAAGAATGGAAGACTGTGGTTGGAGACTAGCAGGTGAAGGTGACAAAGGTATTTCTAGCACAGCTGCGCCGGATTTTGAAATAATCATTGTCAGGTTTTGGCAACGCAAAGGACAACCGGTCCTTTGTTGACTCACCGTTTTTACACATTCAACAACCACGCAGGGAGAAATGTATTGTAGGAGGCGATGTAACAGTTTCTCCACCCACCAAAGTGCAGCGAGGCACTCGTGCTCGCAGTCGATGCTTCGCTGGAACTCTCCCCACTCGCAATCGAAGCGTTCCGTGATGTACTGAAAGCGGATGTTTGGACGTGCAGTTCCAGGCGATGCCATCCCAGGTGTGGAGACGCCGGTCGCACAGCATGAGCAGCCGGGCAGCAGATGGCACCGGCCTGCCTGCCCACCGCCCGAGGCTTTTCACACGTGCAATAAAGACACGACCGGAAACCCCGACAAGCCCCCGAATGTTTGATCAAAGGTTCCAACTGAATGTTAATGCTTAATGCTCGGGACCCTTTTGTGTTTCATCTGAGCCTCCAGGCATTCAGTCACCGCCGCTTCGCCATCATCGGCCTCTCAATAAATGTGCCCTTTTGTTTAGTCAGGTGTTTCCTTCTGATTGTGTAACTGCAGTCCGCCGTGTGCCTGATTGTGTAACTACAGTCCGCCGTGTACCACAGCGTGATGGGACGAGGCGACCCCGGCGCACCAGCAGGAGACGATGAGAGAAGAAGCCACAATGCTTACAGAATGGGTGGTGTTATAAGCAAAATACTTCAAGAGAAGTATAGCCGACTACAACAACAACAACAGCTGCAGCGATAACACAACAATTCCTATTGCTGTTATTCATTATGGTGGTAGAATTTATTACATTTTCATTAATCTCCGTTTCCAGTAAGTTTGAATATTAAATACATGTGCTGGATTAAAAGTAGATTTCCCTCTGTAACATTGTAGAGTATAAGTGTACAAGGTGCAACAATAGCAACATGCAGCAATAACATTTTTGGTGAGGGGAGGCGGGGGAGGGCGTACTAAACAATTCAACTATAGCGTAGTAGAAGTCAAGCAGAAGCGTAGAGAAGTATTAAGAGTAGAAGTGTGTAGGCCTGTCTTCAGGGCAGCTGGGTGCAATGGACGTTTGGAAAGAAAGAAGAAGAAAAAAAGAAGAAGAAGAAAAAGTAAGTAAGTAAAGCTTTGCAGCTGTGCAAAACTCAGCGGCCTCAAACCGAATCCTCAAGGCCGGCCGACGGTGCGAGCGGGCAGAAAGGGAAGAAGGAGAGCTTCCTGTCATGAAGGGCGCCACCGCTCCCCTCTGATCTTCAATGAGAAGCAAATGAGCCGACTCGGGAAAAAAAGCTGGGGCCGCAACGAGGGGGCCGTGACAGTGAGAGTCCCCCCCTCCTCCACGCCGCCACGCCCCCCCACCCACCCTGGTCTCGGGACGACCACCATCACGACTCAGGTCGCCGTCAGTGTCCAACGCCCTGAAACAGGAAAACACCAAAACTAGCAGAAAGGGTCTCAACACCGTCACGCCCGACAGCCGGTGGTATCGGCGATAGATCCGGCTAGATGTTTCCATGGCAACCAGGGCTCTCTTTTGATGGAGCAGTGGTCCTAGCAGGGGACTGAAACCGAGAGACAATAAATGGCCACTGGCATTTGACAATTTTAGAACAACGCAGTGTGTTTGTGTGTCTGTGTGTGCGCGTGTATGTGTGTGTATGTGTGGTGAACAGCATTTAACCCCTAGTATTATATTTTATTCCTTGCACTGTGCTGTCTTGTTGTCCGTTGCCGTCTGTTGTCATGCACAACTCAAATTCCTTGTATGTCTGACGTATTATGGCAATAAATGTTTCCTGATTCCTGATTCATAAATCAGATTTTCAATCAGACAGTCTAAACTTTTTGCTGCGAGGCTTTTACGGTCCCAGTTATTTTAAGAGCCGCCTGGCGTCCCGGCTGAACACATCTGTCACGGACCGAGAGAAACGAATGAAACGAGAAGGAAAAAGAACGTCGTGTGACGAACAAAAGCCACAAATGAAGAACCGCGCGCTCCTTCAAGAGGAGGAACACACGCGATACTTCGTGGAAGTTCATCAGCCTGTGCGAGGCCAGCTGTAATGAAGCCTTCATTCCGTTCGGTGGTGAACCTCAGACTCTTGAAGGCACCTCGCTGTGACAGACACACGGGCGACCCTTCGGCCAGGAGCAGGCAGAGCTGACACAGTTTAAACCCACAAGTATTATTCAATTCCCTTATGAAAATGTTTCCTAAATCTACACACACAGACAGACACACACACACACACACACAGTCCTTAGTGGTAGATTTTAAGGGAAATCTATTCAGCAGACGCCCGACAACCTGCAATTTGGAGGCCGAGGAGTCGTATGAATACAGGATGAAGCCTGATCTCCTGTTCTCCGCTAGTTCTCCGCTACGCAGCAGAAAGTACCTTTTCTGTAAAGACATTTATATTTTTCAGGGGAATTTGCAACTTATGAATGTTTCGCCATGTCATTTGGCAAAGACATTGCCCCCCTCCCCCCCGGGTTAATTGCTATAACTGACTTCAGGTGATAGTTTTAATTTAATTAGTGCAGATTAGCGCGCTAAACTAAGATGGTGTAAAGATATATATGTCGATCCAAAGATTGACACTGTGATCATTAGATGAAAGTGAGAAAGATGGATAGACTGATTGATAGATAAATAGATAAATAAACAGATATAGATAGAAATTTGATAGTGATCTGAATCGACAGTATGAGGAAGTACTAATTAAGACATCTTTTCTCCTCGAGGCAACTGTGCACTGCAGTGAGTGTTAACAAATATGACAGACGTCGCTGGAAGTGTCATTTTAAAACTCAAACTGATGCACGGCGCTTCTATGAATTTATAACTTGAACGTCTCGGTTCCATTGTGACCCTCTCAATTCCCATTATAGAGGCATCAAGCTCAATAGAGATGATGAAGATCCTTGTGAAGAGGGTTGTTTTTCCTGGTTAACACACAAGATGCATCCAACAGTTCAAGTGCAGTTCGAAATGATTTGCATCACATAAAATGACAGTATCTTTATCCTTTACAGCCGCGAGCAACGGTTTGTGACACGCACACACACACACACACACACACACACACACACACACACACACACACACACACACACACACACACACACACACACACACACATACTTACGGTTCACACATGCAGTAGGTAAACTTGGGGTGGACTGTTTTCTTACATTTGTGTGCAAAGCACTTCTGTGTGTTTGTGTGTCACATCACGGCACATTATCGTTACCACAATAAGCACACAAACGGCTCCCAGAAGACGTTTCGTCAGCGTCACTGACAGCCGATGGTTTGTGTTCATGTGGGAACAGTTGAAAAGCCTCATCTACTGAGATGTGTATATAACCCGGCTGTATTCAGGCTGTGGCCCCGGCAGATCGCGGTCATGTGCCTTATGGCGCCCTCTCCTGAATAAAACTTGCAAACACAGAAGAGAAGCTGGTGTTCATCTTTTTTAATGTACTTACACAAAAATAGAATAACAGCTCAAAACAAGGGCAAAAAAAGCCAGGCAAATGAAGTCAAACAAGAGACAGGACTGTTATGTAAAAACATAGCAATGAAAATATTAGGTGTTCGCATATATATTATATAAATAGGCCTATAAATATAAAGTAATAACAATAAAAAAAACATCTATATACAAGTCGGGTATTGTGAATATACAAGGACTGATGATTATTTGCAGTATGTGCACGTAAAGCGTACTATACAAACAGCGTGCAGGGATTTATAATCACAATAAAAAAAGAAGACAAGAGTACTATCGGCACAATAATTTACATTTACTTGAGTAAATTTACTTGCATGTTCTAAAATCACAACATACATAAAAGTTCATGTAGAAATACAACTATTGAATAGATAACAACAAAATACAAAACATAGCTCTGTACATTCACATGAGATTTATACATATGCAGCTGTAAACGTGTGGGTCTCAGACGGTTTCCCAGCTTCCTCTCTGTCTGGGTAAGAAGCTCATGCTGAGATGTTCGGTCTCCGGCCGATGCTCCACGGGCTGCTGGGAGAGGTTGTTGGTCTGCGGGAGGCCGTCCAGGGTCAAGCCCTCGTGGGGGCAAACAGAGTACCGGGAGAGCAGCGTGACCAGGATGGACTTCATCATCACCATGGCGATGTGCTTGCCAACGCAGGCGCGCGGGCCCGAACCGAACGGCTGGAAGTAACGGCGAGGAGCCTGAGGTGTGGCGATAGGAACATTGGTGAATCCTGATTGGTGCGAGACATTATAACTTTGCCCTCCAACCCCAGAAAAAGGTCAAATCGAAACCGCCTTTGATTTGACCTAAAAACGTATCTACTTACATTTTTCTCAAAGTTTTTCAGACTGAATTCATCGGGTTTGGGGAAAAACTCTGTCCTGTGCATGCGGCCGGTGTTCAGGATGATATTTGTGCCCTTGGGCACCCTGTAGCCGTCGATGACGTCGTCAGACAGGGCTCTGCGCATGGTGAAGTCCACCACGGGGTGGAAGCGCAGGCACTCGTTGATGAAGCCCTCCAGCACCTGCAGCCTCTGAAGGGCCCCGTTCTGGAGCGGCCTCCCGCCTGCAGCAACAAAACAGCAGTGAGACAGACGGCTCTCACTCCCCCCTTCCCCAACCCCCTCCCACACAGCGTTCAGTCAGCCCCCGCGGCTCCTCACCTAAAACGGTGTCTATCTCACGGAGCAGCTCGACCTCCACGTCTGGATTCTGCTTGAGGAGCAGCAGCATGAAGAAGAGGCTGACGGACAGAGTGTCCGGCGCTGCGATCACCATCTCCAACACACACTGCCTCACGTTCTCCGCAGACATTTCACCGTGGTTCTGAAAACACGCACAGGTGCACGCGAGGAACACGTTAATACTGTCGAGCTGAACGTTTGAGGGAGGACAACACAAAGGACACTCAATGACAGAAGGTGCAGTGATGAGACCGACCTGTGCAAATATGAGCTCGGCGGTGAAGTTGATGTCGTCCAGTTTCTCCGCCTGCTCCACATCTCGCCTCTTCTGCTCCACCAGGCTCTCTATGGCGTCTTGCAGCTCCTGGCTGTGAAACCACAGATGAAACAACATTTGAAGAAAAAAAAAAAAAAAAAAAAAAAAATCCAGCCAAAACAAAGAAGCGGCCTGATGTGACGGCGTCGCAGCTCGACGGAGTGACTCACGCTGCTCTCTTGTGCCTTTGATGAATCCACCCCAATTTAAAGTAAACGTCTGGTTTGATCAGCACCGTCTGCCACGTGTCAAAATACTTCTGGATCTTCAGCAGCAGCTTTTTTTCTGGACACAAATGAGTAAAACATTAAAAATGTCAAAAAAACGACCCAGGGCCATCTGAATTTTTCTAAACTCGCGCGACATCACGAATTGGGGGTGGGGGGGTTAATGAAGGCCGACTGACCATCGAAAGGTACGCCCAGGAAGAGCCGATTGGAGATGTCGACCACGGTGCAGCGGAGCAGGCTGAGGACGTCCACGTGGCCCAAACCGTCCAGGTCGTCCAGGTGGTTCCGGGTGGAGGAGACGCTGACCTCCACCGTCTGCTGCAAGCCCGGACCTGTCAGGGCTGAACGCACAAAAACCCGATTGCAAATCAGACATCTACATGCCATCCCCGGACCAGGGCTGATTAAAGGTTTTAGAACGTTACCTTTGGTGTAGTAGGTGCGTATCTTTTTCCACAGAGTCACGTTGTTGTTAAATATGATGCCTCTCTCGTTCATGCCCATGCAGCTGAGTCCCGGCTTGCTCCCGAAGCGCGACGTGTAATGTCCGTTCTTCAGCACGTGGTGCACCGCCGACGCCCTGCAAGAAAAGAGTAGGATAAATGAACGGTAACAGACAGGATGGATGGCGCTTGGACTTTACCCCTCGGCGTTCCAGGGAGGAGACCAACCTGCTGAGTACGAGCGTCTCCTCTCCGTCGATCCACACTCTGACGATGTCGCCGTACTTGTTGTTGTAGTAGTTGCTGGCGGTCCCCAAACCGGTCCAGATGAACCTCGCGTAGGACAGGAGCGGGCCCAAGCCCAGGCAGAAACAAGGCCCTACGAAGTGACAACAAACTGTGTGTTCAGCTCACGCGAAACCTCAGCGATGAGTTCAAACCAGTAAACGAAACAGCACGTTTGGTCAAAGCTCCTTTTGAAACCTACCCGGCACGGTCTTCTTGTCCGCGTGGTTCCACGCGGCCAGCAGCAGACAGGCGAGCAGGATCAGCGTTCTGGTCGCCAGGGAGGTGCCCGGGCACCCCGCCGCCGTGGCGTTGGGGGACGCGGAGACCAGGTCCGCCGCGATGGTCTCCAAACTGACAGGAGTCATGGTCCGTTCACAGGCAGAGATCAGATCCATGAGAGAGGCTGGTTGACACGAAGCTGCTTCGAAAAACCCTCCGGGATTCCTCTTTATACGCAGGCTCGGCTGGTCCCGAGCCAGGTCAGGGTGATGCAAAAGCCACAACAGTGAGGAAAAAGGGTAAACAATACACTCGTAACCTTGAGGCGTTGGATTCGTGCCCGCGTCCTTGGGGCGTAGAGGACGCGGGTTCGGCTGGTGCGTGTTGTGGGTTCATGGGTCCTATTTGACACGTTGGTGATGAGAAGCAAGCTTTTTCTCTCCCTTTGAACATCAAACGATCCCACCGGAGATCCCACCGAGGAGCACCTGGCCTGCGAGAAAAGGGTTATTGTTGATGTTATTATTACAGCTTTATCTCTCTAGCAAAAATACAGTTCTCAGTTTTTTTTAGATAAGCATAACTACTAAAGGAAGGATAAGGAAAAGATTTGTATATTTGGTAGTGTTTTAAACTTGTTATTACAATCTCTTTCAGTATTTGTGTTTGCAATTTCCCCTTTAGACCATGGAGGAAAAGAAAATCATACACACCAACCATTAGACCAATACAACAAGAGTTCTTTAGCTGCTCTACAGTCTCAAAATGGGAGGGGCTTAAAATGCTGTGGATAAAACAAAACAAAAGGCAGACAGCATTTGTAATGCCTGAAGACCATTCAATTTGACTAATTCAAGCTCAGATTTGTGATTTCATTTCAGACCGATGTGCTTACACAATAACATATCGTTATTATGTTCATCAATTTTGGAGGACTCCCATGTTGTGCCTCTCTCAACGTATCTTACACGTACGCACAATTGTACAATTGAATCTGACGCCACATAAAGCTAATTGCAAACCGGCTACATTTGCCATCACAAAGCCAGAACCCGCTCCGTCTCGTGCCCCTTTGTTCCATGATCTCATTCCGCATTACCGGCTCTGTGAATTCACTCGCCGCCCACATGCGAGTCCAAGAATGTGCGTAGTTCAACCAGGCCGACTGTGAGCCGAGGCCCCGGACGGCTGATGGCTTGGACCTAGATTGTTCTGCTTGATTAAGCAGAGGCAACACAGCCCCCACCCCCCCCCCGCCATGCACTGTAATAAAACAGAAGTGGCTCCAACCTCGTCTCTGTGCTCTGCTCCGTGGTCAACCACGTCTTTGTCTCCACCAGGCGTGTGGGCAGCTGCACAGAATGCAAGGAGGGTTCGAAAAGAGAAGGCCGAAGGAACAGCGGGTTGAATGTCACAACAACGTGTGACGATGTCTGAATTTAGGAATCCCGATGAGTCAATGTGATCTCAGGCTTTTTTTTATTTGACCTGACTGAACACCAGCGAGCAACTTATCTCACAAATGAGATGAAAAAAAAAACAAAAGAGGAGAGTTTGGTGGGAGGACGGAGCTTGAAAGAAGACCCGGCTGTCCTTGGCCTGCAGCAGCGGGACAAACGTGGTCCTCTCGGGCCCGGTGGTGAGAAGAGAGATAAGACGGCATCATCGAGCAGCTGCTCCTCGGGAAGGAGGAAACAGAACCGCCAGAGGTTCATGGGAAACACATTCTGCATGAACACCTTTTCAAACCCCCCCCCAGGGTTCATTTCAGTACAACTGAATCATTGTGTTGCATAATTCACTTATATATCAAGAAGCAGTTGCGTTGCTCCTCCCTTTTTGCTCCCGGCGTCGAAAACTAACTGGTCGAGCCGGTGGTGCGGCGAGCAAGAGGCGACAAAGGAGCCGCCGGAGTTCTGTTAAGATTGTGTACGTGCGCGCACATCTGCACATCTGGAATCAATACCAGCTGTCCAACAACTGTCTTTGAGTGACCCACAGCCTCGGGGAGTTTACGCGATGCAGACCCGGTCCGCTCAGGACCTGAATCCAACACTTGTGTTGCTCTCTTCCTGAGTGTGTGTGTGTGTAAAAGTAAGATGAGGCATAACACGGCTGCGAGAGCAAGTAGGTCAGCTACGTATCTGGCAATGCTTTACTTATTGAAACAAACACCAAAGTCGTTACTGGGGTGATTACAGAAAAGCTCCACTTACAGTCGTGTGGAAAGAGGCCGAACCGGCTCCCTGTCACTGCAGAGACGCCGACCAAAAAGTGTGCTGTGTGTGGTTTGAGTCACTTTTCTTGCCGTTCAAAGCGACGGATATGGGTCATTGCTGCAGTTGGTGGAAGGACGCTGTGAGGATGTGACGAGGACTGTCGCCCCGGGGGGCGGGGGGGGAAGAAGAAAGGAGGATACGGCTGTTGCTAAGGAGAGGCCATGAAGAGACTCAATAGAAACCATGTCCATGTTAACGCGCGTTGATGTCATGTACTACTTTTCATTCAATCTGATTGGTTCTGGTGCTGTAATGACAAAAAAGAAAGAACTGTATGCACGTCCACATTAATAATGAGCGGTCAGTACGTCTCTCTCTCTCTCGTGTGCCATGTGAGCGCTTCTGTGCGTTGTGTGTTCGTGATGTCACTCGGCCCACGGCGCTCCAGTAGAATGGGTTGTCCTGAATATAAATCAGGTGACTGAACAGGCGGGGGTTTCTTCCCAGACAATCCCAGAAAGATTGTGCAATGCCCACTCCTACATTACTGGTTTGCATGTGCACACACACACACACACACACACACACACAACCCCTTCTCCACTTGGCGAACAACACAACGAGCACTTTGCCAGCCTGAGACAGCCTGAGACAGACCACCCAGTTGGACACTGAAGCTGACAGGACTGAATTTGGAGCTTTGAAATACTCTTGATGGGACCTTGAACCTCAGCTAAGGACTTCCTTCCTGTTGGTTTGGTTTGATTTAGTTTGATTTGGGTTTTTTTTTTTTTTTCTTCCGGAGACGGGACCTTTTTTTTTCTGGCTCACTCTTGCCCCCGTTGCATTCGCTGTGCCGGGACATCAGTTCCCCGCTGTGAATGCCGAGGTCGACGGGCGAGCCTCAGATCAAAGGGGGCGAAGTGGTGACCATGTGGATCCCGACCCCCAGCATGACCCTCCCGCAGCGCCTGGTGCTCTACGGGACGTGCGCCGTGGCGTTGCTGAACTCCGTGGGCCTCCTGGTGCTCCTGGTCCAGCAGAACCAGCAGCGAGCCCTGCTGGAGCGGACGGACGCCAAGCTGACGGAGGTGGAGCGGAGCTCGGTGGTGGAGTTCCTCCAGGAGGTGCCCAGAGGGGCGGCGGGGCTGAGGGCGAGCGCCGGGGAACGCCGGGAGAGCCAGTACCAGTACCAGTACTCCAGGAATAAGAGAAGTGAAGCGCTGGAGAAGGAGGCGCAGCGGCAGGACGGACAGGAGGTCGGTCAGCAGGAGGCCAGTCAGGAGGTGGGGGAGGAAGCAGAGAGGAAGATGAAGAACGGGATGAAGCACAAGCACCAAGGCGGACAGAGCTACCACAAGGCACACGTGCAGGACGACATGATGATGATGATGACTTACTCCATGGTCCCGGTGAGGTGATGTTTCTTCTGGGGGAATGTTTATACAACAGAGAAGTGAAGAGGAAGATTTATTTAGTTTTTATTGGACTGGAAACTGTGGAGAGAGAGAGACCTTTTAACCTTATATTGGTATTTTCTCGTCAGATCAAACTGTTGATTGACATTTGCAACAGCACCAAGGGAGTCTGCATCGCTGGTAGGTCTCTCATTAATACATTTTAAACTACCTGCTCGTGTGCAACTGTTCACAAAAAGGCCCAAAAGCTCGACGTATCAGGCAGAGCAATAAGTGCAAGCTAATGTGCAATAAGAACCAGGTGAGGTGGGTAAAAGAGCAGGTGAGCGAGTTAGAAACAAGGACAAACAAGTCACAAGACACAATGAAGGACCGCCCCCCAAACCACAACCTTTTTTAATCTCTAACATTCTGTTGCAGGACCACCAGGGGCCGCCTGGTAAGCGGATTCTTTTCTTTTCTTTTTTAAATCTATCCATATTGTATGTCTCTTTTGTGGTGAAGTGACCCGTATTCCAGCTGAATGAGTTTTCCATTAATACCCATGGAGAGGACCTTTTTTTTTGTGTGTGTGCGTTACTGTAGGATTACCCGGTTTGGACGGCCTCCCCGGCCACAATGGGACTGATGGCATTCCCGGAGTGGACGGACTGCCAGGGGCTGATGGGAAAAGAGGGAAGAAAGGTAAGGAGTGATTGGGACTGTATTCTGTTTTTACTCACCATCCATTTTTATCAATGTGCCTCAAGCAACGCTGGCCATTTTAGTGAGGAACTGCGGGTTCGAGGCCGCGGACAAAGCGCTGAGTGTAACCCGCGGTCAAAGAGGCCGAAATACAGAGAATCACACGCAGCCACTTGAAGAAAAAAAAAATGTCAGTGAAAATATTCATGGTTTTAAGGATACGAGTCTTCTGCTTTCCTCTCCCAGGGGAGAAAGGAGAGCCGGGTGAAAAGGGAGATCGTGGAGAGCCCGGTCCGCAAGGAGAGAAGGGACAACCGTCCAATGACGTCATAATTGAGGGCAAGTCGAGCTTTGCACTCGCAGCCTTAAGATTATTGGCTCCTTAATACAAGATGGTCGAAATCACATCTGTTTTTAGAGGTTTTGTATATCATCTTTTTCCTCTTTTTGCGCAGGTCCTCCTGGGCCGCCGGGTCCACCGGGGCCCCCAGGACCTCCTGGCCCTCAGGGGCCTTCCAGGACACGGCACCACAGAGCCCACCTTGCGGCTGCTCACACTCTGGGTGGGAGGTCTTTTTTGATCGTTATTTGCATTCTTGACCTTGGAAAACACCAGTTAGCAAAATAATTATTGTCAAGTCTCAAATCATTTAACTCAAAGGTTTCCAAAGGTGTATATGTCATATATATCATTTTTTCTCTTTATCCTTCCGGACCTTTTGAACATATCACCCAATCTACCTGTTTCAAGCCATTTGTCAAACAAGCGTGCTTCTTTTTCTGAAGCACTTTTAGGAATACTCGATGGAGTGATTTGATCCAAACAGAAAGTCTTTGTAATGTCAAATGAAATGGTTCCCAACAGGACTTTTACAAGCGAATCCAAACGATGAAACCTCCTCTGCGAAGGAGGCTGTGAAACTACACCAGCAGCCGGCTAAGAACAACAACGGTGCGTGTTTCACAGAAGCGTGTTCACAGAAGCGTGTTCACAGAAGCGTGTGCTCGCCGTGACGCCCTTTGCTTCCTTTCCAGAGTGCCTGATTAAGTCTCTGATCAACCCCAGGAATGTGACAAAGATGGAGAACACATTCGGCACGTGGATGAAGGATACGGCCCGGCTGAGCGACGAGAGGATTTGGGTGGCCCAGCACTTTTCTGGTGAGCTGAGCTTTTTCGGGTGTGGGTGACTTGTGGGCCGCGCCGAAGTTCCCCCCCGGTTCACTCGTGTCTTGTATTCTCGGCCAGGTCGCGTGGTGAACGAGTATCAGAGCGCCGCCTCGCTGCAGAACAGCAGCAGCGCCGTGGACGTCAGAAAGTTCTACCAAGGCTGCGGCCACGCCGTCCACAACGGCTCCTTCTACTACCACATCGCCGGCACCTCCAGCATCGCCAGGTGAGCACAAAAATATAGTTCGGTTTCGCTCGGCCGTCGTTTCCGTTGCCCCTTCCCCGAATAACGGCCGCGTTTGTCCACAGATTCGACTTCCTCACCAAGAGGCTGCACACGCTCACCATAGACGAGGCGTTGCACCACAGCCTGGCCTACCTCCTCCACAACTCCAAGACCTACTTCAAGCTGGCGGCGGACGAGAACGGCCTGTGGCTGATCTTCGCCTCCAGCGTGGACGAGAGCGTCACGGTGGCCCGGCTGGACCAGAAGACGTTCTCGGTCACGTCGTACATCAACACCACCTACCCGCGCGCCAAGGCCGGCAACGCCTTCATCTCCTGCGGGGTCCTGTACGTCACCGACACCAAGGACACCAGGGTCACCTTCGCCTTCGACCTGCTGAAGGGGAAGCCGGTGAACGTGACCTTCGACCTGCGGCCCGCGGGCGGCGTCCTGGCGATGCTGTCCTACAGCCCGCAGGACAGACACCTGTACGTGTGGGACAATGGCTACGTCAGGCTCCACGTGGTGCACTTCACCTCCGACGAGTGACGAAGCGGGGGCGTCTTACTGTTGGATAGCGAGAGGCTCCCATCAGCTCGATCCACCTCTGGGGACTCGTCGTATTTACATTTTTAAAAAGAGGTATAAACTAGTCTGAACTTTATCTTCCTGTAGCGCGTTCCAGTCACAAATCGGTTTTTAAAAATCTTTTTTTTGGGTCAATAATTGTTAAAGATAAATACTGCTGTATTTGTATTCTATTGTACATGTGTGATTTTGGATTTACTAACGGCATGTAAACTTTTTTTTATCATTTTGCATCAAACTATTTTATTTATATTGAACATTTAACTCCACTTTTTTGACCGTCTATATTGTAAGTTCTTAGTTTTTAGTGTATTTGCATGAGATATTTGTGTAATGTATTTTCTTATTGATTGCCACGTATTCCTCTGACATTCTGTACATTTTGACAATCCATCGGCCTTTGCAACGAAGCAGCATGATATCGGCTGGTCGCTCCTTCCTTCTCGACAGAAAAAACACAGGAAAAAAAAAACAACAGTGCCAAAATAAGCCTGATGAAATAAAAAGAATTTATTCACTTTACAAAGGTAAGACTTTGACCATGACCTGTTCTCTCACACACCTCCAGGCTCAAGTGCCCTAGTAATGATGCTAGCGTCTACCCATTATATAGGCTTCCTTTGCATTATTTCATGCACACACATACACACCAGTAGGACCATTTTAAAACACTTAAGCTACATACAGTACACATAGGGGGCCGAAAGAGGGAGAGGAACACAAATCTCTTTAATAAATACATTACGCACACACACATAACAAAAGTTACAACTAATCCAGCTTGTATGATACAAACCAAAAATAAAGAAATGCTTTCATGTTTGTACAAGCTGTTGTGGTATTTCATATATATATATATATTTATATATATATTCATATCATTTATATATTAAAACTATTTCAAACGTTGTACTAGTAGGCCAGATGAAGCCAGACATTCATTTGTATACAACACTTTCTTCTTCGATATTCTATTTCAGATAAACTTTCCGTACTAGCGTCTCCAGAATTTGAGTGCAAATATCTATTTGTTAGTGATGAAAGGGTAAAAACAACGAGCAAGGTCACACACACGCACACACACACACACACACACACACACACACACACAAACACGTACACACAGTGGACTGTGTTGCACGTCGACTGTGTTGCACGTCGCCCGTGCAGTCGGATACAGTAACACCCCTCTCATTCCTAAAGTAAAAGGCAATAAGTTAAACGCTCAAACAAAAATAAAACTACACAAACATATAAATAATTTAAATAATGCAATTAAATGAATTTAAAAACAAGTTCAAGAATATTGTTGTGCAAAACCAGAAGGGAACCGCTGTGTTTCTGCTCGGATGGAAACATTAAGATCAGGAGTAATATCTTCCAAAGGGGAATGTTCTAGCTGGGAGTCGGCCGCACAGACAGGCATTTGAGGGCGGGTGGGCGGGAAGACGCAGCACACACACGCTCTCACACACACACACACACACACACACACACACACACACACACACACACACACACAAAATTGGGGAACAAAGCGAGCCGGATCGAGCCCAAACCAGGAGCGTGCCAGAGTGATTGACGGGCGCCCAGTGAAAGGAAGGGGCGGGCGGGCGGGGGATGGAGGGAGTGTTTGGGGGGGTTCGGGACCATTGAAACAAAAAGCAGATCCCAACAACTCGAGTCACACCGGAAACCACCGACTTAATAACAAACCACAGCGCTGGTTACAGAAGATGCTAAGAGATTTCAGCCGTGGGCACAAAATGACGACAGTTACACACTTTTAAAATTTCTGCTTGAGCACTTTTACAGAGCACTATCAATAGACCTGTGATTGCACCGCGAGACGAGAACAGGACATGCATAGCTTCCCTATGGACACGCTCGAAGAGCCGAGACTCTTCAATAAAATTACAATGAATTTAGCTTTAAAATCAAGTAGTACCTTCTGCTCGAGACTTTGCCTTCAGCCATTGGGGGGAAAAAATAAAAGCTCCGCCCCCCACCCGTTGTCGATCAATAGTAAACCCATGAACGCCGCACACGAAAGATGCCAAAAAGACCTGGAGGACTTTTGACCAACTCTTCCCCCACCCATCAAACTCCCGATGCCTTGCAAGTGTAAGCTCTTTGTGTTTTTTCCTTTCCGTCTCCGTCCTCTTTGGACCGTCTGGAGGGGGGAGCCGGCGTTACAGGACGTCCACCAAGCTGCCGGGGATGTTGTAGCGGTCGGGCAGCACCCTCATCTTCAGCGTGCCGTCCGCCCCGCAGGTGAAGATGCGGTTACCGGGCCGCGTCTCCACCTTCATGACGCCGTTGCCGATGTTGCGGAAGATGGACTGCTTGGCGTGCTCGGTGCTGAAAGAGTGCATGAGCCCGTGGCCGGCCAGCTTCCACACCTGGAGACAGAGAGAGAGAGAGAGAGAGAGAGAGAGAGAGAGAGAGAGAGAGAGGATGGAACAGGGGGTGAGTTTCTTTTCTTCATACCAACGTATGCCTATGTACGCCTGTGTGCGATGGCGGCTCTGTGAGCGAGCGATGAGTCACCTTCACGTTGCCCTCTGCAGAGCCAGTGACAAAGAAGTCCTCGAAGGCATCCAGTGCGAGGGCCTTGATGGCGGAGTCGTGGGCCTGGAAGGTGTGCAGCAGCTGCCTCTGGCGGATGTCGAACACGCACACAAAGCCCTTCCTGCCTCCAGTGATGAGCAGCTGCTGTTTGGCGGCGTACTGCAGCACAGTGGCCCCGTTCTCATGGCAAGGGAACGCTGCAGGGGCGGATAGAAACGGGGGGAATTGGATCGCGACTTGTTGAAAGACAATCGGGGAGCTTTGGATGTGTTTGAGGCATTTCTTACCGTGGACCATGGTATTGCTTGGTGAAACCAGAGTATCCCACAGGCAAACATTCCTGTGGACAAAGTGAACCACAAAAGGGCAACATGAGTGAGGGGGCAACAGCGTGTCGGTTGGGTGGCGGCGATGTTCTGTGCCGGTGCTGACCTGTTATCGTTGGACTGTCCGGCTGTGGCTATGAGGCTGGAAGAGGTGATGAAGTCAAAATCACCACAGGTCTTAGTGTGGCACTGCCAACTCTGCAGGACAACAAACGGCACATCATCACCTTGAATGATTCATGGTTCATTTTGTCGTTATGTCAAGAGATACGTGTGTGTGTGTGTGTGTGGCAGAGGTGGTGACGGAGAAGGTGTGGGAGGTGTGGAGGAGGCCTCACCAGGTAGGGTTTGGGGTTGGAGGATGTCTGGTTGACCTGCCACAGACTGAGGAAGCCCTCTCCGTCAGCGACTCCACACTGCGGGAAGAGCACAGAGCCATCAGAGCCATCACTCCGCATAGAAAAGCACAGACCTTGCTGTGTGTGTGTGTGTGTGTGTGTGTGTGTGTGTGTGTGTGTGTACCTTATTGCCCTGGGAGTTGAAATAGAGTCGGGTGACTCTGGCATTGCCTGCCTGTCTGAAGCAAATGAGCTGTTGAGGTCTGTTCCACTCAAACATTCTCACACTGCCATCCTGAGCCCCTGTCATGTCTGCGCACGGATGCATGCACACACACAAACACACACACACACATATATACACACGCACACAAAGAGTAAGAAGGACAAAGAGAGGAATAAAGTAGGGTAAGAAGCTCATCAAAATGAATGAGTGTTCTGGTGCTGCTCTGAGGGAAAGGCTCACTTACAATACTGATATATAGGATGGGATGTCATTCTCTTTACATTGTTGAGATTCCTCTTCATAATCTGAGAAAAAAACAACAATAAAAACACATGTTGTTACGTAATGTTGACGTTCAGAAGATACAATATTTTTATTTCCAGCCTGAAAAACTACTTTAAAAATGGTTTAAAGCTGATTTTGGTCAGTTCTGAATGCTGATAAGCACAACGCTTTCTCTTGAGTTTGAATACAAGAGCCTGTTTACATCCTTTATACCCGGGTCCACTTACCGACTAAACTCCTTCATTTTGTACCAATAATACAGTAATGACTTACTGACCCCAATTTTTTTGTCATAACACAGCTATTTATCAAGGTGTGCAGGACGCCGTCTTACTGCTGAACCAAACAGTGCTGCACGCTCAAAGGCCATCGAGATGCTGGGATCTTAATCAACCCCGAGACCATCCAACACTCCAGAGAGCCTCCTCGCTGAACCTGCGTGACGCTCTCCGTCCCGTCTCGCTCCGAGTATCGCACTCTACTGCCCACATTTATCAACATCTCTGGGACATGGAGAACCCTGGCTGCGTGCAAGAGTGACGCAAATCTGCACCTTGGGTTACCGGCGGCGAGAGCTGCTGCTATCTGTGTTTATGTACGTCCATCTCTGCCTTGCAAACACACACACACATACACACACCCTGTCCATATCAGCCTCCATAGACTCAGCAGGCCAGCTGTTTAGTCGGCGCAGCTCAGTTTGGCTTGACATTGATAAGAGTTCAACTTTCAAACCTCCTAAAAATACACAGTGGGCCACAGACTGCAGCATTAGATGGAAGTTAGTTAATTTAGATTTGCATTATAAATCTAAAGTTTGCAGGGGTGAATAAAGCTTTACTTGTATGTAAAGGTCCTTACATCCATACACATGGAGGCTTGCATGTTACAAAAAGAAAGTCTGCAGAGTTCATTGAAGGCCACGGGCTTCAAAAGAGAGCTTAGTTCCCCCCTACTGGCCGTCACGGAGAACTGCACAGCCATGAATGTTTTTGAGTCAAACTGTGTTGGGGCGTGCGTGTGAACTCGTACCACGCTGGCCCCCATGCTGGTCTGCCCGCTGCCGAGCCACGGCATGGACGCAGAGACCTGCATCTGTGGGGGTGCGAAGGGGGCAGAGCCGGCCTGGGCAATGTTGGTGTGAGAGGAGCGGTGGTCCACGTCGTCGGAGCTGCAAAACACAACACAACCACGGACCGACACTGAGAATGTTTTGCAGAGATGTTTAAAACACAGACGGTGCACAAATAGCTGTGTGGCAGGTGTAAAATGACCACTTTGACACCATTTAATAACAATTTTAGAATCATATCGGCTGAGCTATGAAAGTATGACGGCAAAGCCTTTGATGTAATAAGGTTAAATGAATGTGACTTTGATCTGAAAAACGAAGAAAATGTCAAATAAAAATGTAAAATGTTGATCCGATGATTCAGTATTTTGTTGAAATCCTTTGAAGATCCCCATTGTTTAAATCCGTTACAAAGTACCAGCACAGAATGACGTGTTTATGCTGCGATTTATTAGAATATATTCGGCCCTGAAGCCGACTCTTAGAATCAGCTCGATACAGTTATGGTTGGTGTTTTCCTTTTTCTTTTGAATGTTTGGAACCAGAACATGATACGTTAATGATGTTTAATAGAAAGCATTATGCACAATATCGATCCCTTTGACAACGGACAAAAGGCCGCCTATGATTGTGCCCTGAATCTCACCTGCGGGACTCCTTATCAAATTCGTCCCCTATCCAGGTGAAGGGTTGGACGGCCACCAGCGTCGACACGTCCACTTCCTGGACATCATGAGTGGAGGCTAACACTATCTCGTTGGAGTTGGACTGTGAAGGGAGGGAAGCAAGGGAGAGAGAGGCAAGGAGAGAGGAAGCGACATGGCGGTGAGGTTTCCTCTCATTTCAAAGAAAGGAACCAACACGTCATTTCATTTTGAGAAGAAGGCTTCTGGACAGCATCTTTTGCTACATTAACATCTTACCTTATTGATGGCAAATGCCATGATTATATCAGACTCTTTATGAATGATTCTAGCCTTTCCTCCGGGGTAGCCCAGATCCGCTTCCACCTGGAAAAAAATAGAAATACATCAAGATTTAAAAGTTAAAGCTAAAGAAGTAGGCTTCAGTTTGAAGAAAAAAAAGAAAACAATTTTTTTAAGGCCTATTTGTCATAAATACCGTTTGCATTACGTTAATCACCTGCAACACAATCAAATATTGACAATTACGACCACTGATTGGGGGATTCCTTGTTGATAACACCCACCATGATTAGCAAGCCTTACACAGCCCTGACAGTGAGCATGCAGGTTAGTACGTCTACTGTATGTGATTCTTTTTTTGTGGTTGCTGTTCGGCGCCAGCGGAATCAGTCCAGCTAGAGAGGAGGAAGCAGTGAGAAACGCAGGGAGGCGGGTTATCGGCCGGGTTCGGAGGTGAGGTTATGCGAGCGGACGTCAGAGGCGTCCCAGTGAGACGGAAGAGATAAATCCTCAGATCTACGTTGCCAGAGGAATCACTGTGAGGCCAAGCAGAGGAGGTGACATTACCGGGGATGGTTTGGATTCTTTTGAGGAGGTGCTGCTGTTCATAGTGAGGGTATTCCTTGCAGTAAATGGTGGTTTTTGGTGTGGCAGATACGAGTACCAGCACAGTGAGCCGAAGCAGAGGCAGGAAAATATATTTCTTCCTCCAAAAATAGTCAGTTTAAATTTGCAGTGTATATACACACACAGTACGTAAAGCCTTTATAAAACAGCAACGTCCAAACAAACACATGGCTTTGCTTAATGTTGCCACTCATCTCCGTTTGCCCACACTACTTGAGGTCACACAGCGGGTACGGTTAAGTATCTCATGCATCCACAAAAAAAAAAAAAACACTTTGAGAGCTTCCCCCAGTGTGCCACCTCTAGCCACAACATGCACGGTACTTCTCGTAGAGTTTGATCGACCTTCTCATGCCCCTTCAAGCTCGGCTTCACAGTGATTCTTTCCAAACGGACAGACGGACGCACAGACAGAGAGCCGGGGCCTCGGCCGGTACAGTAAATGATACTACCTTATAGGGGCCGCTAGCTCCTGCTATGCTGTTTGGGCTTATACGGTCCATGTGGTTCTCTACAGACTTCACAACACACACAGAGGCAATGTGGACACAGAACGCACACACGCACACGGCACGACACAAAACACGCGCACAGACACAGAAAAACGAAACATGGGATGTAAACAAAATGTAAAAAAAAAGGATCTTTGATGTATACTTAGCGGTAAAATGCAAACAACCTCCAAACAGTCATGCAGCAGGATGAATGACGATATGAACTAACTGACTGGCATTCACATTAGCGGCCGCAATCAAACGCAATTACGCAACAATGAACAGTTTCGGACGTCGCGGGAGCCAGTCAGCTGTCCTGTACTTGGCTTGAGATGTGTGAAGAGGTAAAGCAACGATAACGACTTCTACAAAAACATCAACAACACAGATAAATGCTCAGTGAGCACTTCTCTGTGCAGTACAAGGATTGAAACACACGCGGTAAGATCATCTATTAAGGCAAATTATCTTGAAGTGTTTACTAAAGACGAAAAAACAAAACTCCCACAAGTCACACGTACATTGTTTTTGTTGCTGAACTGCGTTAGTTTTTGTTCACAAGAACCAAGAAAAGACACTTTATCAGTGAGTGATGATTTGTTTCTTCCGTCTTTCTACAGATTCTCGAGGATTCAGTTATGTATCTGAAAAACGCCTCCATAAATCATCATCTCCTGTCTGAAAGGCTTGAGTGGGAGGTGTGAGCATTCTGTTTTCCATGCATATGGGTAACCCTCTTCACACATGCACCGCAAAAATAACATTGAAATGAAGGCGTATACTGAATTGGCCCATTTATACATTATGTCAGTGCTTTTTTTCCAGGTGATCTGTTGTCTTCGAACATCCAGAAACTACATTTCATGGTTGGACGTCACTGGTCTGCTGAGCCTCGTCTCATCATTCTGTATTATCATGGTTGTCAGGTAGTTACAATGGATTCCTTTTTTTTAAGAACTAATCTGCTAATCCATAGACCTTTAGAAGTAAAACGTGAGAGTGAAATTAAAAAAATGATGGTGTATATATGCTAACCTCACACTGCCTCCTTTTCTTGGTAAAGATGTAACGGATCAAAGTCTCCTGAAGAACTTCCTGTTTGACCAGGAAGTGCCAAAGACGTCGAGCTGGAAAAGATTGAGTGTTCTTTGTCCTGAGAAAAAAAAATGTATGGATAAAAAATAAGTTGGTCACATATGAGAACATCCACTAACGGGTCGTTACAGTAAACACTTGATCTGTTATGACTAAAATGTTTTCTGTGTTGTGCAAAATAACTTGTGAAGGGATGGAATTAAATTGGAAAATTGAATTAATTTGAATGTTATTTGTCTTGTCTAGTGTTATGCACCAACCTCCGTGTCAAATTCCTTATATGTCTAACAATAAACAACAATAAATGTTCCTGATTCCTGATGAAATAAGTACTCCAACCAATGTAACCAATATGTAATTAAAGACACAATAAACATTCACACATATTGCGTTTCCTCTTTGTTTTTGAATTCAAAACGTATCCTGAGTTTCGGCTAAAGCGCCCTTGTAAATATGTCAAGCGAAGGATCATATAACTCAAAGTAAGCTTCTGAGCAACGAGCTAGTTTGCATAAGCTTCATCTGCATATGATGCAACACTAACTTGAAGGGCGTGTTGTCTGGCTCCAGCATGGCCTTGTGTCGGAGTATGGCTGGGCCGCCTCCCGCGCTGAGGTCAGTGGGGTAAGTGTTGATGTAGTTGGGAGGCGGGCCGTCGAACTTGTTCATTCTCTCCAGCAGAAGCTGCTCCCAGTGCTCCAGAGTCTTTAGCACGGCGTTGCTGAGAGGGGAAACGACTGGCAGCTCTGTGGCACAAACACATCGACAGCAGTCAAACGAATGACTTTTAAATGTACCAAAAGCTACGAAGCAAAAGAGGTGAGTGCGTACCGGCAAAGTCGAGACCGGTGATGGGGAGGAAGTTCTTGACGTTGTGATGAGCCAGCTTCACCATGGCCAGGCGGATCAGAGCCCAGCTGCGTGCCACACGGACAGTTCGATGTGTGTGAAGCGAAGACTTCGGATGAGTTAGCGAAAAGAAAGCCGACAGGCGCGGTTGAGCCCTACCTGTAGGAGTTGGGGTCGGAGTGCTCCGTCATCTGCGTGTCAGAGAGGAAGGCGTCGTCGTCGTCTTCGTCGTCCTCCGCGCCGCTTTCGTCCGAGTCGCACAGAGCGTTGCTGTCCGACAGCGGCAGGAAGGGCTGAAGTAACGATGGAAAGTAGGAATAAACGGAGCTGAAGACCACGAGTCACAGATGTCATTACTGGATTCAACGTATGCAAAATGAAATGCCTTACTTTGGCCACGAAGTAGTCCCACATGCTCAGCTCCGGGGGAATGAACTTCTCCCTGTATGCGGGCCTCTCTGGGGGCACCGGAGGGGGGGTGGCTGGGGTCTCCTTCACAGGGCGTCCAGGAACCAGCATCCTCATGTTGAACCTGCGTCTGTATCGGTCCACATCCTCCGCTGGGGCCTGAGGGGGAGCCGCTGGAGGGAGGGGGGGCAGAGAGATGGTATCTTTCAAACACAATACACTCTGATAAGGTCAGCTCGCAGCAGACTGCAGTGGGCTGCAGTGTTGCATAAATGACGAGGATGAGCCGAGACTCCAGGAGCCAAAAAGAGCGTCAAGAAGGAAGGAATGAATCGTACTTGCATTTATACACAAACGTAGAATAGACATACACATTTTGCTTCGACCTTGATGACACAACAAGAGACACAAATGCGCACATAGAAAAGTTGAGGCTGGAAGCACGGGGCAAGACACACACACAGGCTGTGCACAAATCTGCACCATCATCCTGGGCGACTATCTCTGGCATTGCACCAGACAAAACAAGACACAAAACACAAACCAGAGTAGACAGTGCAGTTAGACACACGGATACTGCACGGACTGTTACATAACTTAATCGGTGTATCTTTGAGGTAGCGCATGGTACGCACAAACACACAGAAACAACAGCGGCAAATCTACTGTAGCAGTCATGTGATAAGCGTTTACTTCGATCGACAGCACTCGCGGGGGGAGGAGGGGTGAGATTGGTGACTGCAACTTGTTCATTTTGTTTTGAGTGTTGATTGGAACATGATCGATGTGTAGCGTGTGTGTGTGTGTGTGTGTGTGTTGAGCCATGCCTGTGAGTTTGCAGCGGCCCTTCAAAAGGGCAGAGATTTAACATTTGGCGAAGTAAGTCCTGTAAAGCCGGCTGGCATTCAAGATCCCCCTTAACCAGCTCTTCAAAAGGCTCCCGGCTTTGCTGAGAGCTATCTCGGACTCGACAGGGATATTGAGTCTAAATGCCAGCCCATATCTTCTCCCCCTCACACACAATGTGAGCACAGATTACTCTGGTCTAATGAATATGAACAGTCCAGTTCAGTCATCACACTCCAACCTACACAGTGCAGCTACTGAGGAAATGTGAAGGAAATTGGCAAACAGCAGAAATAACTAACAAGAACTGTCTTTTTTGTAGGTATCACCTTTACTGCTGACTACTACGCAGTAACTCTGTTCTATTAACATTCTTCATTTTAAACAGCCACTAAAACGGACACGACTAGGTGTGCAGCTCCAGCGCTACGGTAGTTATTTTATCGTCTTAACAACCTCTCACGCTGTACCTGGTTTAGTCTCAGGTTTAGTCTGAGAGTTCTGCTCAGCCTCGGCCTCTGAACACTCCTCGCTAGGCCCAGCTGTCGCTTTGGCGGCACAAATAGGAATGACACAATGAGATGAGCAAAGAGGACGTCACAACAGGTACATGCAATACAGTAAACACACACACGCACACACACACACACACACACACACACACACAGAGACACACAGCGTTTGGCTTATAACATCGAACACAGATGACAATGTCTTCACAGCAGAGGTCTGTTGTTTTTTATGGGCATTCACTGGTAGCCGAGAGAAAGAGAGCGAGAGGGCCAAGCATCTGCAGCAATGCAAACCTGTACAGTTCCCATGCACCGCAAACCCGCAAACCAGCACTGCAATCCACCAGCCCAGTTACTCACAGCCGGTCTTAGTAGCTGCTGTCACAGCGCCTAACCCACCTCCCCTTGAAACGGGAGGAGGGGGTCGTTTGGGACACAGCGTTTCAGGGGGGTTTGGGGTGAGGCTGTTCTGCTCAGGTCTTCCTGCCTCTCGAGAGTCCTCTGGCCTGGCTGCCTCAAAATCAGCTGGCACTGGGACACAGGGCAGAGGGGGCACACTCACACAAGACGCCACACAGCAGCGGCATCATCTTAGGAGCAGCAACCCGACGGGACGAACCGCTTCGCCTGTGCGAATATGCAGAGGGCCCTGAGGGATGGAAGCTTTGCCTCAGGTCAGAGACACGTCAGGACATAGAAAGTCAACACTCGAAGCAGCAAGAGGAGAGTGTAGGGAGAGGGACAGATTATGAAGACCAGGGAGGAAGACGAAAGACAACAATGACGGAGATGATAGAATTAAACAAAAGGTATTCATATTTAGCAAGGGGGCAAACTCATGATTGTACCTGGTGGGGCCTCGGTTCTCTTTGGCTTAATAATGAGTTTGGCCCCTCCCCCAAAGACAGCGGCCCACATGCGGTTGTTGAGCGGGTGCGCTGCCAGGCGGAAGAGTTCGTTGCTGCTGTGGGTGCCCAGGCCGTGAATGAGCAGCGCGAGATAAACAGCCATGACCCCTTCACACAGCAGCACGTTGAGCCTCGGCTGGTCCGCCTCCCTGGCAGACGTCAACAGAGAGATCAGGGACGACACACCTGCAGAGAGAGGACACACACACGCGCGCGCACAGCGTGGCAATGCCGTAAAAGATTAACCGGTTAAAAAACAACTTTCACAGCAGAATAAAACACTATCCCTGCACAGTTCGGAAGCCATTCATGGGACATTTGCATGATGGCGTGATCGGTCTCTTGTCTTTCTATTTCTTTCCCAGAGGCCATGGAGCTCCTATTATAGAACACCATCTGCCTCTCTGCATAAACACAGACTGCCTGCTTTGCTCTGCTCCGCTCTTCCTCTCCTGCTGCCTTGCCTGTTCTCTCTGAGTCCCATCTTTGAAGCTCGCACACATGCATTCTGGGAGATCCGGCAACATTATCTAACAACCTCATTACAACAATTCTTGAGAGTACTGAGACCAAAACGTTAAAGAGACGTTAATCTTCCAGATACAAAATTTGTCCTTTAAATAAAAATAAAATAAAAGGAAATAAAAATGTTTTTCATTTTCTGCCTCTAGTTAAGGCACCAACTGTTACCTGGCCACTGTGCAGGAGCGGAGTTCGGGGTCACATGTTCTTCGATGCTCTCCGTGCGTAGTCGCTTCCTCGCACTGAGCAGCAGGCCCTGGTACACCATCCCTGTAAACTGGTTGGCCTCCGTCTGGCTGCTGCAAAGCCAACCACGAAAAGGTACACACACACACAGGTCAACATTTTGGGAAACTTATTTGGCTCCCTTTCCTAGAATGAAGTAAGAAAAAGGTGCATTTCAATATATTTCTGTGCGGTTAGCTGTGATGAGGATCATGAACAAATTACCCACAATTACTTTAACTTACAATGATGCTGTTTTGGAAGGAAAAGACAGGCAAAGAACACCTACGCTTATTTTAAACTAGCATCTAATGCTCATTGAAGACATTGTGTTTTTCAGGAAGCCAATCAAATAATGCACAGTTACCTGTAGCTGTGGCTGTCACACAGTGCTTGATAGACGCAAGCGGAAAGAGATGCTGCCAGTGTATGAAGAGAATTCACCTGAGGATGGAGGACGGACACATTTCACTGATCAAAGATCCAAATGAACGACTGCAGAAGTCAGAGAGAGGCTGCAGGCTGTTCTAAGTGCATCTAAGGTCAGATTCCTATTCGAGTCCTGACCCGATCATCCATCATGTCCGGATGCGGCGTGGTCTCCAGCAGGGTGATGGTGTGGAGGATGTCGTGAATGTGGTTGCTGAGGTGGAGGACTGGGTTGGCGATGACCGTCTTGGTGGTTGCGATGCACGCGGACAGCAGCGGCAGCGTAGTAGGCAGAGGCAGAGGAGACTGCAGCTGTTTAACCGTGGTCTCCTAGGGAGGGACAAAGGAAGATGGGACACCTGCTTATGCCGAAAAGAGGATTAATGCGTTCCGTTAACCCGGCGGGACGGGCCTGCGCTTAGAAATGCGTGCGTGTGTATACCTGCTGGCTCTCCTGCAGAAGAAACAGAAGCTCCATGCGAACGGACGTGACTCCTCCCCCCTTGGCTCCGTGAAGGCTGCAGTAGGACAGAAACACCCTCAGTAGGGCCTGGTTCTTCCTCAGCCACGCCTTGCGCCTCTCAGAGTGCTGCTGCTTGGCCTGGAGACGCCGCCGCTCCATCTGGTGACGCTCGTACGCCCCGGCCTCCGTGCGCTCCAGGGCGTCGTCCGATATGTCCACTGAGGCCGTGCGCGCTCTCCAGCGCTCCACCTCCGAATCTTCATCCTTTCCCTCCACCTACAGGTGAACAAAACGAAATGTAGAATCAGCAGTGGTCCCCCGGGAAGAAAGGAAAAGGAGAAGATCTAGTAATGCACAGGCAAAGATCCGGCTGCATGGACTACATCACAGTGTGATCACAGTGTACCTTGTAGTTGCAGATGGTATGCATGGCAGCTATCTCCTTCTCCAGCCAACTGTAGAGCTGAAAGCGCAGCTTCCCTCCGTCCACCTCGAAGCCTGTGGCCAGCGTGCGCAGCTCGGTCATCAGGATCTTCAGACAGGCGCGGAACTTCAGCTGCTCCGCTATCACGTCCACCTCCGACTCACTCTGGAATAAGAGAGAGCGCGTTACTGGAAAAGGGAGCAAACGTTTGCTGACCTTATGGGAGCATTCCTGTGAAACCCACAAGGGTTTTGGGGGTCGCCGAATTCACAATTCAAGTCTGTGCTTCGTACAGGCTTCAATGAATCAGTTCTGGGATGTGTTATTCGTACCTGTGACTCCTCTTTCTTTAGTTCAGAGCCGCCACTCTCTGAGCCTCCTTCTACTGTGGTCTCAGCGTCTGGTTTCTTCATGGTCAAACAGTCCTCCTCGTCGTCGTCCTCTTCATCATCATCATCTTCCTGGTCCTGGTCCCAGTCCAGCTTCAGCTCGTCCTCCTCCACCTTCACCAGAGGCTGGCTCCAGTCCAACCCGCCCGCACTATCTTCTGCCCCCCAGGAATGCACAGGGGCTGCAGGGGCGCCCCATTCCACGCCTCCCTGGGTGCCATTTTCCAGCGGTTTGTTTGAGTTTACGTTTCCTTTGGATGATGCTTTCCTGAGAGGTAAGGAACTAGATTTCTTGGTAACTTTGGGAATCTTGGAGAGCACTTCCAGAGCCAGAACTGGGCAGCCCACCTACAGAACATCGCAACGCTTATTACGAAACATTGGCATATTGGACATAGGAAAGAAAAAAAACTCATCAGAACTGGATTGGTTTGTGAGCGGCCGTGTAATCGATGAGCCCACCTTGAAGTGTGCGTTGGCAGTGGTGAAGAACAGTTTGCGCTCGATGAGGTTGATCTCCACGGCGCTGTTCTTCTCGGCGGTGAAGCCCACAGTCGTCGCTTTGGCCTCTGGGTTCGCGAAGTGCCGACGGATAATCAAAGGGTGTGTCCTCAGGTAGTTATAGAAACTAAACACCACAGGGTTGCAAGCCTTCACCGTCACATCTGACACAAGCAGATGGTTAAAAAAAAAAAAGGGGAGGGGAAAAAGCCTGTGAGCGTTGGTTTCAGGGGGCGTCCTGCTGCATCATACTGACATGTCTGCAGGCCACTTACCAGGGTTTTCATCACCCTCCTTGGGGATTCGTTCCAACAGTGTGTCCAGAGCTCGCGTGTAATCCTTCATGATCCAGTAGGCTATGCTGCGGAGGAACGGGTCCGGGTGGAGCCTGGAACAGTGGTAACCGCTTCCGTCCCTGTTACAGCCCAGGACCTTCTCGTGAAGGAGGCCTTGGCAGGTGGAGGAGTTCTCAAAGTCAGCCTCATACAGCCTTGCCACTATCATGGCCAGCTGGAGGTCCTCCATTTTCTCCAACAAAACCTACACGTGTGGAACAGCAGAGGAGAGGTTGGAGTCATTCAAAAGGGCAGTTTAGGAAAGCGGGCATAAGGCGTGGAAAACTACGGGATTTTGAGGCTGTAATTTGCTCTACAATCAACACACGGTGCAGAACACAAAGCTCATGCTTCTATTCCCCGTTTTGGCTTATCTACATATTTAGGCTATGTGGTATAAAAAACCCTGGCCAAGGAAAACCATGTAGACTTTTTCATGCATCCTATCAGCGTAATTTAGACTACTCTCTTGTGATTAAAAGGCTGCAGAATATACATTTCTCCAAGCAACAGATATTTGCTTTACCAGTGATGTATAGATTTGGTTCAAACTCTATATTGCGTTTCCATTAAACAAGAATATGCCACGTGTCCACTTGAGGGAAAAGGAGTGTTGGAGCAGACTCGACAGTTAAAAAAAAGCTGTGTCTGTGTGTCGTTTCTGCTGTTCTCACCTCAATGGCGTCTTTGAGCGATCCAGCCAGCAGGAAAAAGGCAGCGGACTGTTCAAAGCGCTGCTTCCCCAGCAGGGAGAAAGCATTCTTCAGAGCTGCCTTTCGCCAACGGTCTTCGCTGAAGTTGTTCTTGAAGAACTGAGTCATCTTCTCATCATGCTGAGACCTGAGAGAATACAACCACACAGCTCAGTACCTCCTAAAGGTCTTGTGAGAAATGGCACTGAATTTAAAACAGTAACTCAATTTAGAAAGGTTATGTGCACTGAGACAAGGTCCCACCTGAAGAGCCCCCACAGCACAGCTTTCTTCTTCATGGCCAGGTAGAAGAGCGCAGCATCTAAAGGGTCGTTGTGTTTCTGGAACGCAGCTTTACCCAACTGATTACATAGAAATGTCAAGAGTTATTAAATCAACAATTGGCGTTGTTCACTTTATTTGCTGGAGTTTAGCGGTGCTCTTTACAATAGCTCAAGTTGTTCAAGTTGCTCAATCGTTATCACTGTATACACAACATTGAAAATCCAATTCAGTTCAGGAAGAATGATTGTCTCAGTCCTGACACAATAACGGTCACTCTGACTTGGAATTTTGCAATTAGGATAGGATTTTTAAACTACAGGATGTATAGAAATAAAAGGGAAACCTCTCACAGAGATCATTCCATAAGTGGCAAGCAGTATAGTTATATAAATATAGCCTATGAGATCCAGTGGAGCCCGTATTTTCCTTTTCTAGTGGCATCGCTGTGCTAATTTTAGAAAAAGTCGATTCTGTCCTGGTACCTTCTCCACCATTTTCCGCAGAGTGTTGATGTTACGAACCCACCAACCCACTCCGACTGCCTTGAGCTCAGACCACTGCAGGTCGCCTCTCTGCATGGCCGGGATCATGTTAAGCAGCTCCTCTTCGGCCTCAGAGTGGAAGGCCCATGCAAAGTGGCACGTTGAGAGGCCTGCCACAGGAAGGAGACAGATTATATATATCGGTTCATGCCCAAGATCGTATGCACTAGAACATCTCATTACCACAAAATGTGACGGCCTTATGTTATTGTTCTCATAATGTTACACAGCAGCAGTTAAATTACCCTGGTGGAGCAGCTGCATGCGGTAGAGGGGGGGCAGAGAGGTGAGCAGGCAGGTGTGAAGACGCATGGCCAACAGGTACCTCAGGCCACACTCGTCCAGGGCCTCGCCACCTTTACACACACAGCACACGGGAGCCGCCGGCTTTGTCATCGTTATTGCACCGACCACTCTAATGGCAGCCACAGAACAAAGCCCTTTAAAACTCCAGTATCACTCGAGTTCCCTCGTCCCTGAACCTTCATACCCTCTGTGTGCTTACTTAGTCCTGGAACAACCTGCTGATGTCTTTCTCTCAAAAGACTAAATAAAGAAGAATGAAATATTGGTGCTGTGACTGTATACAAACAGTTATGAACAGTCAGGAACACTATACGCACTGTTGTTTAGGTTAATGGTTAAAGATTCGATGGCTGGAGATTAACAATATCCACGAACACACAATCAAGAGAAATGATGCTTAGCGTTTATGTCTATAACCTTTAGCCAACATTTAGCCAATCTCTTATCAAGGGTAACGGTTTATGGACTGGTAGACATTCAAATTAACAAGTCAAATTACAAGTACCACTTTGCAGGTGTGAGTGCATCCTGTTTCTTACATACAAAGTACATCACAAAGAAATACTTTGTTCATTCGCAGTGGAAATATTTTCGTGTCACTTGTCAAGAAAGCTACAAGACCCTGGAGGTGTCCATCCTTTCAAGTTAGGGACTAAAGGACACTTGAGTGGGGATGATTCTTAGACATGAAAGAACTCCAAAACATAAGACTAACATATATGCTGACCTGTGCACTTCTGGTCAGTGGAGCTGGTGACCTCAGCGCTGGTGGTTGCAACAGTATCGGCCAAGGCCACCAAGAACATCTGCTCTAGTCTGGTCAGTCCTGGTAGGCTTGAGTGCATGAGGTGACTGGATAAAACCTGCACACATAAGGAGTTGAAAAAAGGTATTTTAAGATGTTGACAATGCCAGCCATTAATGTACATTTTGTAACAGACTTGCTTATTACTGGCACAATTGTTATATTTCCTCACTCATTTATTCTCGTTTGTTTTAAGGATATATATTTTGTGATCTTACGATAAATAGGCTACCTTTATAGTACTTTTTAAAAATGGAATTCCCTTCAAAAAAAAAAAAAAGACAGCCATACCTGAGCATGCTCAGGCCCAAAGTAGGTCGGTCCATATTGAGACAGGTTGATAACTCGAGACTTCTTCTCTGGTTTGTCAGTGGCGAAGGACAGATAATCATCTGTGGTAACGGATTGGACCTGAAAACACAGGAGGAGAGGAGCCAACAGTATTAGTGGACGACACCTTGAGCAAAAAAAACAAGAGCTCTCTCCACTCTTTTTACCTGGAAGAGGTCGGAATACTGGTCCTCTGCTGACTTCTGGGATCCATCGCTATCCACCTTAGCTCCCTTAGCGCCCTCTTCCGCCCCCTTGTACGAGGTGTCTAGGTCAGCCAACATGAGGGAATAGAGGGGCAGCGGAGGGATGGAGTTGATCTCGGTGTAGTCCCTCCCCCCGTCGCGCCCGGCCACAATGGTGTCTTTAGCCGTGCTGCCGGTCACGCTGATCGTACGGGACAGATGTCTCCTGGCTCCGCCCTCACCTGCCTCCACATCCCTCACCACAGCGACCTCCCCGGCGATGCACTTCACCAGGTGGGCGAGTATGGCCTGATGGATGGAAGAGCAGTGGGTTACAAACCCCATACAATCACCGCATATCCCTGTTTATCCAGAGCCTACAGTGTCTCTTGGCATCCGTCGTTTTGGTTGGCTTATTCCAAATAGGTTGGGCCTCACTGTCATTTAGCCCCAAAACAGATTTTAGTGGTTGGAAACCCACCTTAGCACGGCGAACCTTGCCCAGGTCCATGAGTTCCAGCAGCTGAGTGGGGTGGTACTGGGGTAGAGTCGGAGACAGGGAGTGAGCCGCTTCAAACAGCCCCCCTTCCTGAAGTCCCGCCGGGGCACGCAGGGCCTCATCCACTGCCACGCCCCCGTCGAACACACTCTTGGACCTGGCTCTGCCTTCAAAAGCCGAGGAGGAACCTGCGGTTTGACCCCCAGCGATGTCTGCGGACGACAGGTTGCCCTCCTCTCCTTCCCCGCGCTTCTTGTCCTGATGCCACTGGGCGTACACGTGCATTTCACAGTCCATGCCCACCACCAGGATGCCGTCCCTCACCCAGGACAGGGACACCGGCAGAGACGGGGTGCCGTCCACGGAGGACAGGACGTCCACGGCCCGTAGCAGGATCCAGCGCGATCGGATGCCCTGTTTAATACTGCCCCCTAGGGGAAGGGTGATGACCGCCACGCCGTCTTTGCTGCTGATCGGCTCGTTGATCACGCCGGAGATGCGGCCGTACATGAGAATGTTGGAACCCACGCCCACGGTGAGGATGTGAGAGCCGTCCTCCTTCGACAGCCAGTCCAAGTGAACGTAGTGCTTAATGTTGGGGGAGCTGTGGTCTCTGGTCATGTACAGGTCAGACCTGGCATGGACAAATGGATTTACTCATGAGACAAACAGTACAAACGGTAACTAAAGTGGCCGACAGAAACACGCTAGCAGGGGCGTCCTAACCTGCTGTACACAAAGAGGTTGGAGTCCACGCTGACTCTTGGATCCAGGGTGGACGAGGGTCTGGTGAAGTCGTCCAGGTGGAGGGTTTGCTCTAAAACCCACTCCGAGCCGCCAGTAGATTCACACTCATAGATGGACACGTGCATGGAGAAGTCCTCTCCAGAACCCTGCAGCTGAGAAAAAGAAAAACATTGGATTTCTTAGAATGTGAGGACACCTGTGTGGACACCGTGAACCAGGCAACCAGGCGTTCTTTAAATACAATACAGCGAAAAGCGATGGACTGATAAATATACTCCATCGGTGACCACACAGACCTCCATCGTGTGTCACATCCTGAAGTTCATTGAAAACACGCCACACAAACCGCTTTGTCTACCACTTCCCTTACTATTCTCCATAAATACATATTCACATGCAAAGAAATACGTAAATCTATTATCATTGGATCCAGGCTATATTGGTTTGCTGCATTTACATTTTTATTGCAATACTAAAACGCAAAATGATTGGGACAGTTAAATTGGATAGGCGTTTGGTGCAATTCCCCCGAAAAACAAAGCAAAACCAAATTGAATATCCTACCTGCCCTTGCCGAGGCTTTTTAAAGGCAACGGCGAGCCTGCCGATGTAGGAGCAGGACACCGCCACAGGCCGACCGGAGACACACACGGCGCTGTTGTTGTCCTCCTCCTCGTTCATCAGGGCCCAGGGCTCCCAGCGGTAGCAGCGGTTGTCCCGGTCGTCCTCGCTGTACCCGTCGTCCCCCTCCACGGCGCAGCGCCAGAACCGCACTCGAGAGTCGGAGCAGGTGGTGACGATCAGGTACGGCGCCAGGCACACGGGGTAGATGGAAGAGGAGCTCAGATGACCTGGTGGAACAGAGAGAATGTCAAGCAACGACAACGCGGCGCGAGTCTGTGTGCTGTGACACAGCAGGCACATCCGTACCGGCGGAGGGGGTGGCCCTGGTGACCTCCACCCCGTGGGGCAGGTCCAGCCGCTTGCTGTACACCAGCTTGGAGGTGAGGATGAGTTTGCTGGCCGATTGCAGATTGGCTGTGGAGGCTGACCGAGGCAGAGGCCTGATGGGCGAGGTCTCTGGAGACGAGTCGGCGTTCACAGCTTGATTGGGAACCATCAGCTCGCTCTGAAAGCTGATCTCTGGGCTGTGCTCATCTGGAGGCAGACGGGTTGGATTATTAAAGCTGGCCTGCACCTCAAGCAGAGGAGGTTTCATAAAGCTGACGGTGGCCTGCACTTACCGACACAGGCCTGCACAGACTTCAGGTGCAGGTGCCACATCTGCAGAACAGAGTTCCTGTTGAGATCCTTTTCGATCACCACCAGGAAGAACTTCTCAGAGAACGGGGCCGGTTGGTAATCTGGATATGGTACATTTACGTTATTGTTTCCCAATGATGACCATGGATCAGGAAGCGGATCTACACCGAATGGAAACAGTGCGCTGTACCTTCGCCGTACGGAAAGGCTGGTTGGAATGCTTCTGGTTCCGTCTGAGGCTTGTAACCTAGAATGAAGTCCTCTTGGAAGACGTGCAGCAGCTGGGTGTTGGCGCCACACTGGATGCACATTGAAAGAGCAACGGGTCACTTTATTGTTTAGTGGGGTTTCAGGATTCCCAACACTGAATTTCTGAAAACCACTGATCTGTAGTGGGTGTGAAAAACACAGAGCAGCTACTGACCTGATTTGTAATGACGTCCAACTCTATGATACAACCGGGTCTGGCAGTGGACTGCTGGCTGACGATGTTGAACACTTCGCCCACCAGTTTCTAAACACACATGGACATTGGCACTACCCATTAGGTGCACTGCATTTGAATCCATTAATGTGAGAAAAAAAAGAAATGAAACATTATGATTTGAAGTACAGGCCTCACCGGTTTTGAAAAGCTGTCCTAAAAGAAGAATCTAACATCTGTGAATGATGGAGGTTCTAACAGATCTGCAATGTGTCGTGGTTAATGTGCGCACATTAACCACCCGCAATCCTGCTTTGGACTTGGTTCTCTGTCCGTTAAGTGAAACAAAGGCGTAAAATTCTCTACACACGATCACATCTCAATGAGGATGTCCACTCACAGACGTCTCAGGGTCTGACAGCTCATCCAGTAGCTTTCTGGCATCCACCACAGCTTGATAGAGACGGAGGTTTTTCCCATCCGATGCCACGAAGCAGGCGCTGGCGCTGTTACAGTAAGTTCCTAAAGGGACGCAACATAAAAGTCCTGCGATGAGACTGGAAAAGGTTTATTTGTGCTTTTAAATTCAAGCTTTGCCCTGGAGTAATGTACTTGAATTCCTGAATGGCATTACACACTGTGCACATATTTGCTGCAATTCTTCTGGACAAATAGCGAACCAAATACTAAATGCAGAAGCTCCACTTGCACTTTTACAGTTATTTTCGGTTAAAATTGACATCATTATAAAACATAAAACAACTCATGGTGTGTTTACCAAGTACAGAGCTGGGTACTAGTGTAGGTAGCCAGGCAACATTGCTGAAGGCTGAGGTGTGCAGAGAGTTAATGCGAGCCAGCTCGGAGACCCCTCCAGTGCAGGAAAGGGGTCCGATGTGGTCCACCCTCCACAGGATAAGTTCACTGTAGATGGCGTTGGGGTCATGGAAAGTCCTCGTAGCCGCATTACGAAGCTGCTTCCTGCTACTGACGAAGAAACACATTGACAAAGGCATTCACAAAGAGGAACAAGACCACCAAAAAAGCAGTCACTGGCTCTTCGCAGCGGCCTTTCTTCTCCTGAATTGTGCCGTACCTGAAAGGTCCCTTTGCCAGTGAAAAGGTAGGAGGCTGCTCTCCCTCCAGGCTGCTCGGGGCCGAGGGAGGGGTGAGCAGAGCATTGTGGTGAGAGGAGGTCAGCAGCAGCGGCAGCACTGTGTGGCAGGCCTGGTCGTTCAGATGGAAGCGGTGGCCGCAGTACCGGAACTTGTGTGACACGTTCATCACGTTGGAGAAGGCAGAGCGCTCTGCAAATGTCACTGCCCACTGCAGACGGGGTGGGGGAATCCGAAAGAAACACATTAATCGGTTTGATGGGACATTTTTGGAAAGATTTTGAAGGAGGGGAAAAAAGGCGTACCCTTAGCTCAATTCCCTTTTTCCGTAACAATCTTTTACCTGGTTGAGAGATCCGTCGACATGTTTGGACACCATCATGACAGCAGGGCCGATGCCGGGGCGAGGGTTCAGCGAGGCGGCCAGCGCAGTCGAACCCAGGCTGGCCGAGGCCGAAGCAGAGTGGGAGACGCGCTGAACCGTCCTCTGCTGCTCCTCGGCGCTGGCGCCCTCAGTCAGAGTGCAGGCGTACATCAGGATGTTTTTACTCAGGGAGTTGGCATCGCCCGTAGGAAATGCCACTGGAATACGGGAGGAGAAGGACACCTGATGGGAGAGGCGGAAGGGAGCGATGAACCATCAGGACGACGGGCACATATTTCTTGACAGTCCTTCCGCCAAAGAGAGAGCAAATTATCACTTTAAATCAACGTGGCGTCAGCTCTCCAATACAAGAACGCTTGTTCTTGTGTTAGAAGAAGAAGCCATGTGTCCACACACTGTATCAACGCAGCCTATGCAAAGTATTCAGAACAAGTAAGTTAAGTGCTGGGTGTTATTTTTAGCAGCCGAGATAAGGCTGAGCAGCTTCTAATCCTTTCTCTAGTGTCTTCTACTGTGTTTTGACCTCCCGGGGCTGCTTTTGTTGCAGTGCCGCTCTCCTTTAGGACGGCAAAGCTCTCCGGGGCGATCACCTCGCTCACACACAGGCTCACTAGACTGCAACACTAATGGATCTGTTGTCTCTCCTTCGATCTCTTCAGCAATGAGCACAACAAGTAAACAACGCTCACATCGTAGCTTCTAATTTCGAGTCAATTAGGTTATAGTTGATTCATTAAGCTTATTGTTAGTTATACACATTAAACTTTCAAACATAAAATAAATCAGAATCTAGAAAGATTTTTAGGAAGTTTTAGAAAACATGACAAAGCCCACATGCACTGGAAAAAAAGGGAATATTTAGCAGTCTTACATAAGGATGGAGGAGTGCTGAGTCACCTTACACTGGAGGCAAAGATTGAGTACAGCTTCACAGCTGCCAATACGCGTCTATGAGTAAGTGAATGAGCAAGCTGCTCAATTTAAAGCCGTAGAGTTACTATTTGACAAAAAGGGGCCCACCTGAACCTGTCTGAAGATTCCCTGGTTGAATTCGTCCAGATACTTCACATGCCAAACCAGGAAGGAGCCGTCGGCCGGATGAATGGTGAACAACATGTCCGGGCTTTTGTTCCACTCTGTGATAAGAGTCTCCATCTTCCTCTCCAGCAGCATGGAAGGCAAAGGCATGCTGGAGTTGGATCCCGGGGAAGACGCCTTGGTGCTTCCCTGCTCCCCTGGCTCACCCTCCTCCCCTTGCTCAGAGGACGCCTTGTCGGACATCTCGTCCAGGTCTGGAACCCAGGAAACATCACTCATTCACAAAATGAGGTGGATTTTAAGCGAAAGAGTTTGGAGGCCTGGTTGTAGGTCATACCAAAGTCAAACTTGATAGCGGATCCCTCGGGGTCCAGGGGGTCCTCAGTCGCCTGGTCCACGTGCTGTTCAGATAATTTACGGAGCTGCAGCATAAAGAGGTCCATGGAGGTTGTGAAGCTGAGGTCCTTGTTGTTGAGCCAGTGAACGACGAAGCCTCCGCCACCGGTGCCGTCGTCCGGGTTGAAGACTGCAGAGTCAGCCAGCGCTGACGGGATGTCTGACCGAGCAAGAGGGCGGGCAGAGTTATATGGATGAGCGTAGTACAACAGCTACTTTGAATGAGTTGAATTTATTTTAAATCGCACGTTTTGCAAAAAACATAGTAAAATATTAATTCAATTAAAGCATAAGCTACAATTAAATTGTGAATTGACATTGAGGATCTCTTTAATTCCCCATTTCAGACAAAGGAAAGGAGACGGTCACCTGTGGAATAATATTTATCTACTGTACGGCAAAGCCCCCCTTACCTGTGTTGGGGTTAATACTAGCTGAGATATGGAAGTGACACAGGGCATTGGCGTGATGGGCGATGTGGCTGTGGGTGTGTGCGTCCTGCGTGCCGAGCTGTGAGGGCAGCAGCTCACTGTGAGCCACCAAAGCAGAGGATCGCCGCCGGCCTCGCCGCAGATGCTTCAGGTGATGGATCGACTGATCGGGGCAAAGCACAGGAGATAAGACGCAGACCAACGGGCGTATGCCAAACGCCCGATTGCACGCATTTCATGTTTTATCTTTGCAATGAATTCCGAGCTGACCGACCGAGGCAGCCTTTACCTCCAAAGCATGCTGGATCTTGTCCTTATTTCCAGCCAGTCCTGGCAGGCTGGAGCTGGTGGAGTGTATGTTCTCGGAGATCTGGCCCCCCAGCAGGCTGTCCTCCGGGAGCAGGGTCTCTGACCACATCCTGCACACACCATCCTCGCAGGAAGTCAGCAACACATTGCACACCGAACCCCTGGGAAAACAATGACCACAATGCAACTCTTACACAATGATGAATGAATGAATTGAAAGGCTCAGGTGAAATATTATTATTACACAACATAGAATGTATTGGCCACCGCGACCATGTGATTGTGTGTGTCCGTGCGTTCTTACTTGGGCATGTACTTGCTGGTCCTCCTCCAGGACATACCCGTGACAGAGCGAGGATGAGCCAAGTAAACGAAGGAGAAGTGAACAGGAGGAGGCCTTTTGTCGGGCGGGTCGTGGACCACCACTGCAGAACGCCATCCCGTGGTGGGATACCACACCTTAAGCAAACAGTCATCCTGCATACGCACACAAACAAACAGCCGCACGGAGAGAAGGAAACCCATCAGCTCGGACAATAGGATCAGTTTTACAATTTTGTGCTTTGCGGCGCGTTTTACGTGAATCATATACCTTCCCAACTGTTGCAAAGTACTCGCCATCAGGAGACCACTTGGCAATGTGAACGGATGCTGCAGTCCTAGACAGAAACACAGGCATAAACAATGAGATCAGCTATAATCACTTCTCCATTGGACTCTCACCACAGAAAAAAAAACCCACCCACAAGGCTCTTTTGCTGTCAGCTGTCAATGAGTGTGTGTGGTTGCTTTTGGCATGAGCTCTGTTGCCGTCGTTTGACAGCTTGCACTTCCCTGTTTTAGTGGTTTTCCCGGGCTTGGACATGTGTCATCAGATAACAATTACTTGCATGACACTGGGGTTCTTTCGCAGTCAGCTTAAAACACAAGCCACAGACTCAAAAGAGTAAGGGTGGGGGAAATGGATTCCAAGAGAATTAAAAAACGGCGGCACATGCGTCTAAGTATAGTAAACGCTACATTTAAAGTGTAAAAAGAAAAACAGGAAAAGCAGAGTTAGATATTAATACAGAAAATGAGGAGGGTTTGCGCAGTTAAGAAATTTGCTATAAATCCTAAAATCAAATCAGAAAGGATTTTGTGTAGAAGTAATTTCACAACCCTTAAGAGGAAAAAGCTTTTAGTTCATGTTACGTCTGCAGATGGAAACAACGAACAGTCTGAATAAAAAGTACTAACAGGCAGAAAAAGGCAGAAACATTTTGCTGCGGTTTCATCTTCAACTGGCAAAAGTTGTAATAATCCATTATTCCATCAATGCTCTAAATAAAAAGCATTTCTACTACACTATTTTAACACTACACAACACTATTTTACAGTACATGCAAAAAAAAAAAAAAAAAAAAAGAAAAACATACTTGCACTGCCAGACACAGTTCCAGTCATTGAGGACAGGGTAGGGCTTGTCCTCGTTAAACGGTGCGTCCTCCTCCTCGATCAGGGCGTACGCCAGCGGGGGAGCCCACAGCTGGAGCCGCTCGGTCGCTGCTAGGATACGGTTCCCTGTGGACACAGAGGCAGCGTGTCACACACCTCATCCCACACGGAGCCACGCGCACACCGTCGCTCTGCGTAGTGCGGATTGATTTAGTGGAGATAAGTCGGTGAATCGGTTAAACACAGAGAGCCTGCTTGGGGCGTACCTTGAGGGTCCCAGGCCAGGTTGTAGGTGATGGCTTCGAGGAAGAACTGTCCTGTCTTTTGCCACTGATAGTTAAGCTGCTGTTAGTGACAGGAGAGCGACACACAGCATGCAATATTATTGGCACGCCAGTGCGATTTAAGCGCGCTCGACATGGGATCGGCAGCCGTGTGTGTGCCTGATGCTCGGAAAAAAGCCGTGTGCTCACCTTGTGCCGTTTGTTCGGGTTGGTGGAAAGCGGTTCGAAGATGCAGACTGTGTTTCCGTAAGACGCAGCGATCTAAAAATAAAGACCAGCGTTCATCATCACATCATTACTCACCCCAACAGTGCTTCTGCACAGCCATTCGCACAGGACAGAGGTGGGGGGAAGGTGGAGGGGGGGAGTGGTGCGGGAGAGAGGGGAGCGTGTGCGGTACGAGACAGGAGCAAAAAGCAAGACTAAATGCCCTTTTAGCTCTGCATAATTGAGAAATTAAGAAAAAAAAAAAAGAGGTAGAAAACTGCGTGTGGATTTTGTGTCTGAGCGTTCAGTCAACACTTACCCTGCCAAGCTGGTGGGAGCACTCAACACATCCCACTTGGATGTTTCCATTCTGAGCTCCGGGGATAATCTGCACACAGTCGAAGTCGGTGGCCAGGATCACGACGTCACAACCCGAGCCATAGGCCTGATGGAAGGATGAATAAAGAAAGAGGAGACCAATCCGGACATGTAAATATTACTGCAAAATGCGTCCGGCGTGTCTTATCTATAAATAACACGGCCTCGCGTGAGAGAAGTGACAGTTCCTTGTGCCTCGCACGTAGACGCACCCAATGGCTGGCGCTAAATGGGCCGAAACCGTTGCTAAGATTTGGATCGTGCAACCTGATACGATGGTGTCCGCTGGCGTTTGGCAGGCGAGTGCGGAGCGGCAGCGACGGCGGCAGCACCTGGGAGACGGGCGAGAGGAGCCTCCGAGGCAGCAGCACAGGCCGCGATGACGGCTCGCGTCTTTCATTATTCAGGAGAACAGGAGGAGAGGCCGCGAACCACCGGGTCACACAGCGGGACGGCATTACAGACAGTTGTATAACGTAAAAAGGGGGATGGAGTTACAGTGACCGCTGGAAGGTCGGATCACACTTTACATAGTTTAACGGGAGAAAGAGAGAGAGATGCACATTAACCGACGGTCACCGTCACGGACTGTCTAGGACCGCTTTGTCTTATGCATATATCACACACGTGCACACACGTAAGGTGATATGCGAGTCCTTCTATGCTGTCTGTCAGCGAGGTCATTTGGGCCTGGTGGGTAGAACCTTGTGATTGTGTCAGGCTTAAACAGGATGACCCATCAACACTGCTTTGTTCCTTTGGTTTTGGGCTTTTGTGTGTCCTGCGTTTCATTCAACATCCACAAATCCATATGCACACACACACACACACACACACACACAAAATGAACAACAAGACCTGAACGATGGCATTACCAAGTTATAGAAGAGTCATCAACAGTGGCGGCAAAATACATTAAAAAATCGTGATAATAAAAATGACATGTAATGTCATGTAATGTGATAAACATCGGCACAGCTTATTAAAGCTCGAAGAAGCAGTAAGCAGCACTCACTGAATCTATAAACTACTCCTCCTCTTTTGTTATCTATATACCTCGTCATATTACGAATGAGACCTACAGACATCGATGCACGTCGAGCATCTTAAAATGCCATTTGAATGATGGCAACCGGTATTCGATGCTTTTTGTGGTGAACTTTAGGGGAAAGGAGCAAATCAAATCAAATCAAAGTTTATTTATAAAGCACCTTTTAAAAACAGCACGTGTTTAACAAAGTGCTGTACATGTATGTCCTAAAACAATAATACACACTGACAACAACATAGAAATACAGACAATAGAAACAATAAAAACAACTCACTTGTTGGTAAAAGCCAGGCTATAGTAAAAGGTTTTAAGACTGGATTTAAAAATGGCTATTGTTTGAGCCTGTCTAATATACAGGGGCAAGCTATTCCAGAGCTTCGGTCCTGCTACTGCGAATGCCCTTTCACCTCTGCTCTTCAGTCTCAGCAGCCTGAAGTCTGACCTGATCCAGCATACTGCTGGATCAGGTCAGACAGATACTTCGGTGCAAGGCCATTAAGAGATTTAAAAACAAATATCTAAATCTTAAAATGAATCCTAAAATGAACAGGCAACCAGTGAAGGGAGGAGAGGACAGGGGTTATGTGTTCCCGCTTTCGTGCACCTGTCGTCAGGCGAGCTGCTGCATTCTGGACTCTCTGCAGCCTGGAAGTAGAGGCCTGACTTAGGCCCGTGTAGAGGCCATTACAATAATCCAGACGTGATGAAATGAAAATATGAATGAGCCTTTGAAAATCTTTAAAAGACAGAAAGGATTTCACTTTAGTGAGTTGTCTCAGTTGGAAAAAACTTGACTACTTTAACTACCAAGTTAATCTGTTTATCCAATTTAAATTCATTGTCCATGGTGACAGCTACATTTTTTACATAGGGTTTCACTAGTGGGCTTAGTTCACCAAGATCGAACTGTGCGGATTCATAAGTGCCACCCGGTGTAAACAACATGACTTTGGTTTTATTTTGATTAAAACTCAGGAAATTCAGTGCCATCCAGGCTCTGAATTTCTTAGCTTCCTCAAGACACTGCAATAGAGGCGCTAACGTAGGAGTATTTTTCCCACTCAAAGGCAGATATATTTGCGTGCCGTCTGCATAGCAATGAAAAGAGACTCCTAAAAATCTGTCCCAAGGGGAGCAAATACAGGGCGAACAAAATAGGCCCCAAAATTGAACCCTGGGGAACCCCACAGGTGAAAGGGGCTGTTGAGGAGGCAAATTCTCCAAGGTGAACTAAGATAGTTCCTTCAGACAAGTATGATTTAAACCACGCCAGCGCAATACCCTCGATACCAACGCATTTTTCTAGGCGAGTAATTAAAATCTTATGGTCTAAGGTATCAAACGCAGCCGAAAGATCTAATAAGATCAAGATCGCACAATTCCCAGAGTCAGTGGTAAGTAACAGGTCGTTAAAAACCTTCAGCAGTGCAGTTTCTGTACTGTGCAGAGACTTAAAACCGGACTGAAACACTTTGTGGATACCATATAGGTCTAGGAATGTATTTAATTGTCCAAAAACAACCTTCTCAAGTAGTTTTGACAAAAACGAAAGTTTAAAATGCTGCCATGTGCTGTGATAGTGCAAGTAGATAAGAGGAAGAGTGAACTTCTGCCTTTCCACCTAATTCCACTCATTCCCTTTTTTCTCACGCAATCACGTGAGCATGTTCTGCAGCTGCGGCCATGTTCAGACCATCTTCATGTTTAACTGGCCTGAGCTGCAAATATTTAAAAACATGAATTTTCTCTCTGTAAGCCTTTGCTAATGCGAAGCCAATAGCACGGACCTGTACTTTGACCCCACAGTCATACCATATATTATGCAAGAAAGAAGAGGCCATTAATATGGTTATTATTTATTGACTCATTATATATTGGGCCTGTATATAATACGGCATTAGTGGGCCAAACGACACTAAGTCCAGCTTAGATCCATCTCCATTCTATACCTTATAACACACCCGGCTTAAATCAATATATGAACTGGAGGCAATTGCAGAAACTTAATGGATTGTTTGTCTACGCATGGTCAGCAGGATAAAAATAAATACATGAGAAAGCATACAAAACTGATTTCTAGGCCATCCTCCAAACAATTACACTAGAGCTGAGGATGGAATTATAGAAACAGCTCTATCCTGTCCTCATCTAGATTATTATTATTCTCGGTCACTCGTGTTTGAATAGAAGACACGTGCAGTGTCTCTGTGTGGCAATCCAACAAAAATTCTTGCTCAAGACACAGAACCTAGAAATCGCCCATTCGGGGAAGAAGACAATGACGCGACAATGTCTGTATTCTGATGGAAAACATCTCCAAGCGGATCACAAATGTACAAATTCGGTGTAATGTGGAGCTGTGGTGTGTTCGCTCTCTTTCTCTGCTTCGTAGTTTCAGTGTGGCGTTCTATTTTTAGAGGACAGCACATCTGCAGCTCTGCACATCAAACCCACTGAGCTTTCTTTTCATTTACAACATCAACCGCCTGTAAAAAAAAAAAGCACCAGGATGGACAGAACTTATACTAAATACACAATATCATTTATTTACTAGTACCAAAAATGACAGAATAACTATACCACTGTTTGAATGTGAAATAGAAGACTTACTACTTACTTAAACAGTAAGTAGACAGCGTTAAGCTCCAGGTTCACGCTTGCTCATTCGAACTGATGCTTGCTTGGTTCCAGCAGTTTAGGTGTTGTGTGTGTGTGTGTGTGTGTGTGTTAGAGAATATACGTCAGTCAGTGGCTAGCCTATGAGCCCTTGGGGTCAATGTGAGTGTAACCGCATTGGACATGATGTATAGTGCTCTTCAAATACCCTCTCAGACACAGATAGAAAACACCAGGCACAGAGAACGGCCCCCCCCGTGGCAACCTGCCGGGGGGCGGCTTCACAACCCATCACGTCTAGCGTTGTTGAGCAAATACAGTATGACCCTCGGTACAAAGCTGCTTGTTTACATTCATACAGTCTTGATCTGGGGTCGGGGTCAGCGAAGATAGGACCAACTTCTCTCTTCAACAGAACTTAAAAGAAGGAACAGCTGCACTATAGTCTGTTCAGGGATTCGGAATGCAATGTGGAGACAGTGTGTGTATTTAAGAAAAACTGCAGTGATTAAGAGGATTTAGCCATTTCTTTCACACTACCGTTGATATCAAGTTGGATTATAAGGACTGAATGAATCTGGGCCTTGTGGATCGCCTGATGATTGACAGCGACAAGGCAGACAACATGCCATAACTGTTTCCATATTGAACTAGTGCTAAGCTTATTTTAGAGAACCGATTTCTGTATTTATGGATTTTGAGGGGCTTGCTTGTTATGAACAATGTTATGAACAATCATCAAGCTGTCAATGTACTCGTCATCATTCATCTTCAACTCTCACAACAAGAGTTGACCAAGGATGTTACAGTTGGGGTTTCTACCACACCACACTGTGGTATTTGACATTAACTGGGCTATAAGAAAAAAAGATGGGTTGTGAAAAACAGGTTTTTCTCAAATTTGCCATCGCAAAAGAGGATATCATCTTTTATGGGTTTCTTTCCCCCTGTCTCACTGATGAGGTTGCCAGAAATCAGACAGGAGACGTCTTCTCCAAAGAAGTCAATAAAACCCAGTCACAGGATTTGGTTCAAAGGTACAAGGTGTCCGATCAGCATACAAATGACCTATGACGTAAGCTGCCGAAGGTCCAACAAACAGCGGTGATAAAACACTTTTTTTTTTTTTTTTAAATACCGCTGTACTCGAAGACAGATGGCAACACCTCTTAGATGACGTTCCGTTCGACACCGAAACACACACTGGGCCATTCGTACCTCCGGCTCATGTGTCCATATATGGCCCTCTACGTCACGGCTGGCGCAGCTGACGCCGGGATGACCGGCAGCTGATGATCCGCGAGGGGGGATTTAACGTCAAACGGTAGCTAGCGAGCTTTAAGCTAGTCGTGCCAACCGCGGCCAAAAACGCAGAGAAATACCCCGGGGTGCGTACATACTGCCGCTGTACGCAAATGTTGTCAAACCACCATGTCACCCCCCCCCCCCGAAATGTCGACTGCGAAATTTCCTCGGACACGCGTCCCGTACGTCGCGCGTGTTTTTGCCGATAGCGTCGCGGCCGCGCAGAGGGATTCCCTCGCAGTAATTCCGACAGTGTAACGAGTCACGGCTAAAGGTCATTTGAGCGGCTGCCGGCGACTGAACTAAACTGTCGTGGGAGCGACGAATAACACCAGCGTCACCCCTAAACGAACGCACCTGACGTTATAGACGTCGCAGGTGACCGCGTCCGCCTGGAGGACGTTATAGCTCGTCGACGTCTGACTGACTTGTCAACATGAATGAGAGGCGGTGTTCGGAGGAGAAGGGGGGGGAGGGGGGGGGGGGTCATCCCGAGCGAATAATATCAAAATAAAACCTCACCGTGAAAGGAATGTCATTTACGCTCCCCACCGAGTAGCAGCAATCTCCAGGGTTCACAGCTCCCGTCAGCACCTGATGCAGATGCATCTTCCTTTCTTTCTTTTTTTTTTAATTACAGCAGCAGATGTTATTTTAAATAATTAATAACCAGTCCACCCTTTCGGTTTCTCCCATCTAGCAACGACCGGGAGTTCCATCAGTAAGGTTCGCGTTGTCCTCGTCCCGGCGGCGCCGTCTTTCCCCCGCTGACGTTGGCGTTGCGGTGAATTTTTGTGCGCGATGCGTGTACATGTAATGTCTCCTGGTCCCGTCATGTATTTGAACGCATTAAAACTGGCCGCCCGTCGGCTCTCGCTGTCTACGCCGCGATACAACACGATAATCGTGAGAGCCGAGGCAGCGGGATCTCTGCAGCGAACCTGACATGCGCGTTCCCGACGACGTCCAGGCACGACTGAACAGTCATAGAAATGCGCCACATAGAACCTCGGTGACGGCTCCCGGATCTGATTTAGTGCTCCAGCCTCCAGTGGCCTTATTTTTTTCGGTAAACAACGCCGATAATTGCGTCGTCCAGTATATTCCCTCTAAAATGGCTTGCCGTGAACCAGCCGCATTGACTCGCAGGACCTACCGTATTGCTGCACCGTGATTCTCTCTTTCTCGCTGTACCGCTGCTCTAGCACCGATTTTCTATATCCACGGCGCACCAGTTTGGTGGAGCACCCCTCTGTCGGCAGTTCATCGACCTTAAATGTAGGGTGCGGGGTAAAAACCTTTTTCTCAGTGAAAAAAAGTTACTGAATAAGTAATAAAACTAGACAGAATAGTATTACAATGAAGCAGAGAGCAACCATATGCTTAACAGTAAGTACACATGCATAGGGCTGGAGTGTTTTCTTTGGTGGCCTAGTGGCCCCCCTACTTTTCCTTTTCAAGTCTAATGAAGCGAAGTTTATATTTTTATGATGCATGACAGGGCTTGTGCAAAACGATGTCTGCTTACCAACTGAACCGGCACCGTAGTTAAAATTATTACATTTAGCTTTAAATTTAATTATTACCTCCAGCTTGTCATGGTAGCCACAACGGTCCCTCGAACTCTCATTCCTCTCATCGACGAGATTTAATCGCGCATATTACCGTTTGTAAATTACCCCTTTTACTTTTTGCACCACTTTGACATATCTATTGTTGCTGTCTCTTTTATGTCTCTATATTTATGAAGGGACAGGGATCCATGGTGGTGATACACAACCAACCATCATGGCCTTGTCCTAGTTATTTAAACCTCGCTAGCATCGTCATGCGAGGCCTGCCTGGCAGGCCACATGACACACAGGACAACAGAACAGAAAATGGGGGGTGTAGTAGCCCAAAGAGGATGTGACCTGTACGCCCCAAAGAGTGTCAAAAAGAATGATGGAGCACACTCATCCTGTAGCATTTGTATTACTGTGGCCGTCCATTTAGTATTTGGTGACATTTTTGATCTTTGAGCGTCTGACTTAACAGCTGTTCGCGGCCTCATGACTGATGCTCATTAAAGAGGTCTCGCAAAGGAAGAGCTGTGCTGTTTTAGAAAGGGGAGATGAAACGGACAGAGTAGAGATATGGCTCAAGATGTCAATCAATCAATTGATCAAACTTTCTTTCAGACTCAGGGTGCTGTGCGTATAAAGATGGCTGTACCAATCTCTCAACTGGTTGCATAAACTGTATGTCTGTTAAAACCAAAATCATTTCATCGTTGAGCCGGCAAAAACATGTATTCATACGATTTCTTAAGAAGATTTGGAAGGTGTGGACTCCTGCAGCCACAAACATTTCAGGGGGCACTACTCCCTCTGGTTCTCTTTAACTACATTCCCATAGCATCATTTTGAGCTACTTTAAGCCTCTATGAACTTGTTTTTTTTAGAGCTCGACCGCAAGTGAGCAGTGCACAATATGCTCGTCTCCATCTGTACACATGCTGAACTTGCGTGAGAGGTCGTTCAGCTCGTGCATACATTCTACGACATGGCATAGATATGTCAGCGTCACCTGCCATCGGTTCTGTTAAGAAACGGCCAAGATATTTTACTACAGACATCAAAACTGGAACAGGAATTTTCGACATGTTTCCTCTTTGGTTGTACAGATAAAAAAAGGGGGGGGGATCAAAATACTGTCAGTGCATCTTTCCCAGCGGAAGTCGTCCCCGTACAGTACCTCTCTAATAATCTGGCTTAAGTATCTAAACAAATATATATGGCATCCCTATTATTCATGTGTGCCTGTGATTATTCTTGCGATGACAGGGGGAATACACTTTAGATAATTAAGAAACAGGGGATTCATTTTCGTGCAATTGGCCGAGATCACTGCAGAGAAAACAGATTCAACAACAACAATGGGTATGTAAGGCTGCTCTATAGCTGCAGTTTGAGGAGTGCATTTGGAAAATGAAGTGGGTGTGTGCACCGTAAGTATGTGTGTGTGTGTGTGTGTGTGTGTGTGTGTGAGAAAGACCCTGTGAGTAACAGCTAGCGTATGTCTGGATATTGCAGTGGGGCTGGACGAAGGTTGATGCAGTGTTTGTAGTCCCCCCCGGTGCCATTGGAAGACACAGCCTTCATCTACAGAGAGCAGAATTAAATGCATTATAGATTTTCTCATTTCATGGATGGCTGCTTGCTGGAGGGAGCTCCGGTTTGGCCCCGGGGTGCGAGACATTTCTGCTCCCCAGGACAAAAAAAAATAATGTAATGGAGCATCCTCACAATCTTAAATAATTAAATCAGTGCGTAGTGTTTAGTGTCAACTTTTGTTGACATGAAGTCATCAATATCTGAAGTTTGAGTCCATTTTTTTTTAATGCCAAAGCAGCAGCATGAATTCCTCAAGGATCTACAATAGCTTGAACACAATGTTATCTGCTGGGTTCACAGTAAATGAGAGTAAGTGAATCGGACATTGCAATTACAATTGAATTAAAACTCATTGATTCAAATACATGACAAATACTGTCATATTTTTTAATTACATTTTACGGCCAATAGAAACACCATTTATAGTTTTGAATACGAATAAAATAAATAATTATTCAGAGAAGATTTAGTCTTTAGTTGTGTTTTGTTAGAAATGATGAAACAAACTCATTGTGATGTTAGTAGAGATGAGACCAGGGCCCAGGATCAGCCCAACGGGATCCATAATGCCGATTTGCTCTCCGAAATAACTAATATAAAAAGACTTTCAAGGTGGCTTTCCAAACTGCTGCTAAATGAACCCGACAAAAATATCGACATGCTATGAGTTAAAATAAAAAACATCCAAATAGAGTCTCTTCGTGAAATCCGGTGCTCTGATCAGGTTTACTTAAAATGGTCTTCAACTCTTTGAAATTAACTAACATGACTAACCTGCACATTGCATGTAACGCGAAGGCCAAGGGACCTACGTACTCCTCATTCCAAGAGTGTTTCTTTTATTTCCTCTTTATCTCATTTCCTCATTCTCTCCTTTCAAAGGAGATCACATGGCTCAAGGCAGCTGCGGCAAAGCCATGTCTCTTCCCAAAGCATGCAACCCTTATCCTCGATTGGGCCGCAAATCCCACCCCATCCGCTCACGAGGAGTCGTCGAGGGCCGCGAACGAGGCAGAAGAAGTGAGGGATTTGGAAGCAGGCCACTGAAGGGTTCTCCTGTTTATTCATGAACAGATGTGTGCTCACTGCCACGCGCCTCCAGTCTCAGATCCTGCCGCATGCAGCCTCCGTCTCTCCACCTTTACCCCCCCAACCCCTTCCCCCCTAACCGTCCACAGAGCCCACTGTAACAGCTGATGCCACCGGAATGCGATTTGTGAATAATTCAATGAGACCCCATCTGTGAATTTGCGACGAGGCACCAAAGAAGATTTAAAATCGCATGATTGGAGGCCGCTTTATTTAACTAAGTGACAGCTCGTTAGATACTTCTTTATTACACGGACCAACCTTATGATTAGAAAGTTATTACATTTAATGATAATGTGTAAACAAAGGCGGAAAACAGGTCATATTTTCCAGCTACAAGTTATCGAATAACAAGCACCATTATTATTTGTCAGGTCAGCCGGGCTGACCTGACAAAATAGTGATCTGGGCTGAATTGAAGTCACAAAGTAGAATGCTGTCCATCCAGCGGTGAAAACGGAAATTAGCTGCGAAACGGAAATGACGTAGACTGTCTATCCACTGGCGTCTAGCCGAAGGCGAGTCTGCGGGCTGCAGCTGGATGCTATTGTATAAACTTGTATAAACTCGCACAAACTTGCGTGTCCACGTGCTCGCACATAAAGCCAGACGGCACACTCCGTGCGGAACGCTAATGCTAAACTAGCTCGTTAGGCGCGCGAGGGGCGGACGCCAACCTCTAGCAATCCCTCTCCTCCCTTACAAAGAACTTTGGATCTACACAATTCACGTAAATGACCTATTTTGAGTTGAAAACGGCGAATTTCGCCGAAAGGTGACGAGTTGGCAGGTTTGGTTCATTTGCATTTCTGTCAAAATGTAAAAAATCTGTAAAAAATCGATCAAACGTTATTTATCGTTATCGGCATTTCTTTTACACAACAGTCTAGTTTTACACACTTTCGCGTGTTTCTTGCATTTGCCGACGGTTCTCATTTCACCCGTTTTTGTGCGTACGCATGGGTCCGGGCTTGTGTGAAGGACCACACATTTTCCCGCCAAGTTTGCTTTTTAGAAATACCAATTATTGCGTAGAGAGTGGCGTATAACACCTGCAGTCTGCAGTTACATGAAAAAGGTGTTACATGTGTAACAACATCTACTTTGATTTCTGCTCTGTATTGCACATTGTCATCAGTCCAAACATCATTAAGAAAATTGTCCTATTCTTTTATTTCTTTTTATGGCTCTAATTGAACTGGCTTTTGTGAACATGTTTTAGAAAGAGGGCTTATGAATAATGAATTCGTAATTCAGAAATGTACAAAATGGAGTCTGTATCCTCCGGGCTGCTGCTGCTTTCTTTTCTGGAGTAGTTGTTCTCACGGCAGCTTCATCTCTTCTTTTTGAAAGAAGCCCCGGTTTCCTTAAAGCGCCCGAGTGTACCTACCTCCCTGCATCCCTCGGTCGTGGTGTGATTCTGGTGTGAATTTTGTTTTTTTTCGCCTCGCCCGCCTGCCTCACTATGACACCAGCTGGTCTCACCCGCTGTCGCTTCCTCTCTCCTAACCATCCCGTATCCCTTCCTCTCACAGACGGGAGTCCGCTCAGAGACTGATGGAGGCAGTTCCAGAGCGCCGTCTCCCGTCCTCTCCATCGCTCTCTCTCTGCTCCTTGTGTCACTTTCCTCTCCTCCTCCTCCTCCTCCTCCTCCTCCTCCTCCTCCTCCTCCTCCTCCTCCTCCTCCTCCTCCTCCTCCTCCTCCTCCAGCTCCCGAGGAAGGTCGGCCTCTCTTCGCTGTGGTTAAACTCGTCCATCCGTCTCTTGGGCTCTCCCGTCCAGCCGGCCTTGGGGCTCGCTGATGAATCTCTCAGGCCGGCGGTTGTTTCAGGGATGATTCACTGCCACTGCTGAGCTGCGCTCCTGTGAATGATTTGCTTTCCTGTTCACAGGTTCAGAATCCCATTCAGGTTTGCTCCCTGTGATCTATAAATCTAATCTAATTGTGTGAGTGTGGAGGTGGGGGGAGAGTTTGCTCATATGAGTATTTCCTTCGCCCCTTTGTGCGGGAATGGGATTACCGTTTTTTTTAATCTCCTCTTTATTGAGCTTTATTGTGTTTCTCTGTCTCATTCCCATTTGGACCACATCCTAGCATCCCGTTCTATTTTGGGCTGCGGGAGTCTTGGTCTGTGTGTGTGTGTGTGTGTGTGTGGGGGGGGGCTTCGTGTCTATTTTCCCAGCACCTTTGCGTTGCTGTAGTGTTATTCACTGAGTTATTCTATGGATATTACAGTATGTGATAGAAGAGCAGATGGTGGGCGAGAGCAGATTTTTTAAGGTTGGCTCTGAAGTGTGAAGAGAAGATTAAGGGCTCGGCAACAAGTGTACACGCACATACACACACACACACACACACACAAACCCCAACCAGAGCCCATAATCCCGACGGAGTTGCGAAGTTTCTGAATCCTTGTGACAGGAAGCGACAAACTCCTAAAACAAAAATAAAAGGCAACTCAGAGAGCACAGTGTCCTTTGGTTTGCACACGCTGCACATTCCTCATTACTGGTGCACAGAAACCTGCGGTTTGCAGGTCAATTTATTTCTGTGCAAATTCAAATATTTATATAGAAAGGGTGAGGTTCACAAGTTATTCATTTAGGCATCCGTGGGCCTCAGCTGACACTGTTATCCTAACCAATGTTCTCTAATGGAGAATACGGCTCAGATTACTGTATCAATATCGTATAGTTACCAGATGGTTAGGTCATTTTTTTTTTTAACTCGCAGGTGCTGGAGTGTTTGCAGAGCGGACAGGCATCTGTACGCCGTTGAATGACAGACTGTGAGCGCGAGGGTCAAAGGTCAGGCTGAAGCCGCTGTAGAAAAGGTTGTGTACCTGCTCAAACAGGTACATGTGACTGCTGCCATTGAAGCAGTCGCACAGGAATATCGAAACGATGTCCTCTAATACAAAGAAGAACGTCACTGTAGAAACATTGCCGTGACCGTGATCTCCTCTCAACGGTTAAAGTCACAGCTGTTGTAGTACTTTGAAGGAGAGGGAATTCTTCTGAAGTCCCCCAATGGTAATAAACAGAGGGATTATCATTTTCATGTTGGCCTTTGATGTAATGGTCAGTCAGATGGGATGAACAGAAAGAGATTTACCTCAAATTTACAACTTAACAACACATGACATTCGATATCTGACAAGAGACATTAGCCAGTGTAATTTCCTCACCACATTTCCTCAGGACCTCGTTATAGCAGCAACGGGGACCAATGAATTAAATAAAATAAAAACAATCTAAAATGCTCTGCAACTGTAGTAAATTCCTAATACATTTGTAAAAAGCTCTAGTTTCCATTTCTGTCCTGACAAAGACAACATGCCAACACGTGGACATTTCCTACAAGGTTCAACAAATAAATCACATTATCATTTCCTAATTTCATGAATTAAATAACACAATTATTTCAAAGTCAACGGTCTATATATATACATATATACTTATATATGTATATATATTTAAAAAATGCACAGAATGCACAAAAAATGGTTTTGAAAAATATTTATTTTGACTTTCTGTTCATGACAGAGAGGTTTAGGTGTGGTGAGGTAACACAATGGAGGTGACTTATTCTAACCACAATGACTGAGGGAGGTTTTTTGATTGAAAGTGTATATGTCAAAAATAAGACTGATTGCACACAAATAAGAAAATGGTTTGATGCAATATAGCGTCCGTGGCAGAGGAGGGCGCTGTTGACTTGTGATACGATGCAGACTTTGATGGTTCAGTGTGGCTTTGGTTGAGGAATAAACTACACGTTTTTTCTTGTCGTAATGTGTGGCGCCTGACAATACACCATTCAGCAGTAGATGAAACATCTATTTTTCTACGCTTGTGACATATATTCTTGTTGCCAAAGGGGATTTTACTGCGGTGTGAGTCTGAGTGCATCCGGTTGTGTGTTTGTTTTGTACGCCCATATGCAGCATGCATTTAGGCCCGTGTTTTACACAGGCAGACGGATTAACCCCAGGAATGTAGGAGCCTATAGAGAAAGAGGAAATTATTATAACACATGGTGCCAATGCTGCTGGGCAACTTGGCCTCACCCCCCCTCCCCCCTCCCTTCAGTTCACATCCGGCTCTGTTGGCTCAACAACCTACAAGGAGATTACCAGGAGGCTATACATTAAGGACAGATCTGGAAAACAACCCCACAGAGATGCGTTTTTTTTCTAATTGGCTTAGAAGTAAAGAGGGTTAATAATGTACATCAGTGATACTCAAAGTGTGGCTCCCTCTAGTGGTACGCCAAAGAATCACTGAAATAAATATACATGTTTAAAAATTAAAAATAAATAAATAAATAAATAGGGCTTCTAGCAGCACTGGACGGGTCCTCTCCCCGCACGTCGAAGCACTGGCCGGACGGCTACAAATGCGGTCGAGGACGCCTGCGACCGTCGGATAACCCTTTCGACCCTTAGTTGTCCGGCCAGTACTTTGACGTGCGGGGAGAGGACCCGTCCAGTGCTGCTAGCAGCCCTAGTGTGTGTACACACACACACACACACACACATATATATATATATCATTTATTAACTGCAGCGTCCCCTATTCTTCAAATATTCTCAAAGAATTAGGGTGTGTTCAGAAGTTTAATGTCTACATATGTTACATATTTTGGTGAGGGCAATTTGGAAATTAGGAATCTTGCCAGATTAAGCCACACCCATTGCGAAGTTCATTGGCCCATATCTTCTAGAAAACATTGAGATACTAACACGATTTTGGGTGGATCAGGGGCACATTGAACCAATAATGATTAATGGAAGGGTTCGTCCAAATCCGACTGAGCGTTTAGGAGAAATGGCCAAAAACATTTTTTTCTAAAATTCAAAATGGCGGAAAATCTAGTTAGGCGCATTTGCATACCATGATTTACTTTTTTGTAGAGCATGTGGAAGAGCACATATGTGCCAATTTTCAAGTCGATCGGACATTCGAGGCGGAAACTGGCCTAGCAGGGTACTTTTCACTTTTATAGGGGGCGCTATACAGTCTTTATCTTCATGCCAAATTTAGCAACTTTTTAAACATGATAAATACGGAGCCCGGGAGGTGACATGAAAAAAAAAGAAAAAAACCAAGGTGAAAAAAAAAAACGCATGAAAGAAAAAAAAAACCTATGTACTTGGGACTAGAACGCAAACCTTTTGCGTTCCCTCGCAAAGGTTTGCGTTCCCTCGTTTTGCGTTCCCTCGCAAAATTTGATTCAAGAGGAAATGACAGCAGCATAAATGGTGTTTTGTGTTAAACGGTTCTGTCCGTGCGTTGCTCTGTACTCTGCCTGGTCATTAATCTGAACTATCGGGGCTGATAAGATGCTTCTAAAGAGAGAGATCACTCTCACACTGATAACGCATGGCACTTGAGAAAGACCTTGAGTTTGACGATGGCCATGCTGCAGCTCTTGTAAATTGTTAAGGAAGCTCATAATAGACTTCTTATCTGAGCCCAGGAGACAATGAAGCCTAGGAAGAGAGAGAGGGACAAACAAAGGGGAGAGGTCTATAAAGTGGGTGCTGGAGGGGGGGGGGGGGGGGGGGGGGGTTGAAGACTATTCAAACAAGAGCCGTTAGGCACTAGCATGCAGACGAGACAACTCGCAGGGAGATGAAATTCAATCCCAGGTGCAAAAAAGGAGCAGAGATCCCTTTGTGCACGTTTAACCTGCTCCGGTTAATTGAAATCAATAAGAATGTGGGTTTGATAAATGACTCGCTTGCCAGTGCTCCCTTTCAACAAACATATTCCCCAACACTGTAAGGAATATAAATACACAAAACTGCCCGAGTAGAGCAAGACATTTTTTTTGACTGATATGTATAAAAGCAAGTAAAATAAAAACAATATATGGATAGGAGGGTTATTTTTATGATACGCTGGGGCAAATGAAACGTAATTACGCTGTAATGAAGTAATTTAACGTTTCCGGGATGAAAGACAAACGGGCCGAAGGTTTTTATCAGTAAACGTTAGTTTAAAACATTTCGGTGTGCGTCAGTCACCCTTTCCACCTCTTCTTGTTCATTTTGAGTGACGCGCATTGATTGGTAGGAGTGATAAGAAGAAAAACACCACGCTTAATGGGGATAATTTCCCCCGACGGCATGTGAAATGAGGGCGCGCAGCAGGCCCGGCGTCGCACGGCGAGCCACTCGGCTGACCCACATGTGTCACAGTCACGTGGTCAGAAGCGGCGGCTGCCTTCCCTCGGTACTGTGTCGGCCCTGCGTTACGACAAACCGTTTGTGACTGTTTTGAATAGCAAATGCGTCATGACAATGTTTCCCAGGACAATCGCTTCAATCAGAAGGTATCTCATCACAACCACCAGAGGGCACTAGAGGCCAGCGAAAAACTGCAAAAACTGCTCGAGGGCCATTTTAGGGTTTACTGGTACTCATTATAGCTGAGATTTCTCCATAATCATTAATGTCAATAAAGGAGAGTACAAAAACATGCAGCGCTTTACATAAAGATCAACTGAATTATTCTTTCACTTCACTCACACGTGAATCAGATGCAATCTGATGGGAGGGCCTTGATAGAAGTCTTTGTTTTTAATCTTCTCCTCATGTTGATTGAATGACACTGATACGATCGCCTGCGAGCGAGCTGCCCCTTGACCCCTCTCCACTGTGCTCGGTATCTTTTCTGACCTCCCTACGGGCTGATGGCAGAGATTCTCACGGGTTTGTACGCGTATTTATTGTCTGCAACTCATTAGTTTCTGCACAGCGACGTGTGCGCGTGACTCACAGACGTTAACGAGAGCAAACGTTGCCCTCTCGGAGGCTACCGGCGGTTTTGTTTTCTCTGATTGGACTCTGCGCTCTGACTTGATTCCTTCCCATAATCACCTGCGGCCCCTTCCTCCGCCCGCCCCGCTTTTTTTTCCCGCCGCGCGCCTCTCTCCTTCCCTTCTGCGGCGGGCCGCTTGCTTGCCTCTCGCCCCCCCCCCGTTGACGTAGTGCATCCTCTCGACCTCCCGCCCCCCTGGTGTGGAACGCGAACGCACCTGGCCTATAAGAATGAGCAATGAGCGAGGGGAAACCGCGGGGCGTGCGGAGGCTCGGGGACACACGGCAGCCATTACGGGGGCCAAAGCACCGCCAGCGTGCTTGATGAGGGGGAACGACGGAGCCTCGCCCTGGGACACTCCATTAAACTCCCCCTCTTTGTCTTTCTGTCTTTAGCTTTGCACGAACACACACCGAAACACACAAACACACACACACGTAGTGCCGCGTGGGTCTCCTGCAAATGTCTTTCATATCATTATTATTGGATAAGTCATCACCGGTGCTACTTTTTTTGCTCTGTTTTTTGTTCTAATATGCAACGTGATTGGCGGTCAGTTTAGACTGACCTGAGCGTAAAGGCACATTTAGGGGGCTTTCTGCAGCGTATGGCAACTCAACTTTACTTACGAACCTCCAACGAAAGACAAAATAAAAATCAATAGAGCTTCTGAGAAAGGCTCGGAGGATCACCTTTCATAGCTGGGGATATTGATCATGAATAATGCTTGTTTGCAAACAGTGAAGCTTATTGCGGCTCCCTCACTGCAATGACAATATCGTTTTTCAGCGTTGAGAGTTGGACATGTTTTCCCGCAATGAATGGGAAATGGGGCATGAAAACACATTCCTTAAAACTAAAAAGACCGTGTGGGCTGAGCGCTGACCTCCCTTTGTGTTTTGCTATTCGCCCGGAGTCCTGAGCACGCTAAGGGGTTAAAACAAGTCTTCCATAGGCTACCTTTGGATTTGAAATATGACAAAGCTCTTTTTAATGAGGATGTGCTGATGTTATTGCTTTTTATTGGACTCATCTTTCATTGTGAAACTTTTATTGAAAAACTTTTGTGGAGGATTTTTCCATCTCTTTCTCAGTCAAATAATTGAATTCGACCAAAAGAGTAATCATAGATTTAAATTATAAGGAAAACCTAAAGAAAGACAGCAACGCAGCCTTTTGAGAACGGCTTCTCAACAAAGACTCACGGGGCGGCAGTTGGGCTGAGCCGCATTGCAATTCATCGTTCATTCTTTAAATCATATGGTTATAACGTTCTTCACACCACACTTAAGGATTCTGATGAACTGATACCTGGATGCAACCCAGACAGGCAGAACCCTGCTATTCCGTTGGTTTTCCCAAATAGCCCCCATGAATATACTTATCAAGCGCTTCAAAGTATGAATACCTAAATGCACGTGGTTTTGAGAGCCAAGCGACAGAGGAGTCAGGTCACAAAGGTGATGGATGCAACATCTGGATTTTTTTATAGATGAAGAAGATTACCCTGAACTCACCACAGCGGCACAAAAAAACTGTACGATCCATATTTAGTGGACCAAAATGATGTAAAACAACATAAAACATTGGCAGCGTCCCCGGAGCATCATAAAGCAACTTCAGATAAGGATCTTCGTCATTTCCTTTTACTTTCAGCATTCGTGTAAGAGACTGAATGTGTTTTCCAAATTCTGGGGGTGTGTACCTGCTTTGATACAAAAATAATAATAAGAGAAACTGCATGATGTTACAGCACAGAGTAACAGAGGTTTCCACTGGCACACAAAAAAGATAATGATCTTCTTCCTTTCAGCACGGAAAAGGCCTCTAAAATGCAAATTGCATTGACTCATATTCAGATGTGTCTCCACAGAAAACCACAGCGCAGATGAGACCTGGGGGCTGAAACCAATTCTCCATTCGACATTGTGGACGGTTCACCTTTTCTCCGGAGGTGACATCTTCCACGTGATACTCCTACGTCCGCCGTCCTCGCGGCTTTTGGCACGCACAGCGGACTTTTCACGAAGATCCGTGTGGACTCCTGAAGTACGAATCCGGAATAGAAATAGCCCAGTGAGCGGAATGATGTGCTTTCTTTGTGCGGTTAACCATCATCTGATGGGCGTATTGATTTGATGTTGGAACACTGCTTGCCGTGTTTGAGTGGGCCAGTGTGTGTGTGTGTGTGTGTGTGTGTGTGTGTGTGTGTGTGTGTGTGTGTGTGTGTGTGCAAGCTTACATGCCTGTGCTTACATTGGGGCTGTGCACTAATTGCTTGTGATAAGACGATATACTTGTTTTGTGGGAGAGCTGTGAGAACGTGGAGGACATCAGAGGACATCAGTGTGTCCTCACAAGGCTTATCATCACACTACGTTTCATTCTCTTCTAAAATTGTGACCGTCTACAAACAAAAGCTGTTCATTAATGATTAAAAAAAGCACACTGATTGTCGATAAACCAGCTTTCCTGTGACCTGGATTGTACAATACATGAAAAACATGTATAGCGGAACAGGGCCAAAGGCTAAATGTTCTTCTCTTGACACTCGCCGAGCTTTATGTTGAATCGTTGTGCTCCAGAGAGAATGCGTGATGCAACATCAGAACATAACTCAGCAATATAACCACAATTAAAACTAGGAGCACCATCCTAGTGTCTCGTCCCCCTGATACCCGCTCAATGACGCTCCTTTCCTATTCACATCTAAATAATTCCCTCTCATGAGTCCACCTCGGTGAGGGACGGGTTCCTCCGGGGAGCACGCAGCTCGACTCAGAGTTTCTCCGCTCATGAAATATTGACTCCAGGTAAATGAGCTGCAGAACCGGTGATCCTGACCAAACGCTGTGAAAGTGAGCGGAAGCCCAACGTGCCGGGAGTGTCAAGGCCGTGGTGGAATTTGCATCCTAAAGCCGGTAGTTCTCTTCTAAATAAAAGGGGGAATGAACCCGTGTTTGGCTCATCAAACTGACCTGACCTAGGAAAAACACACAGGTTCCTGCACTCTGTGTGTCGAGAGAGGATGGACCAGAGCGCTAACCACCCCAGAGATCCCCTCACACCCACAGTGAAGACTAACCAAAGCCGCGGTTCCACCGCAGGAACTTTACCCAGGAACTAGGAACTATGGGCTGGTACTCGGTGTGTTTACAGGAACCAGGGTCTAAGTGAAGTTCCGGGTAAACATTTCCCCCCTCCAAAAGTCCCTTCTGGCGAGGTAGTACTTTCTCAGAGTTCGGGAACTTTCGGGGGTGTGACTTGTGCGCCGCGCATGCTGAATTGTTGAGCGCACGCCGACTTGATGCGCTAACGTTAGGTAATGTTGATGACGCGGTAACGTTATGTTAGCGATGATGCGCTAACGTAACGTTACCGCAACATTAGCTAACGTTAGCGTATCATGTCAGCGGTTATTTATCTATGCAAGTTCCTTTTTAAGGAGGCGCAAGGTGAACAATTCTTTTTCGCCCCTCTAAAACAGTTGCAGCGCAACTTTTTTTAAAGCGGCAAAGAAGAACTGTGTCAGAGATGTCGGAGCTTTATATATATGTCAATGGAGCTAACCAATAAATGGATTCCTATTTCTATTAAAGTACGTGGTATCGGATCGGTGGGCGCTTCCTGTCCGTCGCGGACTGGGACTGGGAGGAGCAGTCGCACGCAGTTCAACGTCAACAGACTAGTTTACATAAGCTGCCCGGTACTTTAGACCCCGGTGTAAACGCAGTAAGCAACCGGTCTGGGGCAAAAAAAGTTCCTATAAAAAAAGTTCCTGGTAATTGCGGTGGAAACGCGGCTCAAGTCGGTGCAATGACTGCTTCCTGCACTGCTTCTGCCACGACTTTGATGTAGTGTGTGTGTGTGAAAGCTTTTTAAGGCCAGTGATTAAAACAGACAGATTTAGCTGGTACGCTGATGTAAGACAGGACAAACAGTTTGGATTTGAGGATTGCCGGGCTAATTGGGACCCTGTAACATGACGTGACCTGTCACACCAACTTCTTCTCAAAGGACCACGGTTTGCTGGTGGAGCCTCTTTTCCTTTGTTGTTGCGGCTCATTTCACTTCCCCCCCAACCTGTAAAAGGCCTACGACTAAACCCTGAACTATAGAGGGCAGCGTGAGTAAGTTCTTAAGATAAAATGGTCCCTTGTACAGCATCAAAGGGAATATGCATTGGTATGAAACAAAACAAGCACAATGTCAAAGAACAACAAGAAATGTACGAACAGGTGATGTAGAAAAGATCAGTAAACAGTATATTCTGAAATATAATTGTTGACAGGCTGGTTAAGTTCACTTTGTTGCACATTTGAAATAGGAAATGTGAATATTTCAAAGAACGATGCTGGTTGCAAACCGGTGTACACTGATATTGATATTGCACACAAATAGTCAGTCCTGGTGTTTGAGTCGTGCAAAGCATGAAGGGAATGCGAGCCGCTCTGCTGGCAGCAAACGATTGATTTGAACTACTCTGCATTGTTCAAGTTGTTCGTGAACAAGTTTGCTCTTACAAGAGATCAATTGTATCATCATTTAATGAATTGCTCCGTTTCAAATGTTTCGAGTCGAACGTGGAGGATCCGTTGGAATAAAAGTCCTCAAAGCCCGTTTCTTATCTTTCCACCGCTTCAGCCGACAATTCCCTGCAGGTCAATGATTGTGGGACTGTTTATCTTCTCTCTGCACCGCTTAACTTTAAAGTTAAACTGTTACCTGAGTCCGTCGCACGAGGATTGCTAAACTATCCTGCACCATCTTTCCTGTCTCTAGTGCTTTATTAGCGTCAAGCTAGTCAAAGTCTGTGAATACATCATGACATCTATAGAAATCCTCTCCAAATCAACACAGATAGCAAATAGCAAAAACCAGAACAATAAACAATTACTTTTGATTCACGTACAATTAAAATAAAAATGCTGTTCTTCCGTGACTAATTTGATTAACATAAATGGATCAATTAGAGCGGAGAGGCCGTGGTGTGCAGGGACTCCGGAACATCTGATGTGCAGCTCACAGCTTCAAGTGGCTCATTGCTTCCGTGGAATACTCAATACACAACCCTGCAATGTTCCATAAAAGTAAACGCACAGCAACAAAACAATTATTGATAATGACCAATCAGTCTTCCTCAAAGCGGAGTTCTTTCGGGCGACGTCAGCGAAACGGTTGCCAAGCAACACACGGACGAAGCAGCCCGCCGACGAAGGCGGGAGAAGCACGCTGAAAGGTTGTGGGTTGTTATCGACGTTTGTCTGGACGCGGTCGTCATCTGCAATCAGATGTTCTCCAGCAATCTGGACGTTCTCCAGCAGCAATCAGTGTGCGCGCCACTTGAGGTAAAACACACCATGCGACGACCACGTCGGACATTTAGAAACACCGAGTGGCCGTTAGTTACGAAACGAATGCGGCCCCCGCTCTGTGTTCATAAAGTTTCATGTACAGAGTTTACATTGTGAGCGACAGCAGCATTTAAGCGTTTTTCTCGTTTTACGCCTCTGTTGTCATCCTCTTTAGCAAAGTGTTCTGGTGATTGAAGGAATATCATCCTTAGTTGAGCGGTTTTATTTTAAACAAGTTAGTTAGTGAATTATTGGTTTAGCGTGCTGAAATAAAAGTGAAAACTACATTTTGCTGTCATTGAGCGCCTTTAATGAAACGTGTTCAGTGATTGAATGCTCTTTATTGTTTGTGAATGTAAAACTTCACAGTCTTTTTTTTTTTATTTCGGTGTGGGTTTGATGTTACAAACCAGCCTCTCTCTGTCCTCTTCGTCTTCTATCTGACCACCAGTGCGCTCATGCACACAACTGTGACTCGACCTCGACTGAGAGGCTTTGGCCAAAAGTGTTCCATTGTGTTCTCCTCCCTAATCTGAAACATCTGGTGATTGTAAAGAGGTCCGCTGGAACCAGGGCGGAGGGGCTTGTAGAGAATTTACAACGCTGCGTGCATTAGACACGGTTAAATACACACGGGGTGCAGAATGTGAGCCGCGCACCCGCTGGAGAAATAATGATCGCAGGCTATTCTTGGATGGGTTAGGAAACATTTTGAAGGCCGTTAAATGTCTAAGCTGCAGAAACAGAGTAGGTCGGGGTGGGGGGGGGGGGTCACAGGGCCCCGATTTTGTTGAGTCAAACTCTAGGAATCAGGAACCAATCGTTTGACAGGAAACGCAGAGGGAGGAATCCGAGGTGAAGCAGTTTGGAGACGGTTAAATAGAATCAGCATGTGTTGTCCCGACATTTTAACACAGCAGTTTCCCCCGGTCGTAATTTGCTCTAGTTGTGTAGTCTATTCATTCACCACAGCTAGTTTCTAACCTTCTCTTAAGGCAGCATTAATAGACCGGAAAGTGAACTCTCCATGTGAGATTATTTGAATTTACACTAAGGGTGATTAAGCACGTACCGATTAAATGGACAAGATTATTTTCATTATTATTATTATCTCATAATGCCAGTGTGGTATTAAGTGTCGCAGCAGAAATGAGCTCTAGTAAATCATTCCATTCTCTGCTTAGCATGCATGGCGGGTGTGTGTAGAGTTAATTCTTTTATAGTCGGGATTTAGAAAAAACATTTATCTGTGAAAAAAAAGCTTTGTTCTCAATCAAGTGATGAGCGAACCTGTCAAAATTCACCCACTTTTCTTAGTCGATTAAATCAGAAACTGGGAGATGTGACTACTTTTCCATCTCTCCGGGGTCAAAGTTCACGTCATGGGAGTTTATTTTTTAAGTGGACCGAGATGAGCGGAGCAGCAGACGATTGTGATGAAACAGCTTTCGGTTCAATCAAATGATCTGCTCGGTGACAAAACACAGAATGAAACTACGCCTCCCTTCACCTTTCTCACCTCAATTATTTCCCCCACCAACCTCCCGAGTGTGTCGACTCACAACACACCGACACACACACACACATGCGCACACTCCAATTAGTCCCTCCAACACATTGTCTAGTGGCCCTTGACCCCGTTCCGTCCTCCCTAATAAGAACCGCGCGACCCGGCGGAGGTATGAAATCTGATGTAATCAGAAGTCAAGAGAGCCAAACAGTCCAGTGTGTGCGTGAGGAGTTGCTCAGGGAGCAGGCAGAATAATTTAATCTGCAAAATGAAAATGAGGCGGAGAGGATGCACCCAATGACCAATCCACGGAGCCCCGATTCGTTTCTCATGATGCGGCCGGAAGCACTTTGCAAATATGAGCTTTGCGAGGTTTTCTTCTTGTATTCACGCTGGGCCAAAAACCCTGTTTTGGTTAGCAACCCCTTAGCATACAAGTGCAGGTAATGAGACAGACACCTGTGTTGAGACAGGGAAACAATCGTGTCTGTTTAGTTAGACTGTTCTATTCCCTGCTTTCTGAGACTGCAGCAGCTGCAGGACTCTTCCCTCCGCTGCCCAGAGATCACCCTCGCTTCTGCTGAGACTCTCTCCCAGCCGTGTGGCGCGACGGGCCGAGTGCGCAAACAGCGGAGAGGTGTTTTCCCACCCAGGTGCCGCGTGGAGAAAAGTTGCAAATGACTCTCTCTCCCGTGTTTTTGCCTTTGTCTCTATTGAGCTGCCCAAGTGGAAATTGTGAGTCATCGTTGTAAAATATTCATACGGTGCGAAACCACAGACGATGCTGAGGTCGCCCCCTTTTTGAGCATACAAACAAATGTTTTTTTTCCACTCGGATGCAGGCAAACACTTTCTGTTTGCACGTTGAGGCCGTTTACATTATGGAGCTACTGAGAGCACCGGCATGACTGCAGGCGTGGTCAGCGCAACACAAGTATTGCCTCCATTTCATATCATGAATAACAAACGTAGTGGCGTAAGCAGCAAGCTTAATTATTCATCAACGTGAACGCCTCGAAAAGGAAGCTGATGAGGCGACGGTTTAAATTTAGCTCACTAATTTGCTGTGTAAATGGGGGGGGGTTTCCAAATACCCCCAAAAACCCAATCGTGGGAAACGAGAGAGACACTGATACACAGATGGGAACATAAATCGGTGCTGTCTTATAATCTTTACTGGCGTACCCGCTGCTCCGCAGAAAGGACACACGCGGCCTTCGAGGCCGAATTAACTTTTCATTTCAGCAGCTTTCCTCCTCAATGAGCTCCTGCGAGGGTAACTATCCCACTTTGATGGCCGTCGAGAAGGACCTTCAGGCACTGACACGCTGGGAGCAGCAGCGGGGACGCGTGGCAGCGGCAGCAACAACGCCGTCATTAAGTGACGCTGTGGATGGAAAACAGAAGCAACAGCGTCTCCATATCGAGGCGCTCTGCAGGAGGGAAGCTGTGTGCATTACGCACATGTGCACCCACAGGTGATCTGTACTTATTTTTGGAAGATTACAACTGCGATTCTTTTTTCTCCATCCAGCCAGCCCTTTTTTTTTTTTGGACAGGCTGTGAATCCGTCAACACGCTGACAGAACGTTGGGCTGCGAAGCCCAAATCTTGTTCCTGTCTTTTTGAGTAGCCTTCACTGTTTTGTTTGAGAGAGTTTTAATGTTTTTAAAATACACTTTATGCTTTTTAATTTCATAAAAACCAAATCTATCAATCAATCTTTTTGCTTTTGTGTTTCAATTTCCGATGTCAACCATTTGTTTGAAAATGTTCCCATTACGTGGGAGGACATGTGTCTTGATAATGCAATTCAGTGTAATAGGAAAAATAATTTAGTAGGAGACCATCTTGTTTGAGTCCATCCCATTTGGATTATCTTATGTGCACCTTGCAGAGGGTTCGAGCTGCACAAAGGGGCTCTACCAGAAAACTACAATAACAATTCTCTTTAACCACGTTAAATGGAGATGGATGTGATGATGTCACCATGCAGGCACCTAGGTCTGAAGATGACTTTGATTATAATAGAGCACAATGGGATCTGTGCAGTCCACTGTGTCTTCTGTTTGGACAGAATTTCAGCACATTTACCAGAGTACAATTTCAGAATAAGTGACGTCTTCTGGTCCAGATATACGTTTTGTCAAACATAATAATCAATAACAAAAATGTCCTGAGCCTCGGATGCATGAAAAAAAGGCATTATTTATTAAGACTAACTATGAAGAAAGTTTTTAAATCACACACACCAATAGGTATGAACATATTGAACCGTGTCAGTAAGCACTGCTGGCAGGTTAAGCCTGAGAAAGATGCTTATGCAAATACATTACAGGCCAAGAAAGCAACAACCATTGGTAGGAATGGGGCGCCATCTTGGAAGAGCTCATCCAAAACTCTTATTCCACCCATTATTAGGAAAGCCATCAAGAATACACACTTCCTGCAAAATCTCCTCAATCTTGTGCTTTATGTACGTTTGGAATATCGGTGCACATCTAGGAATTCATTCTACCCTCCATATTGGAAGCAGCCTATAAACCACATCCAAAGGCCGACACACGCAGGATTCTAGAAACACGTTATTGTTAGCAGGATCACAGAAAGGACGTAGACTTTTCTGCTATTTGTGCGATTCATTTTTGGTAATTACATTTTTGGTGGTCGCAAACTGACCTGTTTAACCTGATCTCCTCCCTTCGTCTCATAGCGGTCGTGTATCAACACCATAAAAAAACGCATTTTCCTAAAGAAAAAGTCACTTTTCACAAACATGTAAACTAAAACGATTTCATGGTTCTCAACATTCCTCCAAAGCTGACGTTTTCCTCACAGCATTGGCTCTCACGTCATCATGCTGCCTCATCACAAAAAAACGGTAAAAACTAATGAGAAGAGGCTCGGGCTCGGCTCTCCTCCCGCTTCCCATCGGGATGACATTGTGGGCACAGTGACTCATTGCTGATCCGCTGCTCCGGCTCCGCTCCGCTCAAAAGGAAAGAGAAAGAAATGCATTTCATGTTCCTGGTGGCGCACGGCAGCGCGCATCACATCCATTGTGCCCACACATGTGTGAAATTAAAGCCATCACGACCTCACATCTGACTGAGGACGCTATTTCTCTTGGTAAAACATTTCGGTTGCAGAAGTATCGGTGAAGACACATTTTCTTGCTTTGATGGTCCGCGAGTCACCAGGGTAATAGCAACAAGATGCATCTACATGCACCGTGGGGGGTGTCGCCGGGATGCGAGAGTGCGTGTGTGTGTGTGCACTAGCTGGCGAACGTGTGTATGAGTATCCATATTCATTAGAAGTACGGGGGAGATTCCAATAACGATTGTGTCAGTTGAGATTAAAGAGATTGACCTTTGGTGACTTCAAGTGGAGCATGTGTGTGTGTGTGTGTGTGTGTGTGTGTGTGTGTGTGTATGTGTGTGTGTGTGTTATTTGTGTCTGAGACAGAGAGAGAGAGATTCCGACGATGAAGGTGGGAAGGAAATAAAAGGAGGAGGTAAGGAAGTGAACAGGGACACGGGAATGTCGTTTCCACGGTAACCCTGCTTTGTGTCGTTTTAGCAGGTGCGATGCAAGCTGTTCTGTTGACAACCGTGGAAAACGCAGCCAAATGAACCAACGTCATCGCATTTATTCCGCGGGCGAAGCGACAAATTATAAAGCGGGGAACATTTAAATCATGAATTGATTTTCAGGCCGCCTGAGGGAATCCGGACGAAGCTGTGAACACAACATTGTCATCGCCTCATGAAGTTGTTACGGCGAAAAAGGTTTGAAGAGCAGATTTACGCAGTTTACGTATTCAACGCACCGGAGGCGGTATTAGCATTCACTCCAGTTGTGTTTCTGTCCACCTGATTGATCTACATCCAATATTGACTTTATTTAAAGCTCCAGTCTGACCTCAAGCAACTCTCGGGGGAAATATCCAACTCTTTAGACGCTCCGCTGTGTTTACCAGCCTGTCGCTAACTTTGTCAGTGTGACACACGGCGGCTTTATCGGAGCTTTCCCATTCAATAGAGCTGCCTGCCGCGGCTGAGAAGGAAGTTGATGAGAGAAGTGCCGGAAAACCAAACAATGAGCTGAAAGATGATGAAACACTCGAGACAATGGAGACCGAAGAGTTGGGTGGTATTTGTGATCATTACGGAGAGCAGACACTTTTACGTGATTCAGCTCAGCTTCAAACAGATTAAATGCAATACATTCTCATCATTTCCTATTAAAAGGGACTTTAGCTTCTTTGGTAGATATTCTTTCTGGTGCCGTTTGTGCACACCTGCATTACATTTCCCTAACATTTGTTAACTATATAACCATATCTATCTATCTAACAACTTTGGAAATTCCCGGTGCAGCAGAAACCTTCATTTTCAACCTCTTCCCTTCTGCTCCATGAGCGCAGCAGGCCATGGTGGAAGCGGGTCTATTCTGGGAATAGTGCAGTTTAATAATAATGCAGTTTCAGCTTAGATCTCACACACACACACACACACACACACGAATGCCGGGATGCCATTACTCTTCCATCAGAGGCCAAGTACTTTTTGAGCGCTCTGCCGAGGCCCGAGTTGGCTCTGAGTTAATCAAGTAGTCTGTGTGTTTGTCTGAGTCAGTCAACCGGGGTCGAAAACGGGGCGGTCATTATTTTGTGGCTGCAGAGAGAGAGAGAGAGAGAGAGAGAGAGAGGGGAACCGGAGTGAAAGAGAGTCAGACGGACACAGATGTAAAAGCTGCTTCCCCTCAGAGTGATCTAAGTGGTGCGCTGTGGCGTAAACACTCCCCTCGGTGTTTCATCTACCTGCCAGCACACCGATGCCCCCAAACGGCACACTGAGCTCCAGCGTCTGCTCCTGAGATGATTTGCAGACGGTCTGCTCACGGCGTGGGCGGGCGGGCGGCTACACACAAACACGGTACCTGTGCTGTGTACGTACACGGAGCCTCCGGCTGACTCTCCTGTGACCTTTTACCTGCCGCGCTCCACGACACTGCAGAGCAAAATGCGACTTGTCGAACGGCCTCCTCTCGTCGGTCACACACACGAAGAATACCGACGCATCATGCTGACGCAGGTGGGGACACGGAGGCGGCGCCTGTCCCTTTGGCGTCCCTCCAGCAGCCGGTGTGTCCTCTGTCAGACGGCCTGACATTCAGCCCAGCAGAGGCTCATCGATCCACATACAGAGAGAGAGAGAGAGAGAGAGAGAGGGAGAGAGAGAGCGTTACGTGGGGGAGTCCAGAAGGTTGTGGAGGAGGAGGGAGGAGATCTGCTGCAGGGCTGATGGAATGATAGCTGGCCGGAGCGATGGATAGGATCACAGAGCTGATAGAGAGCTGTCAGGACGAAGGTAGGGGGCGAGGAGGCTGACTGGTGAGAGCAGGACGGCCCGTCACCGCGCTGACAGGAAAGCTGTCTGTTGCATCAGAAAGCCGGGCTACCGGGATGGCTCGGGCTTCTCTTAAGCCTCTGCGAGGCCTTCCGTCTTCGGTCTGCACTGCTTGTGTTTCCTGGCAGGCGTCCAGACGGGCCGATGGGTTTACGTTGGCTTCTGTCTCACCCTCTGTGGCATTGTAAACCAACTCAAGTATGTTTAAGAGCAGTGTTTCCCAGTAAAAGGAATGTCCAGAATGTCAATTTATTAACGGTGCTGTTGAACCGTGTTATGTCCAAAACTAAAAAATGCTGTACCTCTGCAACTAAAAGGTGTTTCTGTGAGTGTGTTCAGATGTCTAAATATCAGTCTATATGTTACTGGTTAACTCTAAATGAAGAGGCCACAGCAAAACAGCAAAAAGCAACAAGCAACATGTCTCTGTGCTTTGCAATGGACGCCACGCGGCAGCTCTCTTCTTAACAAACCGTTACAGGTTATCGTTGGGTGATGAAAGATGGTCTTTTCAGTGCTTGATTTTAAATCTGAAACTAGTTGGTTGTAGGTCTTCATTAGTTGGTTGCAATGTCTCCTGTTTCACATGTGAATGCGTGTGTGGTCCTGAATGCGTGCATGCGTGTTGTCTTTTCTGTTGTGGTTTTGTCTGTTTTTTTTTGCCTGTGGAATGAAATGCTTTTCTGTTCCGCACGCTTATTATTGATCTCAACGGGTTTTTCCACCATGATTCATCACTCTTTTAGTCCTATCATTTCTTTGCGCAAAGATGCATTTGAGTTTTTTCTTTTTACACTAGCTTCCATTTGACCAATTTACGAATAACTGTAACATAACATAATACGTAGGATGTCCTGCTACGGATGGTCATTTAAAAAAAAAAAAACAGTCCTTTCTTTTTAAATTTTCCCTTCTCATCAGCCTGCATAACCTTCCATTTGAGCTAAAACTTGTTCTTGTCATCCTTTTTCCTGGTTGGACTGCAGACCGAGGGCTGCTAATGACTGCTGCAGGTTCCTCTCAAAGTCATCCCGGATTATTAGGACTGTGACCTTTAGCGGAGCCTGATAACTCCGAGCTTAGTGGTTTTCATCCTTCTCTAAGTTCTGCCAGTGAGGGATGGAGAGAAAGAGAGGGGCACATTGGAGCTTATCAGAAAGGAAGAGGGATCAGATGGGAGAAACAAGGTGAAGAGGAGTGGACGGGGAGGGAAACAAAAAAGGAAGGTGGTGTGAAAGGGGCAGACGAAGGGGGGGGGGGGGGGGTAATCTCACTGCAAGACTCACCCCGAAGGCACTGACATTATCTGGGATAGACGAGAGAGAAGGCGACGACAGAAGAGGGCAGGAGGGAAAAGGTGGACTAAAAGAGAGTAAAATGTAATTTGTGACGGCCTTCAAAAACACATTTGACATTTATCTGTTTGTCATATGTTGGGGGCCAGACAATCAGAGTCCAGTAAAGGCCACGAGTCTCTCTCTCTCTCTCTCTGCGCATGTCTGCTGTGTTCATTCCATTCGCTTCAGCACAGATAACAGCCGCTACAATACACTGAGCAAATCATTCAAACAACCAGGGTGGAAGAATGTGTTGTTTGTCACGGATTTAGAGAACAGGGGGGTCTCGTTATTTCATGAGCAGGGCCAGGACTGGTGAGAAGTGCCGATGAATGTGTCGCTCCAGTAAGTGTGATACTTTACTTCCAATTGGAGTGGCTGCACGAAACTAACTTTTAAAAAGGTTTTACTATTGCAAAAGAAAAAAACATTTGAAAAGTAATGTGTAGAACCAATAGAGGAAAGCAAATGTACAGGACAAATCATTGCTGTGGAGACACGGTCAAGGTGAGACGCAGCCACCTGCGAACCTTCAAATCAGCGGCATGAAGCACGTACTTTGCATAACCCTTTATTATAAACCGTCCAAGTCGGATGAATCAGCACCCTGGATGGATCTGTGGAGGAGAGCAGCTTTACCTCAACCTGCTGGAGCAAACATCATTTCATCATGATTGGAACTCAGTGGTTTGAGACCCTGTCAGATGCCACCCAATTAGCCTGTACGGCAAACTGCCAAGTGCGCAGCATGTGTGTGTGTGTGTGGTTGGGCACATGTACAATTGTGCATGCATGTGTGTTTCTCCCATAAGGAGAGCCTGCACTCTTCCGATAAATGCTGATGATCAATCTTGGCTGTCGCTGAGAGGAGAAAAATGTAGAAAGGAGGGCAAGCGGTGGGAAGGCAGGAAGAAATAAGAGGTGTTGAGTCACAGTTTGGCGTGTTTCTGCAGCTACTGTACATATCAGTGTGTACTGAGAACTGAGCCGCTGATGCAACATGAATTGCTAAAAACACAAAGAATCAAATGCATTCAATTTACCCTTCAATTTAAAGTAACATATAGCATATGAGATATAGAGACGTATGGGCGAGGGACTTTGCATGAGTCATGATGTTAGCAGCATGCATTTTCATTTTAAAGAGAGATAATAGTAAACACATTCCGAAAACATAATAATGTTGTATAATGTTGATGGAACATATCACTGCTGTGAGGGGATCGCTGGAATGGATGTAACTTGGTTTGTTGCACTCTAATATTAGGGAAGTTATCTTTGGTGCTTGTAGGCAAATACACAACACCACAAAGATTAAAAGAGGGGGCGGGGGGGGGGGGGGGGGGGGGGGGGCTGCTTAAAGCCTTTGAAATAAACATTTAAAGGGGCATAAAATACATGTTGAGACTGATGGGCTTATATTGGAAATCATTGGGAATTGAAACGCTATTCATAACCCTGTTTTGCTTTGATATGACGCTCTCGCACAGCCCAAATCCCTTCAGTCCCCCTGAGTCACAGAGTCCTTTATTTGACATAAACAACAAACTTACACAGAAGAAAAGAGAGCCTGTTAATTGGAAAACACATTAAACAGAAGCGTCAGAAGAATTAAATATATTACAGTGCAAAATAGCAAAACTTTCCCTCGTTTGGCTTGAAAGTAAAATGCCTCATGAAAGGCCGGCTGCTGTCTAACCACTGTGCTCTGCTCAGGAGGGGGAATCTGCTAAATGTTGCAGTGCCTAATAACTTGAATACTCAAATATTTGTTCACATTCAATCATCGCTGAACTGCCACTGCAACACAACTGAAGTCACCCAGGATGACAACATACAACTGTTCCATAGCCATCTCACCTATTCAACGTGGAAGGGATAGGATTTTATTTTGAGCTGGTTTTACCCTCCACCCTGTTCAAATGAGCTCTGTGTGTGTGTGTGTCTGTGTGCGTGTGTATGTGTGAGAGAGAGCTCAACAGGTTCATTGTATTGTGTCGAGGTTTATTTCAAAAGGGAACCCAGAAGAGATGAGAGTCAAATATCTGAGTTGACCTGTGAGTGTGCGGCTCCGTCTCACGTCTCCGAGTGCCTGGCGCCGCGCCAGCTGGCGCCGCCCACTCAGTGAAATCCTACCAACGCCGAGAGTCCCCGCGTGGATTCCATCCATTTCAATAATTCATGGATTATACAGCCAAAATCCTTCCCTATTGACCCGCCAGGTGCAGTGAAGTGAAGCCGGCGCAGAGAAAGAGGAATGATGTAATCCAACCTCGGAAAACTGCATCGTGGAAGAGAGGGTTCAGTTCGTTACTTTCCTCCCTGATTGAAAAAGGCCCCGCATCCCTCAGCTGCTCTCCATTCACCCCCTTAGGATCGGGTGTGAAGGGGTCCGCTGGCACAAATGATAAAAGACACACATTTTCTTATGCATCCCCTTGTGTGATAAAGCCATGCAGTTGGTTGCTCTACGTGGGATGTTGTTTTAGGTACTCGCACCATTGAAAAAGGCCGCAGCTCCTTGAGATCTCATCTACCTGCAAAAAACAACAACAACGCAAACACAATTCCAATGTGCCCTGATTGCATCGGAGGGCAGCAGAAATGTCAAGCATCATTAAGGTGAAATCAAAGGCAAACCATCTGGCTTCGGTGGAAGTGGAAGTGGTTTTGTTATTTTTGTGAACGCTCCCTTTAAGTTAACACCGAGGCTTAACATTCCAGGAGGAACGGAGCCTCGCAAACTAAACCGAACCGTGAGACCTTCCTTCTCCTTTGACAAATATTTTTTCGACAGCTCAGCAATTAACATATATACCAAATATTTTGTTACTAAATTACAAAAATGATCCGAACCGTCAAACCAAACGAATTCGTGGGAGTCGCCTGCTGAACAACCATCGTGAAATTGGACTCTCCAAAATGCTGCGAGGCGCGACTGCTAATATAAACAGTATTTATTTTTCCTCTCCATCTGAGAGCAACCTTGTATTCTGTGTGCGTGCGTGTGTGTGCGTGTGTGTGTGTGTGCGTGTGTGTGTGTGTGTGTGCCCATGCGATAGAGTGAGAGAGTGTAGCAGAGATTGATGCAATTGACACCGCCGGTACGGGTTTGTCTGGGATCCAGTAACATTCGGTTCATTAACCTCCTGACACGTGATTGGTTAAAGATGTCCGTCTGCTTGTTCTTCAGAACCAATTCTCCCCCCCCAATCAAAAGCTGTTAGCCTCCCTCCCTCCCCGCGACGACATGGCTGTCACGGTGAGATTTCACCGCCCTCTGCTCTGATCCCAAACCTTCCCCATTACTGGTAATTTGGACTATTAGTTTGGGAGAGCCATATGGGTCCCCGTAATTATCCTCTTATGTTTCCCAGCTTCTCTCAGCCCTTCGCCGTTCCCTCCTCGCCCCCCTCGTCTTCCTCGCATTCTGTGTGAACACAGCTTTAGGCGAGAGGAGCGGATCCGGCGACGAGGGATCAAAGTGCCGAAAGGTGAGAGGCGTTTTTAAAAAGCGAAAACGGGGGAAGTGGAAGGAATCAGATTTGAGGAATTACAAATGAGAAGATGAAACTGATCTTCGCCTCGTGTCCGCGGGCCGCCTGCTCTGTTTGCTCATCGCTTCTCGGAGGATGTCGAGGGAACCCACGCATCTAACTTTACACCGCGCTTCATTAAAAGGGACCCTTTCTACATGATAGCGTTGCTTTTTTCAGTTTCAGTGAAACAAGTGATGGTAGAAATATTACTCACACACACACACACACACACACACACACACGCGCAAACAAAACAAATTAGCGTGTAGCTGCAGCGATTTCTGGCTTGTGGACAGCCGGGCAAACCAATCATTATACGTTCATTACAGAAACAAATGATAAGCAGTAATTCAAACAATTTGAGAGGGATCATGTCAGTGGTGCCACGCTGCCAGAATTTCAGATATTCAGTTAAATTGCTCAAATATTCAACTTCAACACGTACATGCAATTAGATTAGCCGATGTAAAATGTAATGTGTTGAATTTTGAATCATAAATGGCAACTTTTCAAACCAGCCCTGCACCATAAATTGACCAACATGCTCGCTGTCCAGTCTACAGCAACGCCGAAATACACTCCATGTTCAGCAGGATATTTAAATCTTATACCTTCGGTCTCCTGTTGAGACACAGAGGTGAAGTGGCACTGATTTGGACCGACAGCTCTTGAGTAAAGTGTTTCACTCCATAGCATATACATATATAGTATAGCTAGATCACACTTAAAACTGTACTTACAGCAAACTCAAGCATTTTTGCTGTAAACCGTTGCTTGCTGCAGTTAAAAGTGAGTTGAGACTTAATCAAAAACAGTAATAACCCCCCCAAAAAATAACCTAAAAGACAAAGAAATGCTCCAGAAAGCCAAGAGGCGCTTTATTCAATGGTCATTATTCACGGGTTCATTACAAAGATGAACCCGTGAACAACTCTCAGATTAAACATACTTGCATTTAAATATCCAAATATTGACTAGTGTAACTACATATCAGGCAAAGTTGATAAATGTTATTTGATGCATATCTTTGCTCTCAAATATGTGACATAGGAGGTATGAGAAAATAAGTCTGCTGTTATACGATACACAGTTGTCCCTGTTCAGATAAATTTATTACCCGTTTCTTCTCATTTATATTTTATATTTTAGCCGACGGTAAAACATTATTTAAAAGTTTTCCAAACAGCCTTTTTGACTTCCAGGGCATGCAACTCAAAGAAATGATTGAAAGGGAGGTTGACGTTTTTTTTTTACACTTCTAGCACTTGAGGCTCAGAGAAACAGTTAAAGCGATTCAAATTCAAGGTAACCAGCGCGAGTGTACCTGAGGCGGCAGCTTTCCTGACAAGCAGCCCGCCGTGTCTCTTTGTGCCCCATTGTCTGCTTCAAACCGAATGGATTGGGGTGGAGAGGAACACTGTTGGATCAATGTGCTGTCTAGGAGAAAAAAAGTGGAGAATGAAAGTGATAATGGTAAGAAGTGTACAAGACACACACACACACACACACACACACACACACTGTTATTTTCTCAGGCCACAGTCTCACATGTCGACTGCAAGACTCGCTGTTCTTTTCAATCAGCCACTCGGCTTGTCGTACCTTCACACACACACACACACACACACACACACACACACTGAAGTGGGTTCAGTCTTGATTTGAGCTGTTCTGTCAGTCTCTCACAACTGATGTTTTATTCCAGCTTTATGCTGCCAAGAAAACAACAAAAGTTTTTCCGCGCTCCTTTTTATTCCCTCAGACAAACAGCTGTCTGTCACTCATGCACGCACACAGGCATGCATGGACACACACACACACACACACACATCATCGACACAGAACACACTGATGAATTCCCTTGGTTGTCTTATTGCATCTGCCAATCAAAACCCCCCCTTTTATTCTCTATTCGTTTTGCATCCCGGCACCGGAGGATTTGTTTTGTGTGGGTGGACAAAGCAGTGATGTTGCTATTTCTTCCTTTCCTTCATTCTTTGTGTTACTGATTTACCAACAAAAAAAAAAAAAACGCCGACCCCTCCGATCTGTACGTCCTATTGGCCTCTTCCCGAAGCCGCAAGCTCCTTCCTTCGGCTGTGTGGGGAAAAGGCTGGTGTACATTTATGGATCGGGGTCGCGCCCGCGTGTCTCTTCTCACGCCGCTGTCACGTTGTGCCTTTGTGCATTTGCTTTTCTGCATTGTGACACCGGTGACAGCACAACAGGACCCTCCGTGTCAGAGCTGCTGCTATCTCTGCACACCGCTACATTATTGAAGCTTTTTTTTTTTCATTTTTTTTTTTTTTTTCGAAAGGAGCAGGCCGCAGCAGTTTAAACTCGCCCTTGGATCCTGAACGCGCGTGACTGACAGACAGCACACTCTCCCGCTCGCTCTTTATCTCCCTCACCGATGCCCCTCGGCGGCTCTGCTATTACACAGGCGAAGGAGAGAGGCAAAGGGGGTATCGAGTTGGAGGGGGGGGAATACAGAAAGTCCAGTGAAAAAGTCAGTTCTGAGAAGAAAAAAAAAAAAGCGGAGCCTTGTTCTCTGATCCACAAAGCGGAGCGACACGCCGAAACAAAATAAAAATGTGTGTGCGTCTGCTTCTCTGTGTATCTACAGACCTCACCTACTCCCTCTGATGGGATTATCTTTTTACAGCATGTGACCACATGGCACTTGCATGGGGATTGGGAGGGGGGGGAAGGGGAGCGGTTGGCTGCATTTGTTGATTTACTCTGAGCCGGACCGGAGAGCGCGCTCGCTGAGTGGCCGATACTTGGGGCCCGATCAAAGAGCCCGAGCTGTTGGTTCAGGATAACTACCCGTAAGGATGTGGGGCCAGGGGCCTATTTCTGAGCCCCGGGAAGCTCCCCTGAGGATGTAATGGTGGTTTTTGAAGGAGGACAGAAGGGGGTAGAGGGGAGGGGGGGGGGGGGGGGGGGGGGGGGGGGTAGGAGAGCAAAGTGTGACACAGTGTGAGGACGTGGCCAGGTGGGGCGGCGTGTGCTGAGTGCTGAGTGCTGAGTGCGGTCGTTTCGGACCGGCAGATATTGCAGGGTTCCAGCTTGAAGAGGCACGTTTTCCATCGCACTGCCAGAACGCACAGCTGTTGGCTGGTAGGTCTTTGGGAGAGTGTGTACCTTTATTTTTTGGCGGGATGTGTTTTAAGGACGCGAGAGGCCGTCCATATGCACGGTTATGGAGATTTAAAGCGTCTCTTGAGCGCGGGGGGGAGAAAACAAGGCCGCCAGACGGAGCGCTGAGAGACGGATCCCGTTGGTTCCGTGCGGCTCCGCGGCGTCACTGCAGCCGCAGCAGAAGTGTAATCAGGGTTGTGCGTGTCCTCTGGGGCTCCGATTGTGAGGGATGCTGTCATTGTATGCAGAACCGGGGGCCGGCTAGTTTTTGCCCGAGATGGCCTGATCGTTCACGTTGACACTGATGGCGCCATCAGCCAGCTGCTAGGAAGCCGGTCAGACATGTTTCACGAGGCACAGTGAGCCGCTCTGCTCTTCCCTGTTTGCTCTGTGCAGCTTTCATGTGAGTTCATTTAACAACTTGAAGGTCACGATTCAATGAAAGCAGCTGAAAGCTTGTCGTTTTCAAAATGTTGGTTTAAGAGATTGGTTAACATCCCCGCTGGAGGCCTCTTTTTGCCGATTACTGACAAACAACCGCTTGGGTGTTTTGATGTGAAGTCACAAATGTGGTCCTAAAAAAACAGTAATGCACTGTATCTTGATTGGTCAATCCGGAAGTTTGTCTCGCTCTTTTCCCCTCAACTAAAAGCCAATGGGATTTTTTCTTTTGGATTTTGGACTATATTCAAGGAGATAAACTCTGTGGCAAAAAAAGCGTGTATGATACTTGAAGAAACTCAAATACTTACATGAAGACCACTTAGATGATTTTTGAAGCGTGAATAGATTTGTCAAGAGTAAAAAATTATGATGTTTTCTATTCTCATTGAGCTGCTTGCCAGTCAGCAAAACAGCTTTTCAAGACACATCAATGCTACATAATCTCCGAGAAGGGTAACTACAGATCACAGATATTATATATTAGAACAGCAAGTTGATATCTCTTAAGCTTTAGTGGAAAACATGCCTTATTGCCTTAAACCAATCAGAAAAACATACACTGACTCTGAGATGAATGTACTGGAAAGTGCAAGAATCATTTACGGATTGCAGGACTCATATCTGCAGAACTGCAGCTTTCTCCAACTTGTCAAGCAGACATGTGACTAAAAGGAAGGAAGGCTGAAGCACTCTCTGGATTTATCTTTTAAACCAAATCGTCGCAAGCAACAGTAAAAGAACATTAAAACCGATCACCATGGCGTCTTTTTCCCTCTTAAATGACAAGTCTCTTTGAGGTTGTGTACTCGGATCTCCAAACCATCTACTAAATGGTAGATTACGTCTCAAATGCAAACCGAAATGAGCTGTAAACAACAGAATCTCAGGGATGGGTGAGTTTACTTCAGTCACTAAGACACATTGGAGGTATATAACAACACAGACCACGGGTTCACATAATTCATAAAATGTAAAATTATATTGTAAAACATAATACGTAACACTTACCAAATGTACACCCAGTTTGGGGATTTCGGATGGATTTGTTGGACTCTTCTCTGGCTTGGAGCGGTTACCAGGCAACCAGCGGATATGCCTGGAAATGACTGGTCAATAAATATTTGGCAAATCTTAATCAAATGAGTAAATGAGACCAAAAGTGAAATAAACCTAAATATTGGATTTTTTGGCTTACAAATGTTATGGTCTGGTGCCTGAATCCAAGCCCCTTTTTAGTGGTCAGCCGTTGCCACAGTTTCAAAGTTATTGCCATCATCCTAAAGTAACTTAGTTCTTTTGTTAAATTAATGTCACTCACCAAGACACAGCAAACAACCGCTCTTTTAATTGGAAACGCCACAACCTTTGTGGGAGGATTTGCGTACGGGGGAGTTTCATTTGAGAGAAATGAGTCATAGAGCGTTTCATTAAAAAAAAAAAAGGGCAGCGTGAGGCTGACTTAGGGTGGATTTAAAAGTAATGGTTTGTCAAAGCTCAGCAGCGGAGCTTAATGTGTCATCAGTTGTCGGCTTCAAAGGGGATCGATATAAGTCTGAGGTTTATCCCAGTCGAAAATAACTATGGAAACACACTTTAATAATCACCAATGACTTCTCTAATTTATTCTATGCAACACTTAATGCACGAGAGTGTGGCAACTCATTTGTATCTGCTTTATAGCCTCATCCCTTTAAACAAGATCAGTGTTACATCCAAATTTCCATCAGCTTGTGCGTGAGGTGAGGTGATGTTTGTTTTTGTTTTTTTACCGCAAACAAATGGACAATCAGGGTACACAGTATTTTTTTCCACATGTATTATGCATCCTGGTTGACCTCATTTTACCGCAAGTCTTACTCCGAAGGGATTAGCACGTCCCATTCTCATCTGCTGCTGCAGCCTCAGTGAATGTAAATGCAGTTGCCGTCTAACTCGCTCCATAAGGGGCACGGGGGGAGATTGTCCTGCTCTCCAGCCCATTAAAGGGGACTCCATTATCTGCACTCTGTACTACACACGCACACACACACACACACACACACACACATAGACATAGACAACACACAACGACAGCAACACAGACTATGAGCACATAGAGTAGTCCAGCTTAAGTAGCTCCCTTCCACGCCACGCCATGCATATTTTATAGGAGCCGGCATTAAAAGCCAAAGGAATAAGGAATGGCTGGCTAGGTAGCTGGGTTAGCTCTGCGCCCTCCACTTCTTTTCCAGTTCAGTCACCGCTTGCCGAGGAGCGGACGCGGGGGTCGTCGAGCGAGCCGAAGCGATGCAGACGGAAGAGGACGACCCAACGGTTCCTCACCTGGGAGAAGGATTGGTTCTTGAATAAAGATGCTTGAATTATCTCTTTTCACTGTATTTTTTCTTTTCCCCTCATTTACAACCTTCCCTCCATCCCGCTGCTTCCCCGAGTTGCCATACCGCAAGGTCAAACCTGCAGACGTGGTAACAGCGGCGGGGGGGTCGGGGGAGGGGCGATCCGACCTCCCGCTGAGAGACGGCCTACCGCTGCGCATTTCAACCGAAACGACACCCGAGACCAGCACCCTTTAGCTGAAACACCCTGGACTGAGACCAAAAAACATAGATCCATCACTGTGTGTGTAGCTGGCATTAGCAGTTGGGCGGCAGCGTTGGGGTTTGGGTGTGTTTTTTGGTTTGAGTGTGCATATGTTTGATTGGGTGAGCATTAGCTCGCTGTGTACTGGTGTTTACTCGTTGGCAACATGTTCCTCGCTGGTAAGTCAACATCGTAACGTCTGTCATCGCCGGCAGTGCGAGGGACACCGGCAGGTTGCTCTCAGTCAGTCAAATGTGTAACTGCGTTCGTGCCACTTGCTCTCGATGCCGGTCAGCGGGGGGGGATTGTGAGTCAGCTCTGTCGTACACACTCGAAAGCCACTCTCTCTTTTTCCCTGCGCTGTTCTCCGTCATCTGTGAGAATAAATATTTAACTGTGACCCTCGCTTCGTCCTTCGGTCAGGAAGCGGTCTGCATGCGTGTATACTTTCACATAAAAGACTGGAATTGTACCTGAATTCATTAGTTTCTTTTGGTTTAACTCGTGTAGCCCAATGGGAAAAGTGGGTTGTTTCCCAAAATATTGTGTTATTGTTGATGTTTGTTGGATGTAATTAATGTTTCATGATGAAAAGTTGTATTGGTTGGGATGCGGGATCATCCAATCAGATGGGAAGAAGTTGACTTAACGCTTGTTGCCTAAACCTAGCCAATCGTTTCAAAATGTTGACCACATGACACTGTGTTTTCTGCAAGCGTGATACAAGGCTGACATGAAGCATATATTTGACTCGGAAATGACATTCAACAAATCCCTTGGGTTGCAGTAAAGTGCGATGCCAATATTTTTTATTCTTTTTCTGGCATCTGGGCTTCATAGAGCTGCAAAAGAGAAAGTTAGAATGGAGAAAAGCATATTCCTGACCACCACGAAGTCTGGTTCAGGGACACAAAGAGCTTGCTTATGTTTAAGGAGAGGCCGTGGTTTGGTTTGGAGCAGACACTTATGGGAGGTTGGGAGACCTTTGCCGCCCCCGCTGACAATAGAACCCGCTTCAGTTACGGATCGAGGGCTTTTCTCACTTGAAAACAGTTTTGGCCAATTCCTGAAACAACCGGTATTTCTATGGAGAACAGTTTCCATTTTACTAACACTGACATATGCAGACATTCACTCCATTATGGTCTTCCTCCAAAGGTACCTTTCTCTACGCTATGGAGTATATAGACTTACATTGACTGTGTCTTGTTGGCCTTCGAAAACAGGAAAACATATTGTTTCTGTTTGATGCGGTTCTGTTGAGACCAGGGGAGGCAGTTTGGCGTCTTGGAAAACCGAACGGTCCAATAGAGATGTAACCTGGCACCTCCCTGACTCCAGGTTGGCTACGAGGGTGTGTGGATGTACGGCTGGCATGTTTGGTCGCCATCTGCAAGCCACAAGGGCTCTGGCCAAGGTGTGCACACAGGCACACACACACACACACACAAAAACACACAGGGAGTCACCTACATGCAAGCATATGTTCACACCCTGGTCTGAGCATCTGTGAACCAAGTGAGAAATAAATCACTCTCAATGCAAAGATAAAAATCCTCTTTTCAGGAAAACTTGCAGCTCTCTCCTGAACAAAGCCCCCCAGCAAAACATTCGCTCCATCTCAATCTCATGATCCCTCGCACACACAGAAACACACACACAATGCAATTATTTCCTGTGGGTCACTCAGGGAATCGGCGTGTGACCTTTCTTTAGTAACCGGTAACATTCTATCTAAACAGAGGGATCCACAGATACCTTGATTTATCCGTATCCTGTTTCCCATCTGTTAGATTAGTGATTGATTAATACAAGACTATGGACAAAAAGCATAATAAGCACCCTCCGGGCCCTATCAAAATATACGTTCTGCAATATTAAGGAATGTGAGTAATATCCCTGCGGGCAATTTAGTTCTATTGGCCTGCACAGATCTGAGATGTTGTATTATTTAAATTCTCTGACTCCTGCAATCAGCCAGGAGAAATATATAAAACATGAAATATAAATGTCTGGGATTTCAATGCCAAGCGGTCGGTGTTGCCAAGGGGGCATAAAAGTTCATTACAGACGTTTAAGTGATTTGGCGGCGATATTTCATTGCCAATGCTATTGTTTGAAAAGTCCAGATCAGCGACTTAATACGTCAGGTCTATTGATAGTGATTATGAGCTTAGCTGAACAAAGAGATTGGTGATCGTACACGTTGAGGTGCTGAAAAAGATGCCAAAACAGGGCAGTCAATCAAGGCTGCGATCCTGCAGCTCTTTTATGTTAATAAAATCGTTGAAGATACTCGGAATTAGTATGTGACACCAGCAAGAAAGACAAAGCTCCTCGGCCTGTCTGTCCTCTCGGTTTCGTAAGTGTAAAGCAGTTATAGATTGATATTTGTTGAATACACTGAAGCTGATTAGTGAGGAAGAATTGAAGATCTCAAAGCTGCTTTTCCTAAACCCCGAGATTAGCGAAATAATAAGACGCGGCGGCATCTTCCTGCTCGCACACTCACACACGGACAAAAACGCTGGCTTTGGCTCAGTCCGGAAGCTGGTAATCTGCACACGCTCAGAACCGTCCCTTGGCCCAAGTAGTGACAGCCCTAACTGGGAGAAGTCGCAGCGAGCCAGTAAGGCTTATTGGCAGACCAGTGTTTCCAGTGTGGGGACGTGCCGAGGAAGCTAGCTAGCGTGTTGCTCAGCGTGGAGTTGAAGATTAACCTACTAGCACAATTGAAGAAGTTCCAAGCTTTTCTTCTCTCACAAGCCGCTGGATTTATTGGGTCGCAGTGTCGTCTTTGTTTACTACGGTTGACTTGTGACTGGAAACATGCACACAGACACACGCACTACTTAACATGCTAATAACCTCATAAATTTCCAGTTGAAAGCAAAAGCTACAAGAATTTACAGAGGTTGCATTTGAGTAACTAGATTTTCTCCTCAATAATTCTAGAAATACATACAGTTAAAATTAAATAAGAGCTCCACTAGAATACTTCAATGTGAGCAGTAATATATTTTGGAGTCTATTCTATGCCTGGAATGAAAAAAAGGAGAAAAAAAAGACAAAAAAGAACTAGATGATGACCACAGATATAAAGCCAATGCACACGCAAAGGGAAGCAAAGCAGAACAAATAGAAAATACAATTATCCGTGTCTGTTTGACCCGGGGGAATTCACACTATAATGCCTGTGGATCTAATTCACTTGCAAAAGAGTCGAGCGGGATGTAAAGCTCGATTCACACCGAACTCAGACCATGAAAAGGCCTCTTTTTCTCCAACCGTTCACACAGACAAAGAGCTGCTGCATCTCCACTCCGCGTGAGAATGACTGCTTTGAATCTGCATGTGGGGCAGAGGCACCGTGGGTAAAAAAAAACACTCAGGAATGAATATATATATATACACACGTTCGCCTTATACTGATTGTCCTTTCAAGCAAACACAGTGAAAGACGACAGGACAGCATACGGTTTTGAGGAGCGGCCACTCACCAGACATAAGAGGGAGATCAGGGAGTGCAACCATTAATATATTCTTTTCAAAAAAAGAGTTTACTCACTGGACCGTGCGTCGAGGCCCTTTTCAAAGGAGCCCATCTCATACTGGTGTGAAATGAGGTGAAAATAAGCAGACGTAAAAGAGACCGGCTTGGGAGGAAGCCGCCCCCCCTGAATGTCTGCAGAGGTTTGCTGAGGTGACCCAAACAAATCAGCTTTTGAAGGGAGTCAAGGATGAATCCGGCGCTGTGGGAAACAAACACACGCGCGGGCTCGGCTCGCTGTCAGCGGATATGCATGTCAGAGCTAGCGCTGTCACTTCCTCACTGCGAGGGCTTTCATCTCGTGGTTCGCTTCCTCCTCAGCCTGCCGCTCGCCGGCCTCCGCTGGTCCCTGGACTGCCAACCCGAAACCACGACCCACTGCAGCCACTCAGGCTCATTGCAGACACGCACACAAACACACAGAACGCCGAACGACGAGCTGTATGGCTCTTAACTCAAAATCGTCATGGCAATTAACAAAAAAAAAAAATCCTGCGGAACATAATAAACTAAACGGCACCTCTGTCTGCGGCAGAGATCCGTTGCATGGAAGCTCGTCTGTGCGCCGCATATTTATCAAAGTGACAGCAGGCGTCAAGGATACAGGGGCTCCAACATAACCACTTACTCACTAATGGCTTACACAGCCACGGATCATTATCCCTCACAGCACAGCACAGCAGAGCACAGCACAACACAACCCGGCGCTGCACGGCACCGTGCTGCATGGCGCCCCGCTGCACAGCACCCCCCCTCCGGGCCAGCACTGCGTTGACGCGACTGCAGTGTGCATCTTATATGTGTCTCCCGCATCCACGTGGTCATGCGGTTTCCTGCTGCATGTAGCAGGTCCTTAAATCCGAAATGCTGCAGCTGAACAATTCGAACAGTCAGTTAGGTTATTTTTTTACCACAAAAAAGCTTATATGTTGGCAAGAAATCTGTCATTGCCAAGGACTATTAGGTGTTTACAGGAGATCTTTTGGGGCGATTATTTGACCATTTAGCGTTTGGCTACTGGGAGGCTTTGTTTACAAAATCATACGCGCGGCTCCGTTTCCCACACGGTCACATTTGTGTTTGGCACGATCCCTCTCATCCCAGCAATTAACTGCTACGAGCAACTATGAAGTTGTTTCCGATAGTAATGAACAATTCTGTCTTTTCTCAGGTGAAATTAACCACGTTAATGATGGATGCATCCCATTTATGTCGAGCCAGTTCCTGTTTTGACAAGTTGTGAAAGGGGGTCCATGATCGCCCAAACTACAATACAGCATGTTGTTGTAAACAGGAACTATTCACCATTCCCTTTTATCCCGACGGTGACAAATAAAAGCTGTCACTTCCTTCCGGATGAAATGCTTCAGGGAATCCAGTTTCTAATCCAACACTGTCAAAGCTGTTGTTTGTATTAACAATGAGACGAACAGATGTAAACCTTTCATGTTCAAATTGCAAATGCAGCACTTTTGAATTTTGATGTGTATGTTTTTTTCATTCTTCCAGTATTTCCCCGTTCATGCAAAATGCATCAAAAAATGTTTTCTTCATGATTGAAGGAAAACCAACGCAGCACACAATTGGTGTGTTAGTATGGATGTTAGTCACCGATGGACGGGTGTCGCTCCTGTCACTAGTGTCCGGATGGCTGAACGTTAACATGCTGACATGAAGGTGACATAAAGCTGTGAGTGGTTAGAGGACTAGTAAAGACAGGTCTAGTCTTTAGTGAGGACTACAGTCATGCATGTGCTTCTTTGGTTGAATTTCTTTGTGTTTTTGTTTGTTTGTTTGCTTGCCTGTCAGCAGATTATTCAATTACAACAGCAATAACACTTAATCCATCCTGACAGCAAAGAACTGGTCATGGGAAACAAGATGGTAAACCATAAAAACACTACGCAGCTGCCTATTCAGCCATTTCTCTTGGCAGGCATGAAAAGGCTAAATATTTTAGCCCAACTAAACTTGATCCACAACATAATCAGAGACGATTCACAACTTTGATCTGTGCCAAGATGATTTACAGACCCAATTAAAATGTAATATTTTGCTCAAGTGTCGTGTTTTTTCTTTGTTGGTCATCTTTGCGTTTGAAAGGCGGCGTCAGCGAAGCAGCCTGACGTGGACACCGAAAATGAGATCGCTTCCCCCCCAAGAAAGCCTATTGATTTATTGGAACAGGTGATGGACAGAAAAGGGTGTGCAAGGTAGATGCGATTGATGACGAGGCCGCGGTGACAGGGTTAGATGTGAAGAGACATAAGGACGGAAAAGGGACTCGCAACGCCCCATCTGTTTGCTGCAGGCGAGGGAAATAATGACGGATTCATTGTTCACTCAATTAGAATTCAAAGAGACAGCGGGAGGGGCGGGGGGGGGGGGGGAGGGGGGTAGGCAGCCTGGCGTGTTGAAGAGCCCCTGTGAAGAGAGTGTGATTTCACAGGCCAAGTGTGAATGGCTAACACGGCTGAGGGAGGGAGGTGAGAGCAGAGCCCGAGGTGAGAGAGGCAGAGGAGATCAGCTGAGTGAGGAGAGAGAGAGAGCGAGAGAGAGAAATAGAGAGATAGAGAGAGACTTTTATGCAGCGAGAAGTTTTACAAGTACCTTTAAAATCACTTTTATAATCACTTTTTTCAGTTTGGGGCTCCACTGCTCCACAGTTCCTGTTCCCCAAAATGTCATTGTCCTTGTGCAAGTTTCCAATGGACAGTTAAATGCTTTTAATGTGAACTGGCAGCAGGAGGAAATGTTGCGTTTGCGTTAAGAGCAACTTAATACGTCCCTGGTTTGGCTTTAAGAATGAACAGTGAAAAGAAGTTTGCCTTCAGAGCTTCCTTTTAAAAAGGTGTTTATTTAACCCCAAAACCGGATCTAAAACTAACCAATACGATTTGTTTCCCAACGTCTCCCGATGTGACTTGATCTTGCAAAATGTGAGCAATTTAAACACAGCAACCACTGGAATTAAAACCAACAGAGTTGAGGGATCGTTTCAAAATGGCTGAAAAAATTCTAACGAAAAGTAGTATAATTTAATTTTTTCACCCATAGAAATAATAAAGAAAAATGGTTTGACTAGTCTAAAAGTAAGTCAGACGTATAGTTTGCTACTTAAAGAATTTCAGGCAGCAGATTATTGCAGGTATTTTGCGTGTCTGGCCGATTTCCGTGTAACACATATTCAAACATCACACCGTTGAACAATAACTACAAACACTTGCACACTTAGACAAACATCACATTTAAATCAATGAGCGGTTGCACCCAGAAATACACCCAAGTGTTTGTGATGTCATTTAAAGTCATACTTTCTGGGCCCTGAAGAGGCTCAGCAGTACTCAACGTGGACGGAAGGAAGAGCGGCCCGAGGGATCGCGGACGAGGAAGAGGTGAGCAAAAGAGTGTTAGAAGACAACAAGTGTTTCTACAGGAAAGGTGCCTGTAAAAAGTGAGAATGGCGATGGGACGGTTTGAAACGAAGGGAAACAACAGCCCGGCCCCCATTTTCTGACAGCTTTGCCCTCCCAGACGACCACGGGGAGGAACGTAACGATGTATGCCTCCCTGGGGCTTGGTTCAAGGGGGGGGGACTGTTTCCTCTTACTTCTGCCCTGCTCTGCAACAGTGGAGCCATATTGCTGGCTGACTCTCAGTGCTAATTCAATTAACCAGGCACTTTGTTAGGGCTCAGCATCATGCATCCATGCATCATGCATCTATCTTATGAGCTCTAAAGGATTACATTTTTGCAAGGTGCTGCGCCACGTTTGGGTTGCAGACGTAATCTGGTTGTGGCACGTTAACGCATCTACGTTTTCTCTTGCCGGCCGTGGCAAGCAGGAAAAAAGTCGGATCCACCCTGCTCCACCTTCTCTTCCCTCCGTTCCTTCCCCGAAACAGGGGAATAGAGTTACACTAGCACTCCGTCCTTACAAGTCTTCAAGGTCCCAGACTGGTGGGCAGCGAGAACAGATTCCTGTCTCTGACCAATGAGCCTTGAAGAATAGAGAAAATGACCTCTGAGAGCTGCTGAGACAGAGATGGAGTAGAGAGAGAGGGGGAGGAGGGCAGAGGGGGGGGATCAGTAGGAGAGACGGAACATTAAAGTTGCAGAGGGAGAAACTTAAAATGATCGTAACTGTGGTAACGCCATCTCCCAGTGGAAGACATACGACTCACGCTGAGTCCCTAATGAGACACGTGTCACGCCGATGGAGGCTGGAGACGATTGGGAAAGAGGATATTTTAATATGCCCTTAAATATTTGAAATGGCGGACATGCAGCATGGTCAAGCGAAACCCCCCGCACATTTTATTCATGAATTAGTCAGAAATCTGTCATGTTTATAGATAGATAATGACTTTATTATAGCCGGCACTGTGCAGCAGTGATGTATGGCGAGTCATCGTTTAAACGTCCTCCTGGGTGCGTCCGTGCACGTCGGACCCCCCGTCCCGTATGTCTGCAGAAGTTAGCGGGGGCAACAGCTGAAACTTGCCAAAGCAAAAGTATCAACTCGTTCGTCTTTAAATATGAAACTGTTCACAAGTTGAACCGTCTTGGCCCACGGGGAAGCTGGCATCCAGCAGGTGGATGTGATGGAGGGATTTATGCAAACAGCTGGATTTACCCGGCCAACTTTTTCCCAAGCCGGGCGGCTCTTGAGAAATTGCCGCTGAGAATGTCAAGCACAATCAATTGTGTGCACTCTAGGCACTGTGGGGACACGTCGTTTTAATTACCAACATGCTGCAGACCATCAGCACAGATGGACGTCCCCCTGATTGCGGTCACGCGTTCCTTTAATCTTATCGAGCGAAAAACAAGCGTTTCCCCCGGTAGAACATTTTATTTTGACATTTGCTGCCTTGAGGATGTTTTTGTTGAATTTATTTAGATGGTATATTGTGAGGGGTTTTGTGCAAAAAAAACGTCTCCCTTTTGGGAGGAATCGGGTTCAGATACAGTCAAACTTATGTGCTCTTGTTTATGTCTGAGGGGGAGGCGGTTGCCAAGCAGCACCCTGGGGGGTTTCACACGTTTAGTATGAAAACTGAATAACTGTACCACCATCGGCATTTCAGATACACATGTTTGGATGCATGATGGAGGTACTCCACCCATACTTTTACAACCCCTGTGGATCCACTATTTTGCCGCTTATTTAACATTAAAAACGCGGGAGAACCAATTTTTGTGGCACCAAAACATGATCCTATTGTCAATGCAGATTTACTTATCATGCAGGACGTTGCTTTTCTCTTGTGGCTCTTGTTTCTTTCTTGGTTTCTCAAGCTATTAAACATCAAGGAAACCATTTTGCATGCCCCTTTAAAATGCAGCTGTTTTATCGTCACTTCAAAAACATATCATTGAACAGACCTACACCATTTATATTGTTTATCCTTTTTTAAGAAACAACAATTTTTCGCACTTTTTTCTCGTGGTTCACTGGTTAGTCGAAGTCACGTGAAAGAAGAAAGGAAGACAGACAAGGACACAGACAACAATAGACAGAGACACCGGAGAAGGAAAGATGGAGCCACACTGGGGGTGGTGTCACTCAGCCCCGCCGCCCTTGCATGAGGCTGAAAGATCATCCGTATCCATTAGCAACAGATGAGGAGAAGCGCTGATATTCTTCATTCTTTGCACCCATTCTATCATCTGCGCTCACTCTTCTTCTTCCTCATCATCAATCCAACAGACACGGAATGCACAGTTGATCAGCTCAACGCTCCTCCTGTCCACTCGCATACTCTACGCGAGCGAGTTTTGCTCGACACACAGTCCCCATGATGACTACCATGGCAACCCAGGTGCTTGATGTGTGTCAGCTAGTCAGCTAACTTTATTCAACTCCATTAGCATACATATGAAAACACATATTTTAACATAGACAAACACACGTCTGAACGAATGGTCATAAACGTGCTGCATGTGCGCAGTGTGAGTTGTTACACACACAATCCCCCCCCCCCCACACACCCACACACACACACACACAGTTTATCTGTTGACCAATCTTAATTGGAGCATGCTATTCCTGTCCGATGGGTCCTCTTCCTGCCTCGTCTCTCCCCTCCTCTTCTTCTTCCTCCTCCTCCTCAGTCTTCCAAACACTTGTGCCTCCTCTTTTGTCCTCCACCCTCCTCCTCCGTGTTTCTATTTTGGCAGTGTCGTGCCGACCCCTCTGTCTGTCTGTCTCTCTCTCTCTCTCTCTCTCTTTGTCTATCTGCCGGAGATCCAGAGTCCTCATCAAACGTGACCTCCCAGCACGGCCTCTCCCAGTCATCGCCGCGCTCCTCCCTCCCTCACTTTCTTCTCCCTTCCTCCTCTCCTCTGTCCGTCCTTCTCCGGCTCGCCTTTGTTCTCCTGCACATCAAGTGAGAGGGACGGAGGGTCGGGACCTGCAGCGGGGGAGTGCTGCTGCGAGGAGGCTTTTGATCAGACGCAGAGCCGAGGAAGGTCGCTGGCGGACAGCGAGAGCTCATCCTCTGCCCGCTTCAAGACGTGAACTGTTGCTCGGCGCGTCGGGCCCACGGCGGCGGAGAGGAGGAGTGTGCATTTCAAATAAAAACAGCTGGTTGGCAAAGTCAGCTGTGTTACTCGAGTTATTATACTGATACGCCGGAGCTCCGTTCGCTTTCATTGTGCCTCCTCTTATCTCGCCTTGAGTACGTCCTCCATTTCTAGTCACATTTTTCGGAGCGGCCCTCTTGGCTTGTTGAAATGACAGTTTTCTTCCGAATAATTTCCAGGCTAAATTGTGCAAATGATAAATACACTTTTATAGCACAACACAAGACACTGCACTTTTTATTGATAAATTGTCCTGCTATTTGATTTCACTTCATCCCCATGGATTATTCATTCTTGGTTTTGATGTCGTGAATAATGGAAGATGATGGTGTGCAAAGTAGCGACGCTGTTTTAGTTGACCGTTTGATGAAGCCATTTGAACATTCAAAGCAGTTATTTAGTACGGAGAAAGAGAGGTAAACTTTAAACACAAGAATAATCTTTAAACAATCTGTTACAGCCCATCCTGTTTAATTAGCAGCTTAATTAAGACGAGTGTGCATGAGCTGGGATCATTGCCTCTCTCGACACAAAGCTACAGAAGTAACACGTTTATTTTTGAGGCTCTTTTAAACTTTCAGGATTGGAGAATATCTACAACTTTAAGTAGCGTTTTTAACACGCTGCTGAATCTGCAACAGCCAATGACGTTTTCTGCTTCAGACCATTGAATGGTTTTTTTTTGATCACACAGGCATCGTTGTTCCTGCACAGAGACTTATAAAACACACAGCGTCGCAGTTTGAAGTCCGGGGCTGGTTTGCTCGAGGCTGTTATAAAATACTAAATATATAATAAATATAGATTACAAAGGCAATGCCGAGTTGGAGCTTCGCCTTCGGGGCTGTTATAGTTGTATATCAGCTTCAAATACCTTCTAAAAAGGGGCATTAAATAATCCCTCTGTTGGTCTCACTGCTGTGAATGACCGTAATGTTTTAATTCTGCAGTAGTTTAAATGGGTTCTTAATCAATACAAGCAACATATGTGTCCTGCGTTCTCAAGTCAAAGACAAGAATAAAGTTGGATGCTGTTTTTACGTTGTTTGTAACGACCTTTTCATCGTGTGTTCAATGTTTGACTCAATGTTGTTTTGGCCAGAATTTAGTTAATTCTGGGATGACGAGTGTCCTGTTTCTCGGTAGATGTACTGCTGTATACATTTACTTTATTGGAACATTTAAAGATTCAGAATACGGGATTTGGATTATGCATATGCAATAAACATCTATTGGCAATGTAAAGAAATCCCAGAGGAACCTCAACCTGAACAGACGAGTCCTACTTTCCATAATCAGGCCTGTAATGGGACATTTGTCCATAATCAGGCCTGTAATGGGACACCTCAGCATGAACATCCTTTTAAACGCTTGTGGGTCCAAGGCTCTTTATACTCAATATTTATATTTCAAAGTTATACATAATTGTGTCTGTGCGGTGACCACAATGATGGCTAGAGAGAGTATTTATTTGGTCCTTAGAAAGGAATGTGAAGGGTTGACGGCACACAGGCTCACAAACGAGTTTCGTATTTTCTGGATTATAAATCGCTCCGCAGTACAAGTCGCACCAGCCATAAAATGCATAATAAAGAAGGAAAAGACGTATATAAATCGCACTGTAGTATAAGTCGCATTTTTTGAGAATGAGACACGCGCCGGCGGAGAACACAGTTAAGTACCGTTTTTTGGGCTGCGTGTGTCCTACGAACGTCGATATGATCGTCTGGCGATAAATCAGAGAAGTCTGCAACTTTCGGTTTCCCCACTGTCACGATATGAGGCAGGACGCGAGTCGTGATCCACATCAAAGGGGGTTTTATTTTTGAACAGCCCAGAGTAACGTAAGCTATGCGTTAGACTCCAACAGTTAGCATCTATGGTTAGCATACCCAAACTACGGTAGCTCAACATGGACAAAAGACAATCTTGCAATAACCACCTCCAGCGGGAGCGCTCCGCCATCTTCCCACGGACTGCAACGTTCAACACAACTGCCCTCTTGCAGTTTAGTGGGAAAATAACATGTGAAATGAAATAATAATGTGTTAATAATTTCACACATACGTCGCACCCCCGGACAAACTATGAAAAAAAAACCCTGCGATTTATAGTCTGGAAAATACGGTGTCCGACATCCCGGATGAGGCGGAACGCAGGAGCTGGCGTTCCCCCCGCTCACAAACAGAGAGCACGGCTCAAAGGTTATCTACATATCACATCCAGAAACACACAAAAACGCTGGGGTTTATGTGTGTTTTCGCATCAAACAACCCCAAGTGCTAAGAGTCCGGTAAAGGAGGCCCGCTGAGACCTGCAGAAGTTTGCTTGAAGAAGGCGGGCAAAAACGAGGACGCCAAGAAAAGCACCAGGAGGACGAGAGGAAGGCGAAAGGGTAAACGCTGGCAACGCGAGGGGGAGGAGAGGACGGCAGCAGCTTGCGCGGAGGGTTTCTCTCCCATTGGGAGGCAGGTGCTGACTCAGGACGGAGCGCAGATGATGGCCGGCCCAGGTGAGGGTGTAATTTCCTGTCCGCGGGGGCGTGTGGGCGTGTGGGCTTTGCACCTGCCGAGAGGGCTTCCTGAAGCGCAGCTGCTGCTGCTGCCCCCCCCCTCGATGAGGCGCAGGCCGGTTAGGCAAAAAAGGTGCTATAACAGCACCACTAACTCGCATATTTTCACATCCATCGGGGGCTTTTCATCCGAAGCGCGAAACCGCCCCGGTTTCCCGCCAACGTGCGGCGATTAACTTTAACAGGTTGCCGGGTGCGCGAGGAAGAGAAGGAGGCGCCGGATTAAATGTTTATACTAAATAAAAGAGACACGGTGGCCTTTCGGTGAACATTAGGCAAAATGCTTTGAACAGGCAGTGTATAAGGAACCAATCTAAAGCGTTGGGCTGGGAAAGAATACTAATGACTGCGCTTGACCGTCTGAGCATGAGAGAACGCGTGTAGAAATCCAATCAAAGGATACTTGAAGCCGATTAGGCAAAGAGTGGGATTTCGGCGCTTTTGTCTGATTAGAAATGCTCGGGTAATTTACAGGATAAAAACATTCTAGATTCTAAATTACCTTTTGCATATATTAATTGAACATATGTTACCCGGCGTCTGTATTACTGAATCGCTGACGTGTGAGCCGCACAAACTGCTCACGCTAGTTAGTTCAATCCAGAAAATGCTAATCACCACGCAATGTTTTACAACATCTGGGGGAGAATACCAGATGGTATCACTGCGCAGCCCACCTTGATCCGCTTTCACCAGTATGAATATTAAAACCGACACATCCACATGATAAAATAGTGATGAATGAGGGGGGGTGCTGGATGTGGCTTGTGTCAGGGTTGTCAGTAGTGCATTTGGTTACGTTTGTAGGAACATCAATAGACAATGGCCCGAGGTGGGAGTGAATTATTCACAGAGGACTTTTGTACTTTTTTTTACTCCACTCCCATCAGGCAGACGCACGACGCGGCGGAGCAATGTTATCATTAGCTCTGATCCTTCCATTCTTTCTGGGGGGGAAAACAATGAAAAGAAACCGAGTCCGTCCGTCGGATTCGTTTGTGCTTTTAGTTGTCGTCGGAGACACTCGCGGCGACCGCCAAAGACAACAGCCGGACAAACGGCACACTTCGACGATGACGCTGTCTTCCTCACACTGTGGCTGCTCTAGATTGTGTTTGCATTGGGTCCGCGTTTTGTTCTACTGCTGGCTGCACGAAGCCAACATTTTCCAGCGCCTTCGGGGCTGAAGAACTGCGTTGTTTGATCCGCTTCAAAAAACGGCCCAGTTTTCCTCACCCTAGAAGAAAATCCCCAGCCGCTGGCCTCCCGTGAACAGTTGCTTACAAGCGACACAGCACGACGCACTCACATGAATATCCGGAGAAAACGGCGATACAGCAAAAGGCCTCTCCTCTGTAAATTTGAGTAGTTTTAAATTCAATTCAGGTTGTAACGGCACTTCGAGTGCTGTTCGTTTCTTGAGTTCCTGTTAACCTTTCGAAGCCAACTTACATGCAGATGCACGTGCACTAAACTCCACTCACAAGTCACAAGCATCCTTGACACACACGAGAGAGAAAAAAGGGGGGCTGACAGGAGGTATTGAATGGGGGCTGGAATGTGTGGAGGGGACAGACTGGGGATGGAAGGAGGAGGAGGAGGAGGAGGAGGAGGCGGCTTCACATCAAGTGGCGCTGCTGCACAGAAGAGGCGGGGAGAGAGTTCAGCGGAGGGTTAAGTGAGGTAATTGGAACAGGATGCAGGTGCAGGTGTTTTCTCGGCTCCTCGCCTTGAAAAGCTCAGACCTGCGCACAAACTTGACTGCAGTCCCGTTAAAGCGAAAGCCCGCCTGCGCCAATTAGCAGGTGAAGGTCGTTGAAGGTCACTGTGTGCTCGAGGGAGATAAGTTTCCCATTAATGGCCGAGTACCTGTGCTTGACTCCACGGGGGTCTGAGTCACACTCAGATCTGCGCACCTACTTCCCTTCTAAAGTAGGACAAAACAACTTATGGTATACTGCCATTGCTTTAAACCATGATGGAAATACCTTATGTAGCTGCACATTGGAATAAATCACCCTTCCTACCCAATTTAAAAAAAAAAAAAACGATCAGGGGAGTAGAAATCTCCTTAAATGCAGTCGAGCCTGGTTGCTTTTTATGTTCTCTTTGCAATGTTCTGCATTGTTCACAGCCTTTAATGAATTAATGTTAGGAGCTGAACATAATTACAACCTGTGGCATAATTTGATGGCTATGCAGTTTGAGTGTGTGCGCTTAGTACAATCACACTGGATCTGTCTCTGCTTCACAACCCATAACGTGGTGTCTTTGTACCGATGCTGACCTTTAAAGACCTACTGGTCTCCTATGTGGAACAATGTTTTTCATGCAGAGCTACAAAGTACCACCCAAACGTACACACAGTCAAATCTCTCACTCACAACCCTGCGTGTCCTTTACCAACTATGTTAACCAGCCTCTCAAACTCACTTCACACACCAATCTGGCTGCTGTGTTCATGTCCTCTTATCTCATGTCTCCCTTCATCTCTCTGTCTCTGCTACCTTTCAGTGGACGACACGTTTGCACCATCTGGTCAGTGAGGCGGGAGGAGAGACAGGAAGGGAGCGCTCCAATCAATAGACGCTTTGCTGTGCCATGTGGCAGAGCTGGAAATCAATGGGGACGGGGAACTACGCTGTAGTTTTTGAATAAATTGAAGACACTGGAGCACGCAACGAAACAACTTGGTGCAAAAAAAAAGAGTAAACCTGCTCAGATTAAAATGTAAAGGATGTTTGTTGGGCTGCGCTCTGAGAATACCTTGAGTCACAAGTACTTTTCTTCAGCGCGCCGGCTTAGAGGAGATACTAAGGCCTTTGTAATGCTGGTGTCCTGAAATGAAATGATAGCGGTGCGTTCACTCTGCAGAGAGGAACAAGCTGAAAGAATCAAATGTACTTTGCGTGAGCAAGAGGGCATGTCTGGGATTTGTGCAGAGAAAAGGCTTCATAGAGAAGACAGCGTTGTGACTGAGCTGTTTCTCGCCTCAGCTTGCAATTCATACTCCTTTTATTAAAAAAAAAAGGAAGAAAAAAAATCTGTTTATAAAAGACAACTCCCCCAGGATTCATATTAGTACGATGGAGGTTCAGCTTGGCATCTGTTCAAGAGCAGAACCAAAAAAAATGAAAACATATTGTACGCAGTAAATATTGACGTGTTGCGTGCAAAGAACAAAGATAAAGGTCAATGATCTATTCAGAAAAGCAAAGAAGCATGGATGCACGTTGAAAAAGTATGAAATACAGTCAATTTATTATTTTACTGAAGCACTCATGACAGGAAACGGAGCATTAATGATTTAGGTCGGTGTTTTCCTTTGCTAATTAAAAGATAACTGTAACCTACTGAAAGGAGCGATTATCCGAATTTTTACCCGTCCTCTAAAAGTCTGCACCATAGTCAATAATTAATTTCAACCCTGGCAGTTTATTCAAATCAGTCAGCTTGGAAAAACAACATAAACAAAAGAAAAAAAAACGGGGGGAGGGACTGGAAAGACAACAAGAGAGAAGGGGATGGACCAGAATTAGAAAGAGCACAACAGAGAGACAGGCGACGATGAGACAGAGAAGAGAAAGAGAGTCAAAGAGGGACGCTGACAGCATGTTGAGTGAGACCGAAGGAGTTTAGAGAGAGGTAAGCTCTGTTATTTCTCTGAGGACTTGTGTGAAGTAGCTCATACTGAGGCCTCTGGCACCACATCACTCCAACCAGCCTAATTGCAGTCCGACGGGAGCCCGAGAAGCCTTGCACGCACCCAAAGGATTCCTGCGTAAAAAGCAGGACCAGAAACCAGCAACCTTGTGTTGCATAACCGAGTCAAACTTAGGCAGTTTCCAGGGATTTTGAGAATTTTTTGTTATACCCTGTATTATAGTGGTCCCAGCATTATTTATCTGTGGCGGCGATGATAGTACAAATACAAAAGCTGCACGCAGAACTGGGTCCAGTTAGTGCACAACTATGGACAGAGCTTATGGCTCATAGATGACAGTTGTCTTATAGGTGGAATGGATCCACAAAAAGGTGTGTGGACTCAAATCACCGTTGCATTGGTTTTAAAATGTACAAATCAACAGCAAGCAATTGCAGCCGTTGCGAATATCACTTCATGATCGCGCCGCATTCCCACGGTTTTGCAAGATAACGACCAGTCTGAGGATCACACGAACCTCAACTTCTGCAAACTCTTCCTTTTTCAGTCTGTTGTTTTTGCCGGTGACAACTGCGGAAGCCATTTCCTCGACTGTGATGCAAACGATTGGGACATCCTTCCCGCGTGATGACTCCGGCGCCCCGCAGAGACCAAAGGTTGCCATCTGGAGGAAAAGCGCCGGGTTTGGCTGGAGGCTAAGAGTCAGATATGAAGCAGAATGGCTAAGACATCACTCCCCGTTACTCTGTATTCATTACTGTCATCCCCCCACACACAGACATCTGTGACCTGTGGGCTGGTGGTCGCCAGCCAAGCTCTGCTCAGTGTGTGTGTGTGTGCGTGCTCGTGTGCTATGACGGATAGCGAAGGGGCGCGGTCGGGCGTCTGACTGAGTGGAGGTGTCTGAGAGGGGGGAGGCATGGCGCACAAGCACGGGTGGCATCTTCTTTTGCACCGGAAGCCCGTTTTTGCAGAATGATGAGGCAGCACAGCTCTCACATCGCCACGCGTGCAGCTGCGTGTCATCAGCATCTGCGGGTCAGGGGGGGTCAGCGCGCCGAACCAGCTGGGCTGTTTACGAGGTGTGACATCTGAGACCGCGGAAGTCTTTCTGCAGAGAATCGTGTAGCAGATGCCTGGAGTTATCTAACATCCATTCTGAGCTCCCCTCCGCCCACAGTATGATACGATTTTGAAAAATGTGAGACAGTGGGTGTGAAGAACGGAAGAGAGGAGGGGGGAGTAGCGGGGGGGTTCAAGACTGGGCCATGTGGAGGAGAAAATAAACCCTTTTCTGATTTTACACGCCATCAAAAGTCGACATTCACAGCGGCAGAGGCCCTGTTTTTCTCTTCCCACATAATGAAAGTCCAGCCAGTTGAGCCTGGCTGCTCTTTTTGCCAATTTTAAAGTAACTACAGTGAAATAAACGACCTCTGACATCTGCTGAGTTTTCATTTCGTTCGTACCTCACGGCTCCAGAAAGGAACCTAGACCCACTTCTAACACCTCCTTCCGAGGTCAGCAGGTAACCGAAGCGCCAGGCCGCAGTTCTGAGTGTTTAAAGTGTGCAAATGCCCCGGATACTTCACAAATATCTGTCATTAATTTATGAAGAAAGCTAATAACTCGAAGCCCGAGGTTTTTTTTACTCTATGTTAATATTTTCTGTCTTCATGCTTCAGGGTAGAAGATGATTGACTGAGTCAACCTGTCAAACAGTCCTTGCCAATGGCATCATCTGCGCGCACACCTTTGAAAATGTAACATATGAGCAACACTTCCAGCACTGGATGCACATTGGTTGCGTTGGCAAGTAAAACATCTTATTCACAGGAAGTTAGCAAAAAAAAACGATTTTCTCTTAGATGTTCCCACATTCGTGGCTCATCTGCAAGATTAAGTTTATCAATCAGCATAAACTGGGGAAACAATATTCCAATATTGTTACGCAGAATTAGTGTTTTTGACCCATACGAACGCAGGTATAAACACACATTAGATGTCTTATGTGTGTGTTTAGTCAGGGAGGCTGCGCATTAGACATGTATTTATCTGCAAATTATGGAGGAGGAAGTTCATTTAGTTAGAAGCTAATTATTTGGAATAAAAGATAGCTTTGAGTGCCTCAGGGTGCCACAGAGTGTCAGGCTTTCCTTCAGACTCTCCGACTACCCCCCCCCCCCCCTCCCCCTCAACCCTGTGCCCCTTACCCACCTTATTCAATTCAATTCAGCTCCAAAATAATTGTTATTGGCCAGGAAAACTCACCATATTACATCTAAAGGAAATATACTGCAATAGTATAATAATATATAATGTTAAATAAAATATGTTTAAAAAATATAGATGGTAAAAAAAAATGAACAACCTACTAAAAGAAACAATTTCCATTGATCATTAATCAGACAGTCGTACAAACTGGTTCCATTTTTTGCAGCCTTTCTATGACAATTGATTCCAATAAGTTAATTACATGAAAGTTGTATTAAACCGGCGTTGCATGAGATCGATACACCGCTCACCGCTTCACGGCACAATTATTCTTTAGGATTCTGCTGATTTAACCGGAAAGCCGAAATATGCTTTAAGGGGGATTTCGCTTTCACACTTATCAATAGCTGCCATGTATTTCCAGAATTAAGTCACGGAGCATTTAGGGATTTGATCCGTGGGCAACATTAAGTGTTGTAGGAAACAGAAAATCACAGATCTATGAAACACATAATCCTTTGAACGCAAGAGTATTTCTCTCCAGTCCAGGTTCAGAAAAAAACGAATAATGGGAACAGAATAGGGAAATGGCTATCAAGTTTCACTTCAGTTTAGCAGGTTGTGTTAAATTAAAGAGGTTTTTTTTCGTAAATCTCTCTGTCAAATCGGCCCTTTCATCCAAAAGGATCTGATGAAATCTCACAGAGCCTCCAGTCTTTGCTTTAATACTGAGCGGGACTCGCGGTTCAGCTCCTCCGACTCCACCAACGCCAATCACGCTCACATAAAAGAGGGCATGAAGGCAGCGCCGGATTCGCTGTGTGAATTACGATATTCAAAGCTTGGAATTTTTTTCTTTTTTTCCCTCAATGTTTATAAACATTCCTCAGTAAAGTTGCACAAGTTTTGTAAAAGTTACGGCGCTACCAAAAAGGGGCCGGCTTGATCAATCCTCTCGACCGTGTATCTGCTGATGAGGCAGACGAGGTCAACGAAAAGGTGTTGGGTTCCCGTCCACGTGACTCCATGTTCACAACAATCGGTTCATTTGTCATGAGTCAGTGCAAAGTCTGAATAAACTGAAAGGGGAAGGCAGCGCTGACCTTTTGGACCGAAGCAATGGAACCAGACCTCTGTGTGTGTGTGTGTGTGTGTGTGTGTGTGTGTGTGTTCCCGCTCTCCATTGTCCACGTTGTCCGTCCTCCCTCTCTCTCTTTCACACAACGTGGGCACGTAGGCAAAACGTGTCGGTGGCGCAAATATTACTGTTCGTGTTCAGTCAGTTTTCAATCCCTTTTAAAGCTGAAAATGTATTGTGACGGCACAGGAACCATGTTTATCGTGTAGAGAATTAGCAACAGGCAAGTAAACATGTTGGCGCATTAACAGCTTAAGAGACACACGGTATGAAGAAGAGCGAAGCAGAAGTCAAATAAATAATTTAGACACGTATTATTTATTCAGTTGACTAATTAAGTCATGCAAATTATTTATTAGGGAACAGAAAATGTAGTGTCCGATGATTTTTATCCGCTCCTTAGTGTCAGAAAGAAAAATACTGGAAGGGAACCTTATTTTACCGCCATGGATTTGAAGTATCAGTCCTGCAGCCCACTTCCGTTTGCTGTGATAAAAAAAACACTCAATACACTTTGTTATGACGCGATGACACGCTTTGCACTAAAACACGCAGCTGCACACAGCCGGTAAATCAGTGTCATGGTTTTGAAGACAATCCAGCACTTGTTTTACAACTGTGTGAAGCCTGGCTGTCACACTTTGAATTGTACCCCAAACATGGAAGTTAGCATCATTATTTCCCAACAGTGGCGCCCTCAGGCATAGAAAGTCAGGTGTTTAAATGCTGGTTGCGGATCTGCGTCACCAGGGGGGGTCGTGCTAACGGACCTGGGGTAAGTTTTATGATTCTATTTACAGCTTCGCATCTCCAGGAGGGAAATGTTCCAGAGCGTGGCGAAGCAGCAGCAGATGTGTGGCGCTCCGCCGCCGTGTCTCACGTCTTCCACGGCGATCCGCAAGATAGATGTGATTTATCTGATGCATGGGGGGCAAGAGGGGGGTGGGGGGGGGGGGGGGGGGGGGGAGAACACTTCTCCCCTCTGACGTTCACACGCACAACGCTCACAAAAACGAAGCAAAAAAATAAAAAAAAGAAAATGTGCTCCGCCGTCTGTTCGCAATTCCCAGCCTTGACATTTTGTTTCCGCTGCTCTCGTTTTCAGAGCTGTGCGGAGATATGTATCCCGCTCCCTTTCCCCTCCCGCCTCCCTTCCGTCCCAGCAGGGACGCCACAAGGTGACAGCATCCATCACCCGTCAACCGTCAGATATCATCTGCTGACTGCCGTCCCAGAGCGAGGAGTTAAAGTCACGCTAATTTCCAGGAATTAGACAGAAAACTTTTAAGCGTGTGTGTGTGTGTGCATAATTGCACTGAATTTGTGCAATCAGTGTGTGTTTTCATCCCGGCGGATAACCTTTTCAAGACACCCGAGCGTGCGAGGACACACACACACACACACGCGCACATTCTCGCAGTCCCTCCTGTCCTTGTCAGATAGCTGTCAATTGTGTCTTTGTTTGACCTCCAAGTCTGCTTGCACACGTCTTTCTTTTGCTCCATTAGCATGATCAATACAGTCACATTAGGGCCTTCTACATTAGAGGAAGAGTGAAGTCTGGAGTGTGCGGGCGGAGAAGGGAGGGAAGGGGGGGGGGGGGGGGGAGCAGCAACATGAGGAAAAAGTGCACTACTTCAAATGTATTTTGTGCATCCAGTGTCAACGCACAAACGCACACAAACACACACACTTGACAAATTAATAAACCGCCTTGCAGTCTTTTTTGTCAAAATGAGTGTGATTATACCTTGAAAATGACACAAAATTATAGTCCTTCAGTGTTACAGACGAGAGGTGAAGCGGGACAAAAGGACTGTCAAAATGCATCTGGCAAAGGGGGCTGCTTCCTCTTCAGAATTATTGGGTTTTGTCCTTCTGAGGGAAGCTCACTCCCCCAGACTGGCACGATGAAGTGGAGGAAGACAAATTCCCACCTTTTGGTCACCAGCAGAAAGACAACTGGACAACATAATGCGCGTGGAAACGTCTCGGAAGCGGAGCGGAGCGCAGTGCCAAAACGCAAACATCACTGAGTGAAGGAGATTACACATGAAGACTTCGATTAGCCCTTTCAGAGACGCGAAGAAGAATCTTCGGAGCACATATGGAGAAATACACCGTCGGGTCGTGAACAGCAGACACATGAATATGTATACTGCTTTTTAATGGAGACGATTTCATTGGCCTAAAATGAGTCCCAACGACGGCTATTTTTACAACGCGCTTTGTGACCTTGTTTTGCGACGTAACCCTTCTGAAAGCAAACACGCACGCTTCCTCTCGGGTCGCACGCGGATCCCGATGCATACGTAATGCTGTTTACAGCCGACGCAGCGAGCAGCGGCGGATTGTTTTTCACCTCCCGGTGGCAAAACGTGCTCCTGGAGGCGCCTGCTAAAGCAAGAATTAGCGCACAGGCGTTTTTTTTTGTGTGTTTGTGATTCACCCCGGTGGCGTCGCGATCGTTTAACATCAAACTGCTCTGATGTGAGATCAAAATGAACTGTCAAAGATGACTGTGCAAAAAGAAGTTTTTTTACCTGCACTTTTCACACCCGTTTCCCAATTAGGCATCACGGAGCTTGGGGTGCGTAGATGGGATCCAGATGAAGGAATAAATAAGTGTGTGTGTGTTTGTGTGTGTGTGTGTGTGTGTGTGTCTGGGTTATGCCTCTTTAAATTGCTCCTGCAGCGTGTGTCTTTTATTTGGTGTTTTTGTGTCTTTGTGAGGGATCGGTCGGAAGGCCACTGCAGCCTCATCTCGCGGCATGGCGAGGGGATCCCGAGGGGATCATCTGCTGTGGGACACAACATATTGAATATTTTCTGATTTGAGAGAGAGAGAGAGAGAGAGAGAGAGAGAGAGAGAGAGAGAGAGAGAGAGAGAGAGAGAGAGAGAGAGAGAGAGAGAGAGAGAGAGCAGTGGGGGGAGGTATTCCCAGGTGCGTGAAAATGTGGAAATAGAAACAAGATTAGAATAAGACTTTGACATTTCTCTGTTTCCCTTTCTACTTAAATGCCTACTTGAGGGAAACAACAATGCGGAGCTATTTAAAAAAAAAAAAAAAATTAACCACAACGAGCAGAGTATCTATTTATTTCATACTAAACCAATTGCAATGTTGTCAGCGGCCTCAGGAGGTTTTTACAAAATTCGCTGTGGTCTTTCTTTTGTTTGATGTGTTGTATTTTTAGACCTTCTCATTGCAGAGGAGTTGCCCAACTCAAATGAATAACAATTAATGTGTCACACTCTACGTGTTCCTCTTATCCAATACTGGCATTCCTTACAGCCTGTTAGCGGCGAAGACAGGTGGGAATAAATAGCCTTCACCTCGGCCTATATTAAGGTTCTCCTCGTAGTCGCTGGAAAATTACATTCTCTGTGAAAATTCGGAGCAGCAAGCTAAATATATCTATAATTGTTCTTCTAATAAGTACTCAGAGCACGAGTGAATGGGTTTAGGAGAGGTTGGTGGTGGTAATTTGTTCCAAGGGAAAATAATGATGAAATAATTAGAGATGGTTTTCTATTTTTCACACCTTTAATGTAATTTGAATTGTTCATTCTGAGGAGCGCAATACAAAAGATGTCCTTTTTAAGTTGCGAAGCTGTCGATTTTTTTAGCAGTGTAGAGTAAAATCTAATTTAGAGGATGGACTAAAAGTGAACACCTTTACACCTTTACTTTAGTTTGTGAAGGAAGATGAAAGGTCGTCCTAAAATGTTCACAACGAACATGCTTCCTTTCTAACATGGCAATGTTTACTGTTTCAAAATGTTAGTTCAGACACGCTCAGTTGAGACGGATAGAAATATCACGTTCACGATCCGTCACGGTGTGGGTTTCTTTCCTGTTTTATTTTGTAGTTTCCTGCCTCTCGTTGTTCACTTTCTGCCCGGTCATGTCTTCCCCTGTGATTGTCCCGATTGTTTCCACCTGTGTCCAATCACCTGCACCTTCCCAGTGTATTTAGGCTGTGTGTGTCTCTCGACCTTTGTCGAGTCATTACGTTGAGTATGTTTCGTATGTCGGTCCCTGGTCTGCGGTTCGCCACCAGGCATTTTGATTTCAGAAATAAATGAAGTAGTTTTTGGACAAATTTACGTTGTGATCTGATGACGGTTCAGAGGACGAGTTAGAAATCCGTCAGCCTCAATACGTACTCTACAATTTCATCATATTGGAGACATGAATAGTTGACTAAATGACATGCCAATCAGTCTGATAGTTGTTGAGCCGTTTACCCTCTAAGTGACAAATGTCAACCTCATTATGGCACTAAAAGAACTATTACAGGAACACATTAGTGATCTAAAGTCACCCTCTCGAAACCATGAATGGTTCGTCAAAGTTATTTGCCAATCGTTCTCGTAAATGTTACCTTTTTGTTACTCTATCTGGAGGTTCAACAAATGATGGTACCGAACAAATTCAAGGCCTGGTTGGTTCAGCTTGTTGCTTGATGCACTTAAGGGAACGTGTCACAATACACAAAAAACAGCATCCACCCACCCCAGCTCACCTGTCAGTCAGCAAGCCAGTCCCGTGAAGCGCTATAGGTCACAGTGGGCCGCAGTGGGCCTCTGGTGGCTTTCATCAAGGCAACCTGCCGCTAACATCCAGCCAATAATCTGCATCCATTAGCATTCTCGTAACGGTTACAGTGCGCTCCCACAGCTAGAGGAGACCTGTGATTAAATGAGCCATCCAGACGTGACTCACTGTCATCCATCTTAACGAAACCCTGCCAGAGGAGAGCCAACCTCAACCGTGCACGTTCTTTTATTCCCGCGTCGCAGTGTGATGGAAAACCCTCCTGTCGAATAAGTTCAAATATCAACACAAATTAGCATTTCCATCAAAAAATCGCCAATGCTGCCTCGAGCTTCCAGACGTGACGTATTCCACTGTTTAGGCAAAGGCTCCTCGGCACAATTACTCACTGCCCACAAGAGTTAAATTCGGGAGTAATAACACAAGTCAATGGTGCCACTATCTCTGTGATTGGTTGAGTGCTCACGCGAAAGCTATTAAGTTTTCCTTTTCTATTTTTTTTTAAACAGGATTTCAATTAAAAGCTTGGCGAACCAGCGGGCCTATCTTCCAACGATAGTACTCCAGAAATCCCTTCACGAGGGAGGTCCTATTGTTGCCTCCTCATCACGACTCTAATTAGAGCTTTTATGATTAAAAAAAGGGTATAATCACAAATGCACCATATCACTCGTTCCTAAAATAACTCTTTAGCTTTTCAACCCATAATTTCATTATAGGAAGATAGTAAATTCATCAGTTAGAATGGTAATTTTCTTTAATAATGTCTCGTCTGCCTAGTCACACATATTGAATAGATTGTCCATTCGTTTGGATGCTTGGGTTCCGTAATATCTCATGAACTCAACAGAAGAAGCTGTCTGACTTAAAATGTGAAGATGAGAAACCCATAGACAGAAGGAAATATATAGTAAACGATTGCAACAACCTTTAATATTCATATTTCCAATGAAATATTTATTAGCTCAGCTGTCTGTTTTCAGCATCATCCCATTTTAACAAACAGTCTTTGACATACCTAATGTCTTGGTACTAAATGGGCTTCCTCGAATTCATTTCCTGAAACTTGTTTGTCGCAATGCTTTTAAGCATTCCAAACCGTATTTAATTGTTCTTCTATGAAATTGTTGGAATGCTGCTTCAGGCCCTATGACATCCGAATTTTTTTTTTTTTAAATTAGTGAAAATTTGGTCAGTAAGAATTTATATTTAGATTTAATATTCAGACCATTCTAGGTATAAATAGTTGTTGCTTTCTTTTTTTTATGTTGCTAAAAGAAAATTGATATGAAGACTAAAGTGGTAGTGTCTCCTACCGCCAGGGTGTCTTTAGAAAACCTCTCGTTCTACTGCATCAGGGTCTCAGGGACTCACACCCTGCGCCTCCCAGTACTGGTTCTCCTGGTCACCCTCTGAAAAAATGTTTTTGTCAGAGAGGATTTCCGCCTCAAGATCCAATATCACAAAGAGAGAACCAATGATCTGGAAAAAGCCGAAGCAAAGAAAAAGACGCGTGGCAGAATGAAAGGAAACTCTTAAGAGGACATTTGCCTCCATCTAAAGAGAGAGACTCAAAGAGTTGGGAAGATACGGGGGCCCCGCGTTTGAGCTGGAGAAAATTTTAGCAATCCCTTAAACTGATGAAGAGGGCAGACGTTACTCAAGTACTTTTCTGCCTTCATGCCTCGAATGGTTCGTCATTTGAAGTGATTTAAATTCATTCCACTGACACGGAACTCTTCCTCAAATCTGAAAATGTCCAATTTGAGAAATGTATTAACTACGTTGAAAAAAAAGATTTGACATTTTCAGCTTTTCCTTTAGTGAAATAAAAAAGAGGCATTAAACTTCACAAAGATTAAAAGCGTGGGTATGCCTCACGTATTCCATACGAATTTTATTTGAGAGGTATATTGTGCGTCCCGCGTCAGTTGGGGCCTTTTTTAAAGTCTGTATAAAAGGAAACGCATACAGGGTAAATATTTATCAGGGCGCCTGAAACATAGAGGATTAAAATCCTTTTTATTTTCTATATTTTTAAAGTGGCATGTGACATGGAAAACTAAAACTTGAGGAGAAGGTGTGGCGATGGCGACATGAGGAAAGTAGTTTGGAATTAACGAAAGACAGATGCCACCTCGTGTGCACAAGATGTCCTCAGACGCACACACACACACACACACACACACACACACCACACCGAGGGATATGTGTTATCAGTCGTGACACATGCTGCTTATTTGTTTGTCTCCAGTAATGTGCCGCACAACACTATTCATCAGGCCTCATTTTCCCTGTGGCAAGCAGGCCTGTGTACATGTGCGAGTTGTGCGCGTTAGCGTGGGCCCTGCTGAGGCACCAGTCTGGGTGTTTATTGGTTCCCCGGAGCAAAGGTTCCTAGCCTCATTTAAAGCAAATTTATTGTGCTTTCTGAGCCGTCGTTGCCAGCGTGTGATTACCTGAACCAGACTCATTTGCTGTCCGAAGTTATTCTCCTCGTACAAATCCTTAAGCTAACCAATTCACAAAAATATTTTTGGTACTTACTTGGACCACCTGGTTTTGGGGAAGTTTTGTGAAGTCTCTTTGCCTATGGATGCATTCATTTTGAGTCAGTTCCTTCCCGGTAGCTCTTCTTTACAGTAAGTAGCTGCTTTAATTGCACTGACATCACCGAAAAGTCCTGTCCTTCTGTTTTTTAAAAACCGTATAGAAATGTGAGCAAAACCCAATTTCACCAACTGTCATTTAGTGCACCCTGGTGTGATCAGATGATAAATGTGGCATTAACACAAGTGTGTCTGGGGGGGGCAATAACCCCTGAGAGACATCAACAGTCCAGCCACACATCTATCCATCACCCGCGCATCACGGATCTGCCACCAACTCCAAGAGACACCTTCCCCACCTGTTTCTGTATCCCCGCCCCCCCCCCCCGCTTGATACGGGAGGCAGGAGAGCGAGGAGAGTCTGAAGTGGAGGCGTCTATGGGCTGAAGCGCTGCTAATGGGGAGAGAGCGAGTACATTCTCCCACACATCCATTCCCGGCGCTGTCAAGGAGCATCACGGTGGAACGCTGACGATGGGAACCTCGGTCCCTCCCGACCCCAACACCTGCTGCTCCTCCATCTGCCGCAGCCAAAAAGCCCCCCCCCCCCCCCCTTCTCCCGCTTCTCCTGTTTATGCCCCCATTTACACCTCCATCCATGCACCCCCTTGCCGTTCATCCCCCCCCTTCGAGCCACAGAAAAAACTGAAGCTGCAAAGTAGTAGTTGGCTCCTTTAGAGCTGCAAGTGGCCGACACTTGTGTGAAACCCTTCAGCCACTGCTGCAAATCTTTAATGGCTTCGTCGCGGCTGCTCTTGGATCATACTGGAAGAGTGGGACTGAATTCACAAGCAGGAAGTCACACATGGAACTTACATACATTCAAGCTCAGTCAGGCTACACAATGACGCGGAGGGACAGTGGATGTGAGGAAAATGAGAAGGAGACTATACAGTAGGTGAGCAGAGACGTGGGCGCTCCCCGTGCAATAGAGGAAATGTTTATTCTTCGGGGCAGAAATACCAGGATTTGTGTTTTGGAGGATCATAAAAACATGGACACACAAAAAAAGCCATCTTTGTTGGTGAAGTTAGTTGCCCTGAGGACTGAAAAGAAAAAACAGCACTCATTGTGTTTGCCCGTTAAAAGGTGTTGCTTTCTCAATAGCAGCGGCACCGGCGTTCTTCCATTACAGGCACAACGAATCCACGATGATGGTTCCGCCTGAACTGAATCCGTCTCTCACAGAGTTCCGGTAGTGGCGGGGAAAGGCTTTACTGAAGCAGTTGTCCTCCATTGCGGTCAGAGCACAAGGTTCTAAGACAGCCGAGATGGAGCAAAAAGGAGAGAGACGCTATCAAAAAACATCACTGACATTACATATTGTCTAATGAGTGTGTTTCGTTTTATGACCGAATGGCGAATGGATCATTTTCACCTAAAAGCAAGCTTAAATATGTTGCATTAAAAAAAAAAAAAACTACATTGAAACATCACACCTATGAAACAAGCGTCTCAATTCATTATTGACAAACCCACCGAGGCGTGATTAAACATTTATATCACCCCGGTAACGTGAAACAATGTTATTTGTAATTCTAAATGTCACACACACAATCTGAGCTGTAATAACATAATGTTTTTGTAAATGCCAACTCCTGTTATTTAGTTTACACAAGCTTTGCTAACATTACTGCTGTGAGTTTTTGTGTGTGTGTGTGTCTGTTTTTTTTGTCTAGTACAAGGAAATACGTGTGGTTGGTTAGCATAAGGTCTGGCTGAGGTCGCCTCTCCTGACTGCATCTGTCTTAACTCCTGCTTTGTGGTTTTCGGAGGGAAACAGTTGACACCGTTTCCCTGAGGTTGGTCTCAGTCGTTCGCGGGGTAAGGCCACCTTGGGTTTCACACAGCTCGCAGACACACTTACACACACACACACACACACACACACACGCACACACGCACACACACACACACACACATGCACACGTACATTCACGCACACACAGACGTATGCACACGGAGACGCAGAGACACTCCTGAAGAGCAGTGACAGGCAAAGATGCCCTCAGTTTGACCTGTGAGCCATGTGGAGGGTGTCTGACAACCTCATTGACCCCCCCCACCAGCCCTCGGGTGGATCGCTTGGGGACACACATTCAATTGAAAGCTCCAACACACACACACACGCACACACACACACACACACACATGCAGTGTATTTCAATGCCTACACAAACAACAAAGTCCAGTGTAACACCTGCTGCTCTGTGCTCTGACTCAACAGTGATTCGAGCCAAACTCTTAACGGCATCATGCCCCCGTAACGTGCTGATAACGACAACTCCAACATGCCGATGATTAGCAGGTAATCTTCACTGTGTTCGTTTAGCATTAAGCGTGCCAAAACAAACGTGCTAAGTGCTAATTATCACCAGAGACAGCGGGCTTCATCTCGGGGTGCCATGGATGGCTTGTTTTGTCTGAATTAGCAGTATGTTTATGTTTGACAGTGTAACTGTTAATGTCCTTTTTATGATATATTATATCCAAAGTGGGTCCTTCTTGACTCATAGGTCTTGAACTCCTTATTCTTAGTTTTTACAGACCCTGTAAGCTCTATCATTTCTCTTTGTTGTTATGTAAGAGTCTTAAATCCAAATGTATTCATACCAGCTGATTTAAAGGATGTATATATACAATTGACAAACCATCATTTCATCATTCCGTATGATGAAATCTAATGGACGTTCCGATTATTACAGTGCTGAAGGGCTGGAGGTCAGAAGTAGCAGGTGACCTGAGGGACTGAAGCCATGCACAGCAAATGTTTGGTCCCAACCTCTCACCGGAGGAGTCAACAGGACCCCAGTAACCCGCGGACCTTCCTCAAATACCATAGGTCTCTGTGTGTCTGTGTGTGTGGGTTGAAGGAGGTGAGGCGTGGAGGTTGTGTCTTAATGAGGAACACATATAGAAATGCAGCATAATCTCACCATCCGATTGCTTTTTTTTTTAGAACCTAATGTAAGGCTGTGTTGGGGAAATTTAGAGATAACGGCCACCATTTTGTACGAAAATAACAAGTTTACTGCTTGGATCTGTCCGGGAACATTGCAGATGTGGTGCACATGAAATCCTTATGTGACCTTGCCCGAGTGTGTTTGCGTGTGTGTGTGTGTGTGTGTTGTGTGCATGTGAGGGTGTAGCTGATAGTCGCAGGTTGGCATGTGACATGTGGCTTTGTCTTCATTACAACAACATCAGGCTGTGCACCATCCAGCACAATGGCTTCATTTAGCCGGCTGATCTGCTGAGAGCTGCTCCGTAATAACACGGGTCAGGACCCGAGCGGGAGCGAACCGTCGCACCGCCGCCGCCCTCTTTCTCTGATGAAAGACGCTGTCAACAATCCCCTTTGCTGCCGCGATAATCTACGTTGCTAATACACCACGCTAGTGCACCCTGCTCCATCTCTGGCTCTGAACGTTGGCTCTTTGCTGTTTTCCAGTCTCGCTCTATTTTCTGTCTCCCTTCTTTTCCTGATCTGCTGCACTTAATCGTTCTTTTATTCTGTAATCTTCCTTAACACACTTTCCCGATGCATTGCTCGATCCCTTCTTAAAGCTTTTCTTATTTTCTTCCTCCTTTCCTTTTTGTTTAAATTTTATTCAGCCTTTTTAAGTTGATTCCTTGACTTTTCCTCAAAGTTGTCTCTGCTGGGCGAAAGAAAAAACAGTTCCCACGGCAGCGGCTTCGCAGTCCCATTGATTGGAGTCAATATACATACATTGTTCTATAACACTACACACAAGCACAGCTTTGCACCGATGTGCTGCTCGGCGGGCTGTAGCTCAAACTATCATCCCTGAAGATAGAGACGGACTTCGGCGATGCAGCTCATGCAGCAGCCAGTAGTTCCCATGGACTTCTTTACATTGTATTAACTTGTTGTCATTTCTTGCTAATAGCATGTGACCTGCTCATGACATTACATTACGCTTTTATCCAAAGTGACTTACAATAAGTGGATTTCAACCATAGGGATATAAACAAGAAACAAGACGTTTCTTGGGACATTTCGTCAAATAAGCTAATTTACAACTTGTTACAGATAATTGCCAATATAATTACAATTTAGGTGGTACCATTTGCTAGTGTTTTTAGTCAAAGTAAAGTCCGAAGAGCTGTGCCTTTAGTTTGCAAAGATGTAAAGGCTCTCTCTGCGGTTCTGATGTCATCAGAGAGAGTCATCAATCTTGGAGAGTGTTTTGCTTTTAGTGAGGGAGGAACAAAGCAGTTTGGCAGATGCAGAGCAGTGTGCGTGGGGTTGGGATGTAGGCTTTGACCATATCCTGGATGTAGATCGGACCCGATCCATTCACAGCACGGTACGTGAGCACCAATGTTTTGAAGTGAATGCGCGCCGCCACCGGTAGCCAGTGAAGAGAGCGGAGGAGTGGAGTAGTGTGGGAGAATTTCAGAAGGTTAAAGACGGTCGAGCTGCTGCATTCTGGATGAGCTGCAGAGGTCGAATGGCAGCAGCAGCAGGGAGACCTGCGAGGAGAGAGTTACAATAGTCAAGGCAGGAGATGACAACAGCCTCAATCAGTACCTTTCGCCGCCTTCTGGGTGAGGAGGGGTCGTATTCTCCTGGTGTTGTGGAGCGGGGGAAAGTTGACTGTCAAGGCTCACAACAAGGTTCTTAGCAGTCAAAGTCGACGTTAACACGGAGTTGCCAAAGTTAAGCGTCAGGTCCTGGGTAGGAGAGTCTTTTCCCGGGAAGAGAAGCAGTTCAGTCTTGTCGGGGTTGATTTACAGATGGTGAGCGGACATCCACTGAGCGCCGTCAGTCAGACAGGACGAGATCCATGCCGCTACCCGAGTGTCGGAGTGAGGAAAGGAGATAATTAGTTGGGTGTCATCGGCATAGGAGAAGCCACGTGAGCGAATGACAGAGCCGAGAGAGTTGGTGTAGAGCCAGAAGAGGAGGGGACCCAGGACAGAACCCTGACGAACTCCAGCAATAAGAGGACAAGGTTCCGACACAGATCCTCTCCAGGTTACCCGGTAGGTGCAACCCTCAAGGTGGGACGAGAGAAGGGACAGAGCAGAGCCTGTGACACCAGGTTCCTGAAGGGAGGAAATGGGAAATAGATTGAGAGCATCAACGGCCACGACATTTCTTTTTTTATTAAATGATGCCATGGAAAAAAAGTATATGTATTAGGTCAAACATTTTTATAGAAAAATGTTTAAAAAAGTCTAAATATATGAGGTTGAAAAATGTCAAGATACATACAAGATGTGGTGACTTTTTTTATGATGATGTTGAATACATTTCTAAGATATTGTTATGGTACTATTTCAAAGATTTATGATATGTTTCATGAGCTGCTAACTTATGAGACTTTCACAAAGATATTATTGCATGCTTTACTATGACGTTTTATGAGTTTTTATGACATATTATATCATGACACATGGCATACTAAACATCCTGAAGCTTTATTCCTCATTCCCGTTTCGTCCAGCATCCGCTGCTCTTAGATCTCCAGTCTCGTCTGTGACTTTTAGGCTGCTTCTCCAGTATTTTCTTGAGGATGGAGATACAAAAGATAACAAATGAGCTCCTGAAATTGGTTGTAATTACAGCTTCTGGAACCATTAAGTTCTGGACATCAGAGATAATGGTATTCCTGGGACGCGTAAATCACACCTAATGGTGTCAAATACAAACCATAACCAATCATCTCATCCATTTCCTAGTTCATAACAAAGCTTAACAGAGCTCTTATTCTTAGATATTTTGTATGCTCTCAATATTCAACAACAAAAATATATCTCCTTTAAAGCTTCAGCACAAAGATGATGTTCTTCTCAGATGAAATCAAGCCAGGTTGAATATCTAAAAGTGTGTCAATTAAAGTAGTTAAGTAAAAATCAAGACAATACAGTTTTACAAAATGTATTTAATTATAAATTGACTTCCTCCTTTTGCTACTTAAATGCATTTCTGTTAACATTTATGCATATCTACACTAGCCCTAATGCTACCTGTTCCTCCAGTACAAATAAAATATCTGAAGAGTTCTCCTTATTGTACTTTGGAGGTAACATCTAAGTATTGTGCTTGTCCTTGTTCAAGGCTGCGAAAATACCCCCTGATGGATGAAACGGTTTTACCCCAGATAGTAGCTTTCGTAGACATTCATGACCATGCTTGTGCGGACACACAAACGCATGCACACACCCCCACACACAGACACACACACACACACACACACACACACTTGCACGTATGCTCACTGACAGCCTGAAAAATGGGTGAGCTTGAAAGGAGGCTTGGGAATGGGAGGGGGAGGGACGAAATGAAAAAGGAGATTGGAGCAGAAGGCAGCCTGTGAGCTACTGAGATATAAACAGGTGAATGATTTTCTGTTCCTTCTCAGATTGTTTCCTCATCTCTCAACCTGACCCGGTCCTTAGAGAGATGAGCTGGGCCTGCAGTCCCTTCCCAAGCGGCGCCGCTAAACCATGTGGCACAGACATATTGCTCAACCACTGTCGCTTCCCCGAGCACTGCAATGCACAGCCCTGTCTTCTGCTCTGAGTCGCATTAGCTGTGGGGTTGTTGATACGACACGAGCAGAAGCCCTTAAACGTACGTGTACGAGTAATCTTTGTGTGCACAGATCCCTTCTTCACAAACACACTCAAACACACAGGATTTGGACTGCAAGCAAAAACAGGAGTAGTGTCCAGAAGGAACAAACACTCTGACCTTTACAAAGATGAATTTATTTTTCCTCAAAGCGCTTTTGTATCTTCTCCATTTTCCATTTCATTTGGCGGAAAATAATAAATAAAGGAAGATTTGGAGAGAAATCCAAGAGTGGTTTTCCATTTGTTTAGCAGATCGAAACCTAAGAGTTACTCTATGGACAACAATGAGATGGCCCACCACACACCTGCCGCAGCCACTGCATAGAGGACCGCGACATCTGGGCTGCGTTAAAAAAGAAGGGACAGGCGGCACAATATCATGACTTGAATTTAAAGTAGTTGAATACAAGTTTTTGCTCTTGCAACTGCTCACACTTTCACACTGAGCTTATGCTTGCTTGCATATGCTAAGCAAATTCCTCAAACTTGGAGGTGTTTAATCTTTTATGTGTTTTACATAAAAAGAACTCCCCCTCGGGGATTACATCTGCTGAGAGAAAAAAAGTTGTTTGTTTCCAGGTAAAATTAGAAACCACCAAATAAAAGATGTTCAAACAGGGATTTGTGTAGCGAGTGAGGCTCTATTCTGTCCCGTCTACAGTAAAAAGGCCGAGTGAACAAACAGGCCAAGACGACAGCCAGCCTTTCACGCGGAGTGGCAGTGACACCTCTCCGGGCCCGTCTCCAAGCTGTCAGTCCCAACTAGCCCGTCGCCTCCCCTCTATCCATATCATTGACTTGCCACTGACTTCAACGCACTTTTGCCAAGCCCCTCTGAAATGACGCATTGTGCTCGGGGAGTTATCAGAGAGGACAATATTCTCCTGAAAGAGTCTTAAAGTGCACTTCAGAGAAAGGAGCTGCCTGCTTCACTTTCTCTCTGCGGTTGCTAGGCTAGTTCCCCTCGCACAGAATCACTGGGGCCTTTATGGGCGGCTGGCGCCGTCCCAGCCCCCCTTTTGCCTCGGACGGTTCCCCGACCGTGTGTGGAGGAGAGAGAGAGAGATAGAGAGAGAGAGAGAGAGAGAGAGAGAGAGAGAGAGAGAGAGAGAGAGAGAGTGGGCGGCAGGGGGAAAGCCGTCTTCTCACTCAGGGTGGCGTGCTAGGACTTCCAATGTTCCCGCCACCCCACTCGTGCCCCCTTCGCTCCACGGGCATTCCCACAAGTGTGTCTGATGGCTGGTTCCTGCGGCCCCCCGCTCCATGGGCTCTGACCTCAATCCGTCTCGTTAAACCGTAATTGGAAATGAGCGAGGCGCTTACCTCTCCGGATATATATCTGTGAGCTCGCCCTCCTCCGGGAAATCGGGGACCCGCATGCTCCCTTTATGAATCAGAAGTCGGGATTTCTCACCTACCGCTAAACTCATCCGAGCACATCTGAGGTTTTCGCCGTCACCGAGGGTGTATTTTTCAGAGGGCTCGCCCCAAGGCGCTACTTTACAGCTCAGGAGACAGAGGGGCCAAATGACACTCACCACCACACTTTATTCTTTGAGAGGATGCATTAAGGTGCGATGCCACACGCTGCACCGCAGCGGTCTGCCATCATTATTCATCTGTAGGAATGATTTGCAATCAATGCTTGCTGGTTTTCTGTTGCTTTTGGGATAGGAGTCATCATGATGCTCAATATCTGGCTGTGCTGCGATTTTTTCATGAGGGAGTTTCCCGTTGCCAGAACAAAGGGGGATTGTCATACCCTGAAGGCAACACTAATACAAAAAAAAAGTCCCAGTATCAGACTTCTGAATTTGAATGTTCGGGGGGGGGGGGTAATCTGTGTGTGCTGTGCAAGTGGCTCTTTGTACCCCGAGCCCACATTAGAATCAATGCAATAGGCTCTCAATGTCCCCAAGTCTCTTCTATAACGGGGACAAAGACACGTGTAGGAACAAACGGCGCTGCGGTACACACAGTGCACAAATACACACCAACGCACGCTGGCTTTCACATCCGTTTCAGACTAATCCAGTGAACACCTGCAGACAGACCGCCTCCACCCGATCGATGGCAGTGTCCTTGGAAATAAAACCTCAAGGTCGGCTTCGCCTATTTCCCCTACCTCCACCTAAGGGAGGTGCATTCGTGTAGACTATATGCAATCTTCTTCTTTTTTTTTTTAAAGGCAGAAATATAAAACAATGACGCTTTCATCTTGGTTCTGAACATGAAAGAAGACACAGTTTTCTATCAGGTTGAAGCACCGTGAGATGAATCTCATACTTGAATAATAATAATCACATTTTCTAAATATACAGCCGTGTTTTTCCCCATGGCTCAGTCAAATACATATTTATATGCACATTCCCGTATTCATCCAAAGTGTAACATGAATTTATATCTAATCCATATTTTGTCTCCATTATTTCCAAGGCAATAAAGAATGCTACTCAGCCCTGAATATAAGCCGCAGTGTGAGCATTATCAAACAGGTGGAGTCAAATAAAGCTATGATTCCTGTGAAATGAAATTTATGTTTGATCCCTCAGCACCTTTACTGTCTCAGAGAATATAACATATCCCGGCCCATGTTTTTGCCAGTGGGGGATACTTTGTGTGGGTATGAGGCGGTTGCATATAAAGGAACTTTTATCATATTTCAGATCTGCTACAATCCTTTGTAATCCGAGCAAGCACGCTGCAATCTAGCCAACACTGGGTCACAACACCAACTAATAAAAATGAATATAAAATGTGTCCGGTTAGTAAATTGATCAAAATATAACGGACAATTTCACTTTCATAAGAACGCAAATAAATGATTGCACACTGTGATTAATGACCGTAAAAAAGTCCTCCCTTATTCTAGAAACACGAGCTTCTCAGGCCCTTCTGAAGCCAGTGGCTGACCTATTTAAATCTCATAATGATGATGAACTTGCCATACTAATGACCATTTCCCTATTGCATTAGGTAGTACTTCCTCTCACTGTGGCACAATGGCGTCTGGTAACTGCATAAGCCAGCAGCCGTCGTCTGACACAGAATCATCCGCCCACGCAGCCCGGCAGGACGATGCAAGAGGGCCACAACAAATGACTCACTCAGGATCATTTTAAATGTAATCAACTCGCTGTATATTCGGCTCTGCAAACTGTGCTGAGTGAAAACAAAGGCTAGAAAGAGATCGCGAAGATAAGAGGATGGTAGATATCTCTTGGGTTGATTCTTGACTCCATTTCCTTATTTTACGTATGCAAACTTAAAAAAAACGCCTTTATTAAGACAGTAAATGTGTTTTACGTCATCATTCAGACAATGGTGCTCACCTTTGGGGAAAATAAGAGGCTTGTTTGAGACTTGAGACCCTGTGCAGCAAATCTTCTGGGGACTTAGAAATCCTATTCGTTACTCGTAATTATCCCCTAAATGACTTAGTACACTATGACAGGGAGCATTAATTATTCAAGTAGAAAAAAAACTTTTTGAGAATAGATTAATAGAAGCTCGCCAAAACGGCAACATTCTCGCCGCCCTTTTTGTGCACCTAAATAGACCCCATTGAGAAAGGAATGTGATCCGCCGGCGTTCGGGAGAACCTGAATAGAGGCGGTGCATTGTCTCTGCACGTCTTGGATAGCAGGACAGCAACGAGAAGACGCAGAGCACAAGGTCCTTGTGACAGTCGGCTTATCAACCATCGCTACATTATGTGCAAGGTGTGTAAGGGAATTTCCCCTGTCTTGCATTTTAACATGCGCCGTGAGACGTGAGCCCTCGCTGCGTGAGTGAACAATAAATCCCGTTTCACTGTTGATGCTGTCTGTGATTCACGGGTTGTTTCTGATCCACCCGTGAGACACTTGTCACCGTCGATCAGTTACTGGTCTCTCAGTTTCTCTGCCATATTGACAGCTGCTCTGAAGACACCGCTCATCCAGAGTCCTTCAACGCAGCGGAGCATCACAGACGAAGACCGTCCCACAACATGCTTCCGACGTGACGCGGACTGTCAAGAGTCTGTCGGAGCAGACGAGAGGAGCCGGAAACAGATTAGTCCGTTTTGATCTGCTTAGCTGCTACTCAGGGGAATACAGGCAGGCCCACATGAGTAGATGAACCGGAATACTGAGGAAGGATTGAAGGAAATGGCTGACGCAACGTAGATCCGAGAAAAAAACCAAGCTTGTAACTGCGGTACCCGGTGAAAAGATATGTGGCTGCATATTCAGTTGGGAGCATGTGTGACGCTGCTACATCGTCTGCTTAAAACCTCAGGACACATTTGAATGATGCAATGAATGATAGCACTATCACTTTTAGCATCAGGTAAACAGTTAGGTGGATAAGGAGTAATCCATTGCAATTCTGTGTACCTTACCCGTGTGAAACCTTTCATCCAGAAACTCAACTCAAAGTCTCTGACTTTTCACTACCTAACATGCACCCATACAAACGAGAAGGTACGCATGAGGTAAATGGAGCCAACAGACTGTCCCTCCCCACTGTTTCCAATCCATTTCTTCCTTTATACTAACCGTTGCTTATCCATTCAATCCCAAATGTTCACTCAGTCTCAGCCCGGACCACTGGGACGGTACTGCAACGCGTCTCCCTGACAGGAGCCATCTGCCTGCTTCTCCACCTCCTGTCATTAGTCCATCCATGAGATGTTACCAACACATATCATTGGCTGCAATCTGTCTGTCTGCCTTTGCCGCCAAGCAAACATCTGAACAGCTGAACTCTCCGATGGGTGGAGGGCTGGAAACGTCTTCTCGGCATCAACTCCCCCCCCCCCTTCTCTTTGTTCCATCCGCAGTCAAAAAAAAATCATTTTTCCTTGCTTTGTTTCATCTACAGAGTGGTAATCTCTGATCTCTTTCTTCTTTCTGTATTTCGGTGCCACCCCCCCCCCCCCTCCCCCCTCGTACCTCCCCTCCGACCTCCTCCTTTCTATTTGCCCATTTATTAGCCTGTTCCCGCGAGCGAGTGAGCGATGTGCGTGTCGCCCGCAGTGGCAGAGGGAGCAGCAGAGCTTGACGTGAGCATACGCTGTGAGAGCTCCCATTTATAACTTATAACTCCAAATGAACAAAAAACGCCAAATGCAACACGGATGCAATTACCTGCAGGAACTCATTTTCAAAAGGATGAACTAAAGTACTTGCTCTCACAATGGAGGAGAAGTCCGAATGGATGCTAATGGCCCATTGGCGAAAGAAAATGATAGGAAATTGAACTTCCATGTTAAAGAGGTTGGTACTTGGACGGTGCAATATGTTCTGCTCCGTGGCTCCAGCTTTGGCAACCTGAAGCTGAGGGAGGCGCAGCCAGTTTCGCTATCTGCATCTCTAACCTCACGGTTTGTGTCAGCAGGCTAGTTTGCGCCTCCCTCCCTCCCTCGCTCCACCATCCTTTCTTTGTTTCCCGCCTGTCGCTCGGTCACATGTGATACGATTAACTACCCGTGGTTACTTTTCTTCACGCATGGATTCCTCAAAGGTTTCCTAGATTTGCTTTTATGTTTCATGTTCATATAGAAGGGAATCTCACGTTAACAAATCTGCAGGTCTGTGGTTCAGACCTACAGAATAGTGGCACCATATCAACTTTATTCAAGTTTTTGACAAAAAATACCCAACATTTCAACCACTACACTAATCTGTAAAACACAGGTGCGCAAACGTGTGGCCAGAAAACGAGACGCAGCCCAATCAATCCGCACGCTTAAGCGACCGACTCGCCAGTTGTCAGCTGCGCCTCCGCCCACCTTCCCCCAAAATGTAAATGGTGAGGAGGTGTCAGCAGGTTAATTAGCAGGAAGGCCGCGGCTCGGGGCTCGGAGACGGCGGGGAGACAAACAGGAGGCGCTCCCTCCTCATGGCCCCTTCCTCACTGACAGACGCTGCTACCGCCGGAGCCACGACCCCACTCAGCACACTTCTGGAAAGCAAAAGACAAACACACAGACATTTGGACGGGCAGGAAGGCAGTCGCAGGGGGGTGGACGTCCGGAGCGATGGTATCAGCTCCTGAAAAAGGAATTTGCCTCGCGCTGTTGTTTAAGCCCATAAAGCTCCTCAGTGGTGGAGTGGTGGTCTACGGGGGCTACTTGTATGGTGAGGGGCTGTTGTGAGAGGTAGAGACCCCTCTCCTCCCCCGGGGACCTTCCATTCCGACTGACAGATCTCAAGGTCATTCGGCCAAGAGCAACAACACCTGAGTGGAGACAATAGAATATTAAGTGATCGCGCCTCGGTACGAGTGACCTGTGATGGGTGTAATTCTGTTATTTTTTAAGCCCTAAGGCAAAAGATACAGTAAGATCGAACCGGTGTCTTTAAGCTGTGCAGTGTAGTGTAGCTGGTGGTCTATTGTGATTTTAAGCAGGAAGTGGGAGGCGGGTGGAGGTGCAGTCCTTTGATGGAGTGGCTTCATTACCTCGAGTGAAGGGCAATCTGGCATCATGTAGAGAGAGGAAGAAGAAAAAGAAAGAAATGAAAAGAGGGAGAAGGGTGTATTTGTATGGGGGGGGGGACATCCTATTGAATGCGACATCCCACTAACCTGCAGACACAACAAACCATCTTTAATCTCTTTATTGTAAACTCAATGAAGGTGCAAATAAAGTAAATCATTGAGACAGAACGTCCCTTGGAAGATAACAGGCTTAGAAAAGTCCTTAAAATGCCTACATGCCCAATCTGAAGGTTTAAATGTTGCTTTCTTCTTTACTTGGCGGGGCCTCACAAACATGTCGGACTACACTTATCCCACCATGACAGGTCAACTTTTTATCTTCTCATTGATCCTATCCCTCTGTCTCGAGCTTCCAATCCGGTAAACAAGATGCTACAGGCATTACCCTCCACGCCTGCAGCGGTTCTGGTTGCATCATCATGGCCACACGCACACACACATGGAGTGGAAAAGTAAAGCTATACCTCCTATGGCTAAAGCTTTGTCGATGGAGTAATGGGCTTTCCTCATGGCAAGGGAGCATAATATCCTCTAAAGAGGTTTAAGCTGCAGACGGGGGAATGAGGAATACGCCGCGGTGTGCGGAGGACGTGAAATGCAGAGACAGACTGTGAAGCACCCAGGGACGGGATTCGGCTTAGCGTCTTTGATAAATTGATGTCTTTGTCTTCATTTTCCCCTCGCCGCTGTTCTTCCCCTTCACTGCTTCCTCTGTCCTTGCCTGCGAGGAGGCAGCCCGCTCGGCGTGCTGAGCGCCGAGTAATGAGCTTGTCCATCGTCGCTCGGCCACTGGCCACAGTTCATTCCACTGGGTGAACAGTGAGACAGAGGAAGGTGGGAGGGGAGGGGGGGGGGGGGTGCAGAAATCTAATGGGAATAATCAATGCTACTATAATCTGATGACTTCATCCACTCCGCCTGTTTGCTTTGATTTAACGGTTCATGATTCCTGAAGTAAATACAGTGAATCAATAGGACCGTAAACCATGTCGGAGAAAGCGCTGCGGTCAGTTGAAGGGAACACAAGGATACAAAGGGGCAGGCAGCCACGAGCGAGGGATACGCGACGGCGTTCTCGTCCGGGCTGTCCTCACGCTCGGGTGAGCATCCTCGGCGTGGAATTGCATCTCAAAACGAAATCAGAACACACACTTTTCGGGTCCTGCTCGCTTTGCGGCTGCGATATTTCTCATTATCGCGGAGCAGAATGAAACTCGTCTGCGGCAGATGATTTACAGCATCCACGTGGAAAGTGTCTGTGGACTGACCAAGCGGCACCTTGAAGCATATTCTTATGCTGGAAATGAAGCACGAGTCGCAATCCAGACTGATCCCATCTTAATGTGCATGCAACAAAGAAGAAAAACATGAATCAATGAATCAAAGCAAAAAGGAGTCAGCAGAGACAATGCGTATGATCGTGATCTTTTTTTTGTTGGGCTTTTTTTTAAAAGGCCGGATGTCTCTAACAAGGCACGGCATTTAGAAAGAATAATAAGAACCTAGCGTGTTCTCCGGAGGGCTGGCGCGGCACAATTCCATTAGCCGTCCTCCTCCAGCTGAGAGCTCTCTGTCTGTCATTCATCACCAGCTGCAGCACAACACGGTAACAACAGCGATGGAAGCCAAGCCTCCTCCGTGTGTCTCTGTAAAGTCTCCCAAACTCCATCATAATGGACCTCTAATTCCTGCAGTTTCTATTCCATGAGCGAATAACGGATGAAAAAAAAAAAAAAAAAACCCTCTTCCCATGACGTCTCGCCACAAGCTGCTCCCTCTTGATTCTGCAATTACAAAAGGGGAAAGGGCCGAATAGCGACACCGGTGGCACCACTCTCGCTGCGAAAGTTAGGATTTCAAACGGCTATTCTGCGAGAGAGATCGACTGTGTCGCTACCTTCACACAGGACGTGTCTCTCTGTGGGGGCAGCGTGTAAAGGGCCTTTTCCCCTCTGCACCGCTCCATCAAAAAGAACACGCAACAGAGTGTAACTCAGTGAGCTTCTGCAAAATACTCTTTGAACACTTGCAGCTGCTCCTATCTGTCTCTCTCTCTCCATCTCGCTCTTTTGCTGTGTGTGTTTCTTATTATTTCCTTCTCGCTCTCTGACTCTCACCTTATATTTCTATCTAGGAAGTCCTCTCTTCCCTATTTGCTCCTCCTGCCTTTCCTCGGTCTCCGTTTGCGGTTTTGAGCGACAGATTTGGTTTGGGGTTCTGACGCTGAGCGGCTGCTATATGATATCTGTTTTCACGGGTTTCAGGCTGTTCCAGTTGGTCCGTGACTCTTTGGTTGGAGTGCCATCTGATCTCTGTCTCCACAATGGTTACGTTGCTTCAGAGTATCACACCGCGGGCATCTGTCTGGACGCCTGAAGGTCACGTATTCCAGATGTCAAAGCGCACACGAAGAGAGGCTCTGCAGACGCACAGTGGACGGCCAACTATACTTAATAAAAGTCACTGTGACTCTGTCCTTTTAAGGACACATGTGTGCATGTTCTTAACCGGCCTGTGCCAAGTTGAAATAAGGCTTTTATTCCTTTCAATTATTCCCCTTTGTGTGTGTGTTTTTTTTTTTAATCCACACAATGCATCTGCTTTGCCCGCTTTGCGCTTGTTAAGTGTAAAAAATAAATAAATAAATAAAATCAAGTGCTACGTGATCCTTCCAATGTGTGTGCGTGTTTGTGTGTGTCTGTGTGTGTGTGTACAGAAGAATATACCTCACCGGCTCTCTTGTGGGCCACTGGATGGCCATAAACACAAGGACACGTTAATTAACAGACTGCGTGAGTGTGAGGGCGAGCATCGCCCCACGGAGGCCCGGCGTCCATGTGCGTGCGATGGGGAGGAGAGCCTGTGTCTCTTGGGTGGGGGAGGGGAGGGAGGGAGAGGAGGGGAGGATTTGGGGGAGGCAGAGCAGCTCCTGGCAGGCAGCTCGGAAGGAGAACCGGTCCAAAACAGTCCTTTGGCCCATTGTTAGGCGGGATAATCCAGAAATCTGGCAACCAGTAGCAGCAGCAGCAGCACCGTGTGGTCCTGTCAAAACACAGAAGAAGAAGATGGACTGAAGACAGGAGGAGAGCGTCCTGGGTCTCACCCGGAGGGACGCAGGACGGCTGAGAAACATCACGACTGGAGGACATGAGACTGTTAAATGAAACGCTGCATGGTTTCTCCATGCATGGTCTGCGTGTTAATATATACAAAGATGTTTGTGTAGGCGTTTGAAAACTTGAGTTTCAAAGAAAAATTTGCATTACAGTGTGTGTGTGTGTGTGTGTGTGTCTATGCAGGGCGGAATTCCGGTAAATAAAGATTGCCGCGTGAAATCTCTCTGACGAGCACCGACTGAATCCGCCTCTGAGTGAGTGCGAAGAACGGTGCGATACCCAGCGAGAGAGCCGCAACCTCAGGGAACGTCCACTGCTCCAGCTCGTGAACACAACAAGAAAAGAAAAAAAACCGACAACAACACATGACCTACATGCATAACAACCCCAAATCCTCCCATTCAAGTGGCTGATGGGAGCTGACAGCGCTTGAATAGGTGGCAGGAAAACAAGAAGGGACGATGACTCTTTACCCGTGTCAGGTCATGTGTTACTTCCCCCACATGTCACAGCAAAACAGGTGAAATGGTGAGAAATGGTGAGTCACCAGAGCTGGCGGTTGATACATAGCGTGTCCTAAAGTGTGCCTGCTGTGTACCTTGCGTGTTTGTGCTCAAACCAGCCCGCCGAGTGTCTCCGATGGCTTTCAGACACGTATGTTTGCTCTCTCCACGAGGCTCGATATAAAATGATCCAGCCGAGCGGCGCTGTCATCGCTCACAGGCTGAGCTCCTGTAACCATTAGTCAGCCCCGATCGGCCGGATCACCTCCCTCCCCGCCGGGAGCGAGGCAGGAGGAGAAATGAGCGCAGATAAACAACCAAACAGCCAAATTTCAAAGTGGAGCGCGAGAGAGCGGGGAGGAGCGTGAAAAGGGGAGGAACGTACACAAAAAGATGAACATTCAAGAATGAGGGAGATGAAAGAGCGACGCCATGTAAATAATTTACCTGCCCGAACCGTCTTATTTATCCTCCCGTTTGTCTCCGGAGAAAACAGCTAATTGATCTGTCCATTGTGTGATTACCTCTCATCGCGGCTTGATCGACCGGCTGTCACATGCACTCACTCTCATCCGAGTGCTCGAACGCACGGTGCATCCGTCACTATCAACGTGTGCAGTCAAACGCACGTTCCCTGACAGGCACCTATCACACCTCGGCTTCACCCCCCCCCCCCCCACCCCCTTACGGACGCCGGCAGGGGAGGCAGATAGAGCGCTTTGACAAATGACGACGGCATCGCTGGGATGGGAAATGTCAAGATAGTGGACGTCCCAGGCCTGCCGACACAATGTGGGGTAAGAGATGTCACTGTGCAGGAGGGAGGGGGGGTCCAGAGACAAACGTGAAACGTATAGATAGATTTTGTGTCTGGGAAACAGAAAAACTGACCTGAAGGCCGGCGTTGACGATTGACATTGCACCTTTGCGAAGGTCCTCGGTTCAGATTGCCGACGTCTCGCCTTTAACCAACCGCAGTTGGACAAGGTTCCCCGAACCGTGAAAGACGAAGGAATGTGCGGAGTAGTCTTGGTTCGCGGGCGCGGCGGCGTACAGGCGGCTGACAAATGGGTTCGACCCCGAAGGCGAGCCTCGCTCCGTCAGGGTCAGCTGAGCCGAGGTTGTGTGCCGGAGGAGTGGCCAGGCCGGCCTGAGAAAAGAGCCGAATGCAAGAAAAAACTCCTCCTATAACAGCTGAATGTGACCCACGGAGGGGAGTCACGCGGCCCTCTATTTCACAGCCCTCTGTGGACGTTCTGAGAATTTGAAGTTGCACCAAAGTTTGTGCTTTTTCTCTCCGCCGGAATCAAAATGTGCATCGTTGAAGTCTCTCCGTAGCGCTCTGGGTTCTGAAACAAAGCAAGCCGGTCAGTATAAAGTAATTCACGTTTGATGTCTGTTGACGTCGGGGAACGCGAGCTTCTCATTTCTGACGTATCGCAGGCCTTATTCTCCCGTGTTCACGGAGGCAGAATGAGTCCAGCGGATAGGCTGTCAGAGGCTGCCCCTGTCAGGGTGACCGCGGGGTCGGAGGTCACGTTGGGATACGGATGGCGGAAGGAGAGAGCCGCTGCGGGCCGCAGTGTACGGTCTTTGTGGGCATATAGGCCGGGCGGCACGCCGACTGACTTGTTTTCTTACCATTGCACCCCGCCGCCTACGTGACTGTTATCGTCCCGGCTTTTTTTTCCGGTCTGAATGGGGACAGAGGGGATGCGAACCATCCGACCGCGTAGACATTACCTTACCCCTTGAGGAGGATCGCAAGCTGATGCAAACCGAAACTGACCCGATCCGAGGGGGTCGATTCTCACTCTTCATAATCGGCTTTCGCATCCCAGAAGTTCCCAACCGCTGATGTATCCCTTTAAAATCAACAAAATGTTACCGTTACTGTGAAATACTGGTATTTTGGAAATAAAACCAATTTAGGGTAGACAACAGCTACATCTTTTTTTTAGCATCCTTTTGAAAAGCTCTTCAACAATGACGAAAATAATAGGCGTTCCCGGGAAGCAACCAAACAAAAGCAATGAAAAGGGTTTAGTTTAAGAGGCTCCGCATACAGCGCACACATCTGTTTCCTTTTGGCAACTTTGCCAAAACCTTTTCAAGGATAGTGGGGAGACTGGGACCGATGTGTGTGAGCTCCATTGGACAGGAAGGAAGAGGAGAACAGATAAAGGATGTGGATGCGCAGAAAACACAAAGCTGTTCAATTGCAATTACCACGCCGTGCCTGGCACAGCTGACAGCGTGAGAGCAGCGCTCCCAACGCGTTTTATTCTTTGCAAAACAAAAGACAAAAGACATGAGCGACGTGCACAATCCCCCCGACTGCCAAAGCGGCCCACGAACTGTAGCCTATTGATGGAAACAATGACCTCTCGTTCACCTCCAACCTTTTACCAGTGAAGGTTTGACAGCGTCGCCGCTGTGAGTCAAATAGAGACGTTATCGTTCCCTCTCGCTCCTCTGCCAAAGTCAAATCTTTGGCAGAGGAGCCTCGACGACAAACCCGGAGCTCACTTTGACTCAAACCAGCGACGCGACACGCTGTCCTCTTTAACGAAATACACTTTCTAACAACCATGGCAAAACCTTTCCCTTCAATGCCATTCCAGGTTCCCCGGAAACCACTTCTGCACGGCTGGCAAACACGGAAGTCCCTCGCCGACGTCTTCGTCTCCCGTCCAAAAAACACCCAGCCGTCATAACCGCCACCTCCACCGTTTCTGTCACCGCGGTGGCCCCCGCCACGCCGGAATTGCGGGAAGGCGACGAGGGGAATGGGAGGGAGCCGCAGTGTGGGCCGTGTCTCCGACGCTGCTGCTAATGAGCTGTAATCTGAAGCAGCGGGAGGCAATGCCTCCTCAAAGAAATTGCCGTTGCTCGGTACATTTGTTCTCTAATGGCGGAGGCGGCGGCGGATCATAGGTGCTCGTTTCAGAGAACAAAGGGGAGCAGGGGGAGAAGGCGTTAGAAACAACTTCGTGGGGAGAGCAGGAGCTTCCTGCGTTGTGCATCCGCAGGACTCCAAGCAGGATGGTGGAAGTTGTAAAAAAAAAAACACAGGTGGCTTTTTCTATTTGTCAAATGTTTTGGGAGCAATGGGTGGGCCATTGTTTTATTTTTCCTGCGCACATTTTCAGACAAACTAGCCCTTGTTTAAAAAAAAAAACACTTTGTTGGACTTTAGCTTACTAGACCCTGTGCCGTCCCACCTCATCTTATCGCAGAGGGAAAGCATAGAAATGTTAAACAGAGCTGAGAGGTTTTCCTTCATTTTTTCTTTTTTTACAATTCTATATCAACCATGTTATTAAAAATCACAGCGATTAAAATATCTCAGCACCTGTTTGAGAGGAGCAGGAAACAAAAGGTCTACTGAGAATGAATGCATTTATTTCCATTCAAACCTTACCTCAGTGTCACAGGGGTACCGAAGGAAAACGGAGAGAGATGAAATGAGGAGAAAGCAAAGAGGGAGACTGAGCTGTATTTTCCACCTCAGGGTAGCCTGCTAAAAGATATCTGTTCCCCTGGTGACCGAGCACAGAACACTTTCTGAGGTTGGAGAACTGAAGCTCAAGCTTGTGCACGCACACACACACACACACAGACATATATAGACACACTCCTCCCTCGCCCTCATCCGTCTTTTCACCATCCATTCTTCCCCTCCTCTTTCAATCACTTCCTATACAGTAACTTCGCCCGGCCCTTCACCCTGCCTGTCAACACTTCATTAGCAAGCATCTGTTAGTAAGTCAGTTCATATCTCTGCTGTAGAAAAACGGGATCTCCTTCTCTCTCTCTCTCTCTTTCTCTCTCTCCAGCCTGCTCAATAAATGCGGGAAATAAGCCAGGCCAGCCTCAGCCCCTTTTATTACATGTCAGCATCTCTTCCTTTCTCTTTTTTTTTGTCTGGGTAAGAGCTTATACCCCAGGCCAGAAAGGGATGCAGGTGGGGGGGGGGGGGGGTGAAAGAGAAGTGGAGGATGAGTCGGTGGTGAGAGGAAGGGGGAGGAAGAGGAGGGGTCTCTCATCGCTCAAACCACAGGTGTTTCTTTAATACCTTGCTTTGTTGGAGGTGATGAGGAAATGAGCGGGGAGTATTTCTTCTCTCTGGCTTTTTACTTCTTCCCTCCAGGACTCCGGCAAATTCTCTAGATTTTCTCTCCATTTGAGGCCGAGCCAATTTCATCCCCACTTTGCAACATATGGCGAAGTCCCCCCCCTCCACCTCTCCCCCCCTCCAATATGCCTGTCGCCGCGCGCACAAAGGCCACTTCCTTAATATATTCCAGCTATTACAAGATTCATCAAAAATTAAAGCCGCAGTCGAAGGAAGGCTGCAGGGGGAACACCGAACTCCTGGAGCGGGATTCACGCTTCAGATACAAGATGGAGATGAAAATCTGGTGTGTTTTTTATCATATTCATACAGAAGCACACGTCCACATATGGTGGGAGAAAGCTCGGTTGCCCTGTTTGTAGCCGACAGCCTGTTATGTGTGACTCACTTTGTTCATATTCAACATGCCGAGCTTCTGCCACCCGCCCGCCTTTTTCTTTCTCATCTCACTTGATGATAAATTTGAGTAATAAAGGAGATACATTAGCAGAAGATTGTCTTTTTTTCATTTAAATGGGAGACAGAGCTATATTGATCATGTGCCGAGGCGGTGACTCACCGGGCCGATCCGTCTTGAATTTTCAACTCGTTCAACTCAAACCGTGATGTACCACTCCGGATGTGGAGCTATGTATTCTTCTTCTTTAGCATGGAATCAGATATTGGACCTTTGCGTGACCCTCATACAGATACACTATGCAAGATTCTATGTTTTCCAGCAGGAATCCCTGGATTTCATGGGAACAGCATCCTAGCCCTGCAGCAGGCAGATTTACTATTGCTTTGCTTCATATCAAATGCTCTCTGAAACTTGGCAACGCATCCTCCTTTTTGTCAAGTGAGCTTATAAATCCTGCAGACGGATCTTTGTTGCTTATTCCCCCTGCAACCCAGGTGCGGCCCAGAGACGTATCTCATGCATCCTCTCTGGTGCCCAATGCCATTTGCATTATCGCACAGTGGATTTGCATTCCCGGATTATAGTGTAAAGAGACAGACTCCGCGAATGCAAGCAGAGTCCGGACACGTAATTCACAGAAAAATAATGATTATGTGGGGAAATGATGGGATACTATGTGCACCTGCGCACAAGTGACCTGCCCGATGCCGGACCCCCCTCCCCCGCCCAACACCCTCCCACCCCCGCAGGTAGCAGCGAAGCGTGTGTTCATGTGAGTGCATATGGCGTGAAAGCGCAATGTTAGAATCTTGTTGACTGAGTCTGCACACCTGTCTGCATTTGCAGGACAAGGAGATCGGTTTGTGTGTACTTGACAGAGTGACTGAGAATGTGTGTGTGTGTGTGTGTGTGTGTGTGTGTGTGTGTGTGTGTGTGAGTGTGTCCAGAGGTTTTCAGACTGTGAGGAATAAACAGAGCCCATACACAGGTCAAGCCTGAAGGCAGCTGGGGGGATGTGTGCACCAAGCTGTGACCAGCAACAGTTTTGGAGGGCTTTACTGCGTCATTCCCTTCATCTCTCCCCCCCCCCCCCCAACCCAAGCGGGGACACAGATGGTCTCAGTCCATCAGCCGTGACTGTCCGGCAGCAGAAACATTTCCCCGTTAGCTGCTGTTGGCTCGACAGGCGCCCCTTTACTTCCTATACACTGCATGTGAATAGGTAGTTCAGAACATCACATGACCCACAGTGGACACTCCGAGTCAGAGTAAGCGCTTATTAGATCTCGACGACGGTCGTGATTATTGATGTGAGCGAAAAGTGATGAAGTCTTACTTGAGAGGCGTCCCGCATGTGTCCAAATTTCACTGCCTGTCCCAGATCCACAGCGTCGGGAGACAGGCGGCGGCGCCGCCCGGAGCGCTAACAGACACGCACGCGCAGACAGACAATGAGAGACTTTATCGTTGTGTGGAGAAAAAAAAAAAAACATCACTCCTAAACCCCAATGGGTAAAAAACAAATGACATTGTGTTGTTGTAAGAATCGGTTTCATCGACCCGTTGCATGATGGGAAGCGTTTCATGATTTCCATGCATGAAACATTAAATATCAAGAGGACGAAGCTCTGTTACCTAAACAGGAGAATTTGTCCCCCAAGACAACTGTGGTAGATTTATTTATGTGTAAAATCTGCCGTGCTCTCATCCAAAGCACATTGTTTTGAACCTTTGCAAACTAGCGGTTCTTCATGGCTCGGGGCAAATCTTTGGATGGAATCCATTTTGGCTGTCAGCTGAAGGAGGAAATGTTCCTCACTCATCATCGGGAAGGGGATAGTGAGGGAGGCAGCAGCCATCCTAGAGCTCAAGTAAACATCTGTTTATTTTTTGTGTTTGCATAATTGTGCGATGACAATATTTGTCAATGCGTAGATAAGGAGCTTCTTAGTGCCACTTAATAAAGTCATTTGATGACCTGTCCGAAAGTATTCAATGATTAATTATATAATATATTGAATAGAACTCTTATTTCCAAGCAATTTGCGTAATGACACATTTGCTCCATCTGCACCAACAGACGCAAGGCCGCCTGCCAAATATTTACACACGTGCGCTGAAGTCAACTTTTATTTGCGTGACAGGATCTCTGTCCGCCTGCACTTATGTAGAGAAATGGATCTACCGAACCATCCTTTCCTTCTGGCTGAACATAAGGGGTGTTGATTCAAATGGGTTCCTAAGTGATATATAAAGCAGTAAATCTTCATGCAAGGAGAGCTGCAGGAAGGAACACACTGTCAGGTGAAAATAGAAGGGGGGGGGGGCATGTTATTTACGGTGACGATGACACTCTATTTCCAGTCTGAGGGAACTGATGGGCGAGCTCCAAGTACACACAGCAGGTAACGAGGAGATGTCTGCGGGGAGAAGTTTCCATTCACCGGTTAATTGTGGAACTGTGACACACCTTTGTATACATGCAATGTAAAAAAAAAACACACACACACAACACAATCTCCAAGCAGCACCAAACACGAGGAATAATTATTATGGTAACAAGACGGAGTAGAAGGTCGCAAACATTTGTTTTCGCCTGGAAAATTCTGGGTACATCTGAGCGGCAGCTATGAGACGCCTCGCAGTGAACGCTGGCAATGCGTCACCGGCTGCATGTGGAGCGGCAGGCAGGCGTCGTACATCATATTCATGCCCCACATCTTGAAAGCCGTATCAATATTCCACGTCCATCCAAGTGTCCGGCCGTGAGGGGGTGATGGATGCTCCTCTGTGGCCGTGGTTGGAAACAGAGCCGCGGGGGCAGCGTTGAGCGAGCACGCCTGCCTGTCTAACACAGAACTCCATTTGCCCACGACACGAGCACAAGACAGATCACTCCGCCGGCCGCCGCCGTTAACCGCGGCGCACGTGCACGTACGTGCGTGTCACTGTTGATGGATTCGCCGGGAACGTGCAGGTTGGGGGGGGGAGGGTTCTGTGGACAGCGTTTGAAATGTAGGTTGGTAATGTATTTGTTGCAGGTTGTGACTGTTTTCCTAATGGCACTTTGGGTGTCAGTGTTTAGTATTCCGAAGTCAGCCCACCTGATTAATTATTCACAGACCAAAAAAAAACATTACATGCATATGATCCATTTCAGGGTTCCTATGCAGAACGGAAAAAACTGAGGCTCCGGCTTTATAATTACAATCATTCGTTTTTGATGGTTGCAGCGTGTCAGCACAGAAAGTATGAAATATTAATGCATGGAGGAGCAATTCAATCATCGCGTTGGAGGTAGGATGTCGCAAAAGTATACAGTCATTGACTTGATATGCAATAATATTAGCCACATGAGTGAAGGTTTTACTTCACCACAGATCTATTTTATCAGCCGGAGACTAAAAAACACCTTTCCAGTGGACTTTGCATTGCACCTGTAAAACTTGTAGCTTTGCCATGAAAAAAAATGCATGTGATGGGATCATCTGCACTGCGTGAATATTTTGTTTCATTTGAATTTATTTGCATCTTCATACCGGGAAAAAAAAAGAAGCTTGGTTGTCAGATATCATAGCTACATGGTGTACATTTCTGTATATTGTCCATGTGTCTTGACCAGACATCGATATGCATTACGCTATGTTTATCCCTCCTTTACTGAGCTTAGATTTCAGTTCATCAGTGTCCTTGGGTTTTAAGTCCAGTCCTCCTTCAACAATAATTATGACTCTTGACTTTCTCTGCTGCTGCACCTTACGTCCTTACGTTTCCATTTAGTTCTGCCTACTCCGAGGCAAGTTCCTGTATTACTTCAAGTGTGGATTGTTTCAAATCTCGGATGTCACGGAGCACTTATGAACCTCACAATGCCAGTCCTGTGCACCTGGGCCCCGCTGTTACACCGGTTGTCCGTGCACAGACTGACTCCCGCGGCGCGGCATCTGTGATGGGTCCGAGCACATCGTCCAGGCATCGCGCGCCCCCGATCATCCATCCCTCTCGGTTTTTCAGTCAATGGTGGAATTTTTCCATTTCCTACCCTGCTTTACATGCCCTCTATTTGCCCTTGTGCATTTCCCTGCTTCGGAGATATCCTGACTGAGTCACCTGCCTGCTATACGAGCCGTTTTTCAGGGGCTGCACATTTAGACTAAAAGCCCGTCTGGAACCAATTTCACCCACATATTCCTGTTATCGCTGACTCCCACACAAATACACGGCACGCACAACTTGGATGGACATAGAGAGAAGATAGTGTGTGCGTGTGTGTGTGTGTGTGTGTGTGTGAGTGGGGGTGCGTACATGCTTAGGGTACAAGATGAGTTGGAAGACAAAACCAAAACACATAGAGAAAAGAGAAAGCTACGCTTCTGTTACTCATCTCAGCATACCGACTCGTTCTTTTCACTCAGATATTCAACCAATGTTCTTTGCTGCCTTGTTTAGATGTTTGCCCTCAACACAAAGAAGGGCTGACGGAGTTTTCAGCAAGATACCCAGGTAGCTTTTCCTACAGTAACTTCTCTTTTGTGCAACTTGTTTTGTTGGATCGTGTGCAAATGACATGCTTATAAGTAGAGAGTTATGAGCTTCTACACGGCAGATTTATGTGACCCCTACTCCCTTTCCCACATGTTTCCTGTTTCTCTTTAAGTACACCCAATAATGTTGCAATTAAAAACGACCTTATTGGAGAGCAGAACACGGACACGCACTCTTTTTTTTTTTTTTTTTTTCTTCAAACAGTCACTTAGAAAAACGTATGTGTTCCATAGAAAAGAAAGCAGCTACTGCCGATGTGCCCCTAAGCAACGCACCCAACTGTATATGGCTCATTGCGCTGGGATTTTTAAGAAACCCTGAGTTTAAATTTAACCCGGCTCCGAGCACGAGGTGGAGCTTTGATACAGTTTCAGTGAATATTGTGTTGCAAAATGCATTTTAACTTTGTGCTTATTTAAAGTGACGGACACTGATAACTTTGAGTATTGTTTTTACTGGGCCCCCATTCAAAGACTTGAGATCAACTACTGAAGTATAGGACGTGCATTGACTAAAATGTACGTGTGGAAATCCAGAAAAATTAGTAAACAGTAAAATAGGTAGATAATAATGAAAGATAATTATCATACAAGTAACAGTAACCAAGCTGTTACCTGTCTTACAACGCTTCACTAAGAAAGCCCAAGCGTAGCTTCCTTCGGATGCATTGATCCTGGTAGGTGGAAACTATTTGTGGAAGCGCTGCTTCCCACAGTCATTGGTTTTAGCTGCAGAGCTCTAATTAGCATCGCTCGATACTTAGTGTTACCGTTGCTGTGATTAACAGCGCTAGCTTTATCTCTCAAACTCATTTTACCTCATTCAATCAACAGAGACATTGACATCTTTTTTTTGTTGTTGCTGAAAAAGACTTTCGATTTCCACCCTGGTCAGATGGTGAGGAAAGCTTCGGGGACGGAGGTGGTCAGACGACCTTGGGCGTCTGCTGCAATGACATGACATTGACTCAGAAGACTGACGGGAGCAGCCAGAGAAGAAACTCAATTTGAATTGCATGTGCTTCATTACGAGCGGTAACGTTTTTGATCATCATTCCAGTGGTAAGAAGTCCAAAACTCTGCATGCATTTCATCAAAACCATGAAACGACTTGTCCTGTGGGGGGTGGGCAACATCATTTGACCCATTTTATAAAAAATGCTAGGCTCGATTTTTTAAACCTTAAAGCTTTTGTTGTCAGGAACTTATTTCCTGTCATTCTAGAGCACTCAACGTAAAATAACAACCCGATGCCTCAGGTCATTCTGATAAAGACAGACTTGGAAGCAGCTTCAGTCATTTCCATGGTGCCGTTTGGGGTTTTCATGACTTCTAGCTGCGACGGGCTCGTTGGCGGTATTTGTTTTGAAGGAGCAATTATTTATATGAATTTACCGGGTCATTCAACAGCGGGAGAAAAAGGGCATGATCTTATTTTCAATATATAGGACTGTGACCAAGTTAATATTGCAAGAGGCATTCGAGAGCACTTCCCCGGCCCATAAGATGTCACTGTGAGGTCAACTATAGCGGGCCGAACCGGGATGCTGAGTGCCAAATGACTCGCTCAAAAACAAAAAACAAAATAATAGACACCCGCCTCACGTGGTGGCTGGACGTGTCAGGAGGATCTGCATGAAATAGCAAATAAAGTTCAGAGATAACAAAAAAAAATCCCTAACCTTTCCACTTGTGAAACAGACCATTAATCATAGACAAAAGATAACAACACAATCTGTAAAACGCATACAAATGTTTTCACAGCGCCTTCTAAGGGGCCTCACTTCCTGTTGGGATGGCTGGATTTCTTCATCGTCTTTAAAACCACAATGGAATTGAAACTTCTCCAAAGAAGGAGCTGTTTGCACACTCAGTACGGGACATTTCAATCCCACAGTTCTCTCCGCCCGAACCTATAATTAGTGGAGGTTTTTTTCCACATAAAGTGGGAAGAGGAGCTGTTGTAAAATTCGCCTGGACATCCATTGATGGGGAGGAAGAAAATACCGGAAAATCCGCCGTGCTAAAATTACCGAGCTTTATTTAAAGGGCCGATGCCACAGCAACCTGCTTTTTTTTCAATGAGTTACCACAAGTATGCAGAGGAAATGCTTATTCAACATGGCATCAACTTGAAGCTAGAAGCCGCACATCTTCACTGATCCTTCGGGATGATAGAACCTTTTCTTTACATTGGAAAGATCCCACTGTACACGAAAGCCAGAAGCAACGCTTTGGATGTCACCGATTCGTCTGCTCGTCGTGTTATCGGAGAGAGGCGCTTTGGCTACTTTGTTAACCACGTCGGGGCCGGACCTTGTTCCCGATGGTGTTTTCCAGACAGGTGGCACTAACGTCCCCGGTGCACTGTGTGTTTTTCTTTTTATTTGGCCACATTGGGTGTTTCGTTCAGAGTTGAGGTTTAACCAAACTTACCACCAGCAACCACCAGTGGTACACGGGGCTCCCTCTAGTGGTACGCCAAAGAATCACTGAAAAAAAAATATAGTATTTTTTTTCCTTTTAAAATCTTTTTTTTTTACTAAACATTAAAGTACAGTACAGTTTTATTTAATTTTGAAGAACACTTTTTTTACATGTATTTTAGTGTAATGTTTATTTAACTTTTATGTGCAATACATTTTAATTGAATCATTATTTAAGTAGTTTTTTTTCTTTTTCCTATATTTAAGCGCAGTTTTACTGTTGAAACTGTGTAAAATGTATTTATTTATTCTTTAGGAGTAAAACCTCTGCCTTGTTTTTGATGAATACTTAGGCCTTCGTTATGGTGGTAGGGTTATTTTCTAAGGTGGTACTTGGTGTAAAAAAATTTGAGAACCGCTGTCTTAATCTATTGAATACACAATTTTTCAACACGTTTTGTGAAATGAATGGTTGCTTGATTGAGGCTCTTATTTTGAGCTCATGCACATAATGTTCCCCATCACTAATAAAACACCGATGATACAGCTGCAGAAATCAAGCATTTCATTCTATAACAAAATGACACCTTTTGTTTTACTGCTGGGCCTTAAATTTGCCTGTCGTGGCAAATGAGACGTGTTGCAAGAAAAGTTCCTTCTTTGCAAAACACACTTCAAGTTCTTTTTTTTGTCATCCAGCCAAAACAACGGAGGGTCATCTTACTCAAGAGTCTTTCCTTTGTGTCCTCGACAGTCGGCCATTAAAACCAAAAGGGCTCCTCGTTCTCCATATCACCTCGCTCACACACCATTAACCACCATGGCCGCCTGGCTCAATATGTTAAGGGGCATTTCTATTGTTTTATATGCCTGTAAAGTGGCATGGTGTGAAGGGCCTAACTACCATGAACAACAACAGCAGCACAATCCATAAAAACAGGCCAAAAATAAAATGTATTGAAACTTTTCAAATACCATAACGATGTCACCGCCTCAGAAAGAAAAACTTTAAAAGATTGAGGACGAGCAGACCGTTAGATGTAAAGTTACTTGCCTCTAAAAATGGATTCACAGACTTTTATGGATTTCTAGAAAGAAAAACACACACACACACACACAAAGTTGATTGTCAACTGAATTAATAAAAAACATGATGACAAATTCATAAAGTTTCCCAAAAGCTTAATCCGCCTCATTAACAGAAAATATTAAATTGTATGGACAATTAAGAGTGTTCAGGGCAGGAGTTTAGGTTAATTAGTCTAATGGCGCCTTATGTTCCACCAGGTTTCTGCCTCTGATGTCATCACTCCCTCTGTCTCATGTTTTTTATTTAGCCCCTTCAGAAAAGAGACAAAATGCCTCAAAAGCCTCCAAACCAAAGCGGGGTATACTAAACTAAAACGCAGGCACTTCGTGCAGCCAACACGCACGTGTGAAAGCATGTACATTACATAAGCATTGCGTGAATACAAAAAGAATAACACATAAACAAAGACTCCAGGCTGCTGGACAGCGAGGACGACACGGCGAGCGAAGGTGGTAAGCCAAAGCGATTTCCTCCACCGCCGGCCTGAAATAGCCGGTCGACTGTCCCAACCCATCAGGCTCGCTGAGGTGTGGCTGAGAAATGCACTGGGCTCTGTTTTAACGCGAGGTTTTGTAAATGCAAAAAACACCACATCTCGCCGGGCGGCTTCAGTCGGCGAGCTCTGGCTAGAAATCTCACTCCGGCTCCAAGGGGGGAGAGAGGGGGGGGGAGGTGTTTGGCAGCAACCAGGCTGGCAGTATGTAATCTATCACAGCCAGACATTAGTCAGTGCCTGGCTAGGGCGAGGGGCAGTCTAAAGGGATGTAAAAGTGCTGCAGCAGAGATGGGGCCTCTGCTTCTCGTCGCAAAAATGAAGAATCTGCGTTGTTTCCTTTTTCCTATGTGGAAAGGAAAGGATCCAAGGACGTGGCTGTAACAGCGACGAGTCGCCTAAACTATTGTGTCGGTGAATTAGTCTTCCTTAACTCGTCTCAAGTGGCACGGCAAGATCTTCGACATTCACAATAATAACATCAAATGACCATTAAGGCGAGAGCAGTGATGTGGTCTGAGGGCCATTTGCGAGATTTCTAAAGTTGTTATCGGACTTTCCTCCATCTCACAGGACACGCTTGAGCCCGTCGCACTCCCGCCTGTCGATAAACGTCCAGCATCCATGTAGGAACTGCACGGCCAAGCCATTTCAGAGAAGCAGAGAGTAAGTGGAGGGACAATTACAAGGCAAATGCAGCCTTTAAAGGTTATATTTAGTCTCCATGGTCTGGTAACTTCCTTTATGTTACCCAAACTCAATCATAAACACACTTCAGGCTCCCACAACAGTTGGAGAAATTGAAAACGCAGGCGGTTGTTGTTCAATTTGGCTCAAATGGCTAGAAAATAAGTTAGCAAACTCTGAACTGACCAACTGAGTTTTGGAGGTTGTGGATCCAAAGTCCAAGTTCAAATGAATCGGGCAGATACGTTTTCAGATTGTTGCCTCCAGGGCCGGCTCAAGGAATAAGCGAACTAAGCGGCTGCTTGAGGCCCCCTGGTGCCCCAAGCAGCCGTGCTACAAGCAGCTCAAGTTTTGTATTATAACCTCACTGTATTTGTTTATAATTTTCGCCATAACAGTATAGCATGACATTTGTGCCAATAATCTTCTAGCACAGGTGACTCTGCGTGGTGGTAGGGGGGCCCCCAAATGAAATTCTGCTTAGGGCCCCCAAGAGGCTCGGGCCGGCACTGGTTTGCTCGACAGGAATTTTGACACTTCGGATTTACTGCACGACTCTCAGCTGCGTCATTAGCACGCGTTAGACTCTCCTGTGGTGCTGTAAAAGGGAGTTGACCTATTTAAGTATTATTTTTGAGCGTTTCTCACCACTCACCAACGATAGATATTCTCTGAAACCAGTGACTAATACTCCGCTGCGCTTTGAGACTCTGACGCCAAGGACGCAATTTAATTAAGCGAGGCTTCAAACGCGATCGGGGCAAAACATAGTAGCAACAAAAAAACAACAACAAGATGTGCAATTATGATATTGGTGATACGCAGGACAAAGCATTAGAACACACCAAGAGGATAAGGAGGAGGAGTAGGAGGAGGAGGAGTAGGAGGAGGAGGAGCAGGAGGAGGAGGGTTGGGCTGCTTTGATCCGTGCTAAGCGATCCAACATTGACGTGGCCGCTTTAACTCAAGTATTCATATTTGCCAGAGAGGGGAAAGTCATCCCGGCAATCAAAGGTCCATCTTTCTGTACAGCGATTCCAGAAATCCATCACGCATAATAATACTCTCAAAATATCAGAGAGCGATCGCATCCGAGCCTCTGGGCTGTTACATATTTCCAGAGGGAGAAAAATCAATCCAGATGGAGCTTTACATTCGGCTACTGTGTGATCACAACAGACAGAATCACAGTGGTTTGCCCCGAAATCCCCTTTAACACCACGCACTCGACCCATTGATCCTAGTAGACCTGCCCTTGAAGTGGTAACGGCATCATTGAATTGCCGATAAGGTTCTTTCATTTCAAAAGGGGGATCCACTGGTATTGTCCATAACAGGCCAGGGGGTATCGATTCTTCCGATTGGACGGCCGGGTGGTGTAGCTGCAGCGCCTGTGATGCTCTTTTCCTGCCTCCAATATTTAGCACACACAGGCACACATACACAGACGTGGATGAGCTGAATAAAAGTATTCCCCAGGAGGGAGCGGATGGGGTGTGATATCAGAGAGCGTCGTTTTCTTACAAATGAAACAATATCAGTCAGGTTTGCCGGCCCAATATTGGGTTATTGTGATGCCGGAGGTCATGTCGCACTGTGCCGTTACTCCACCACACTTGAAATGAGCAGCACAGAGTGTATGAAAACTGCGCCCCGAGCTATGTCTGCCCAGCTATTGACCCAAACAGGTCATGTGTGGCGCTCGGGCTTTTCATGCACGTGTACGAGAGCGTCCGCCTCTTTAATGTTTGTTCTCCCTGAATATGTAGGCCAAATGTGGCATTTTGAATTTCAGATAAACCGAGCCATTAAATAATTTTTTTTTTTTTGAAAACAAATTTAAATCATGGTAGTTCGGTGTGTGTGTGTGTGTTTCAGCATGCGTGTAAGTGTTGTGCTTGCCCTCATTAAGAGGCAGTCGACGGGTTGGACGGGTTAATAGAGATTCATAATCTAAAACGCAGCAACCCCCCTCGCTTTTACGGGCTGGTTTTATTACGGTGTGTACGTGTGCGTCTAATCTCCATGTGTAGATGCTTAGAGTCGTGATTTAAATGTGTGCCTGTCTCTCATAATGGCGCGGCTCTGCGTGCACTCTGTAATCTGGTTTACAGGAAACACGCCGTAGCCAAACACATGGTCAATTTCCCCTCCAAATCCTGTCATTAGCCCGGGGTCTAATCCCTAGTTATAATTCAGATGATGGGCCCTGCCAGTGGGGGCCGGCTAATAGGTCACATAAATCACGGTGTGAAGCTGAGGCTGGGTCGAGGCCCCAGCACAGTCGGCCATTTTCTCCCCTTCTGCAGGCAGCAGGATGCCCGTGATGCTTGATTACCAATAAGGGCCGATGAAAAGGGCAGTTTTACTCACAGACGCACGCACGCACACACACATACACACACACACACACACAAGTGGTAATCTACAGCTGGTCATGCTTTGAATACTGAGCGTGGTGAAATACCAGAGGAGTGCAGCTCAGCTGTGGGGGTGATTCTGTGTTCAGCGTGTGTTGAATGCGGATTACATTATTCGGGGCAGAATCCTTTACTTATCTCACACATTGAAACATCTGGCCAAATTAAGGGATCAAAATGAAATCATTCAAAAAGGTATGTTAAAGCGTCCCCCTCCTAATGGCTTCTGTCAGTTTCCAAACCAGTGCATTAGCGGGTTCCATTTCTGTATCGCGACATTGAGTCACCTTGAAGTGACGGTCGGGGTTTAGTATTGTATGAGATCACATAGTTGAAAAGGGTTATAGGGAGAAGATTAACAGCCCTCCGGGCTGATATGGGATTATCACAGCTCTCTTGTCAGGGAAAGGGTTGTCCCTGGATTAGGTCTCACACCGTAGATTAATAATACTGGGCAATCTGATAAAACTGGATTTTTTTTTTTCACCAGGGTCCCAGTGATGTGGTCTTCATGGTATGAAGGGAAAAACGGGCTCTTGCATTTGGGGGGGTGGGGGGCAGGGACATCCTGGTTTATGGCACTTAGCTCTCTCAAAAAAGTCAGAAGAATAAGAAATAAACCTTTGACACGCACTAACGAAAGAAAACGGCACTCAGTCACGCCGCCGCCGTGCCTCTCACGTGGTCCCCGATGTGCACACAGAAGACACAAGCGATAGGTTCAAGTGCAAGGAGTGGAGGATCTATCGAACCCGATGTGCTTCACAATCGTCCCCATTACACATTCATGCAGCTGCTGAGGCTTACTGGGTCTGAAATGTTTATTGTTATTCATGTTGCATTTATTTGAAATGTGTATTTCTAACGGCAAGTCCTTAAGACACCAAGCTGTGTCCTACAAACAGTAATAGATGTTCGGGTTCTAATACATATACTCTCGTCGATTTTGTGATGACTTCGAACGTCAAGCTCATATAATCACAGTTAATACCCTTTCCCAAATGATGGTGTGGCTGCGTTAAAACTGATTAAATGAGTTTGTAATATATCCCTCATAATAAGCTTTCTATATAAAACACAATGTGCCTTGACCCATTTAAGTCTTTTTGTTAAAATGTCATTACGTCCCGTGAACCCTCGCTGTGGAGAAACAAAGGGAAACGACCACATGCGGCGATTTTAACAGCCACCTGGATGATGAAGTGGTTGTCGAATCCTTTTGACTAAGGGTTTTTTTTTCTTCCTCTGATCAGGGTACGGTGGTGTGAGCTTTGTAAAAAAAAACACCTCGCTTTGCTCAGCGTGACATTGTATTGATTCCTGCAGTGTATTTAATCATTTTTTTGATTTTCAAAGGAATAAGAGCATTTCACCATCCCTCCCCCCCCTCTTCCCTCCCTCCTCTCTGTTGGTGTACTTGTTTCCCGTTTGGCTCTCTGCATTGCACATATCGTGCACACAGCCAACTGTGTGGGAGTTGGACGTAGCAATGGAAGCTTACACTGATACGCGGCGATGTGGACATATATATATATATATTTTAAAACAAATCCAATGAACGGGATGATATCAAATGGACGGCGAGTGCTGGACCTCGGAATGGGCGGAGGACCGAACTGACCCCCCCGCCCTTCGTTTGGAGAAAGCTTACGTTGTGCTTCCTCACACAATAAACTCTAGAATATAATGTAATATTGTACTTTCTCCTTCACCGCTCCACCGTTGCGTCCTTCAAGGCTTCAACACCGGTGGACTCGTTTTCTTATGAACGAAATGTTGTCAACTTCAGCAGCAGCGGGACAATTATCACCCCGAGAGAACCTTCCCACACAAACACACAGGTGCAATTTCCATTCCCAGTTTTTTCTGAAGGACAGTCCACAGCGGAAAGAGACACAGCAAAAACAAATAAAGTCGCCATTTGATGCGGACAGCCCAAAATGCATATATTTAATTCCCAGTTGCACCATGGGAAAAGACGGTGGCTTGAGAAGAGGGAGTGAAGGTAAACGACACGCCGGAAACTTCGAGGGAGACTTTTAATAAGGTGTTGAAACGTTGACGGGCGAGTCGCCCGACGTCTGCAGCCGACTCACGAGATGTCCGTCGGTAATTAGCGCCACGCGGTGCGTTCGAGGAGCTCCGCCCCCCCACGACTCGCAGGCTCACGAGATGAAGGTGGAATTAAACCTGGGGCAACGACGACCGCGTCCACAGCGAAAGGAAAGCCGCGAGCGCCAAATTAGCGACAACCTCAACTGCAGGTCGTTATTATAGCTGCTGAGTTTTCACAAGTGTCCGCGGCTCATCTCCCCCCCCCCCCCCTTATGAGGAGGTATTTACGGCGTAATGCTAACTGACGTATAGAGGCCTCCGGAGCAGCGGAAACACAGACAGAGGAGGATTAGCCGGGCTGCCTCCGCGCTCTCCCTCACGCAGATATCCTCCTCTCTTTCATTAAGTGAATGAACCATCCCTTCACTCACTGGTGTGCACAGACGAAGGAAGCGGCTCGCTTTTTTTTTTTTTTTTTCTTCAGCAGGGCAGCCTGACATGAGAATAAAGAAGCAGGAAACTTGTTTTCGGGGAGATCCAAACTTTAATTTTCATAACGGGGCGGGGGATTAGTTAAATCCTGAAGACTGAGAGAGGATCCGACAAATACTTTATGTGACTCAACAGGAATTAGGGTGGTAAACATTTCAAATGGTTGCCGAGGCGCAACGGGAAAAACTGAGAAACCTGCAGTATGGGCCCGCTGATGCATTAATTGAGATGTGCACACACACGCACACACACACACACACACACACACACACACACACACACACACACACACTCACACTCACGTATAGCAGATGTTTGTGCATCTAATTACAGAACTATATTTTCTGTTGTTTGGACAGGGAGCTTTATGTAACACAGAAGTGATGGATATGACTCATTGATTTCTTTTACAGCTTTTACTTACAACTCGCTCACGTTTTCTAATTAAGGTCGAGCAGCGAGTATTGAACAACAGCAGGGTTTGGTTTTGGTTTTTGCCGCCTTTGAGTTATGTGACGATAGGATATTGTATGTTTCTGTTTCTGACACTTTAACATCTTTGAATGTTTCACGGTGGACAATAACTCCAGCAGGAGGCGGAAATAGAAGGAATGAATGATCTATATTATCGCGGCTTTGGCAGCACACGATAAGGTGCTAATTAGAACGCAACAGGAAGACAGACGTGTGTGTGTCTGTGTGAAGGCAATATAAATGCAAACATATTGTAAATATGCCGACATATAACGACAACACATCAATTTTGCATGCCCACACTTGATAAAGAAGTAAAAAAAGACTGAAATATTGTCCCACCGTTCGTCAGTTTTCGCTATAATTATTCATTTTGTGAGTCACGTTGTAAAGAAAGCCGTTATTCCATGACTTTTTCTCGGGGTAAGTCCTTTTCATTTCCACGGTGTGCATCTACAGTCTACGTTTGCCAGTGGATGAGGGGCCCACAGTGAAGAACAAAGCCCTCGCTCTTTGATTCTGCAGGACATTTAATTGATCTAATTAGATCAGCTGTTCACTTCACTGGAGTTGCGTGTAATAATTGATACCACAGCTTCTATCTTTAGCCGGGTTGTTATAAAGGATACCAGAGAATGGTAATTGATAACTAAGCTTCTTAATCAGCGGTTATTCGTCGATCCTTTGTGTCTCATTTTAAAAGATTGGGTGTGGCCTCCATGGGTACAGCAGGGCTGACAGAGAGAGAGAGAGAGAGAGAGAGCGACGCTAATGAGCTGATGTTCATCTACTGGATGTGCAGCTGACAGCCTGTGAGGGGTTTGACTTCCTTCTCTGTGTGAGATGAGACTTTTACTGGAAAGCTGAAGCTAACGGATCCCAGCCAGTCCACAACTCCTGCTCATTGAGTTAATGAACATCCTTTTCCACCACCTCACTTTTATTCCCATCTCTTCTCTTCTCCTCCTCTCCATCTACCCCCCCCCCCCGTCCCCCGACTAACTCACTGTCTCTCCTTCCCCGCTGTCTTTGTCTGATTCTCTGAGTATCTTAACTCTCCCTTCTTCTCCCTCAGTTGCCCCCCTCCGCCCTCCCCCGAGCCCCCCGCTCTCCACCAAGCCTGCTCATAATGCTAATTACAGTAACATGAAATCATTAGGATAGCCATCACAATCTCTGCCATGGTAATTCCATAATCATTACTGTCTCCGCCTCGCGGCTCTCGCTCGCAAAACGCGGGACGCTTCCCGAGAGCCGGACTGCCCGGCTCCGTTTGCAGCAGCAGCAGCAATCAGCCACGCCTTATTGCCCGGGATCTATAGCCCCGGTAAACAAATGGAGCTAATAGCTCTGTGTGTGTGTGTGTGTGTGTGTGCGTGTCCACGTTGCACTTATGGCGTCTCTATTGCAGAGTGTCGATCCCGGGGCTGTAAACGGAGATGCCGAGGTGCTAACAGGTGATTAAAAATGAAATGGAAGCATTAAAACAAACGCTTTGTAATCTCAGCGGTAAATATTGTTTTAAGCGATTATACAGGCAGCCAAACCGGGGCAAAATCCGCTGTAGAATTTCCGTTGGAGACTTGGCATTTGGTGAGCTTTGTGGAGGTTTTTTTGTCATTTCACTTCAAAGCTAATAGGTATAAACTAGAGATCCCTATAAAACGCCCCTGTCTATTTATTGTCGTTGACAGAGCTTCGGAAAGTGTGTGTTGAACTGCACAGATTTGTGTTGGCACCCTTGGCGTCATTTATTTTGGTTTTTAAGCGGATCACTGCGTATTAAAAAATAAATAAAAGCACAGCCAGTGAAGAGATCACACCCTGAGTTCTGTTTTTGTGCGGGTTTCTTTGGATTTTACGATCCGTAATTGGCTGATTAATGCGTGCGAGGTCTCGATTACTTGATTAGTGGTGATTAGCTGATTGCCAGGATGAGACAACGGGGAAACAAAGGATGAATACACTCTGCGAATAACACTGTGTCTGTCTGCCGGAGAGCAGCCCGATGTGCTGCCGTGGAGACGACCCCTCTCTCCGCAGGGGTCCGGGCCGGCCATGGTGCTGCATACATTACCCTTGAGTCGAGGCGGCCCCCCCGAAACAGTGGAATTTAAAAGAGGAGCCCTCCTACCGACGTCCACTTGTGTTCCTTCCCGACCGGCCGCGGCGCAGTGAAAATTTCTTACAATCCAATTTACTTTTCTTGAGGTGTCAAAGCCAAAACACAGCACAGAAATAACACTGTCAGTGGGAGGAGAGGGGGGAGTGTTGGGGAGAGGGGGGGGCAATAAGGTCGCCTGCTAGTGTGCTGCACACACCATGCACAGACTCTTGTCAGCTACACACTCAGCACACAAAGATAAACACAATCAGGTGGGGGGAGGATTGTCGCGTGCGCGTGATTGGCAGGCGTCCGTGGGGGGTGGAGGGGGGGCGTTGACAGGTGTGATGGAGCTGGCTGTTACGCATTAAAGCAGCCGGCCCCCCTCGGCTATAACGCCACCTGACACGCCGCTGGCTGGCTGGCCGGCCGCCGCCGCCTCGACCGTACGCCGACCCGTTACGTTGCGCTTGTCACGTCGCTTCGGTTTGACATTGCGCTTCTCCTTTGCCAGCCTCCCAGGTAATAATTGGTCCTGAGCTGTAATCCTCGCGTAAACCTCGGATGACAAGGGATCGCGGTGGCAATGTTGCCATGAATTCCAGCTGGCGCACTCTGTCCGCCGCTCTCTCTCTCTCTCTTTTTTTCACGCATCTGCCTGTCTGCCTTCCACTCTGCATTTTCCGTCAGCTACCCCTGCCTCGCTGCCGCCACGCACACTTTATGACCCCCCAAAAAACTCTTGTTGACCATTCGAGCGAGCGTGCACTCTGCAGCCGAGTGCTTACATCAGGAAGGAGAGGATTAAAGGATGAGAGGGAAATAATGAAATGTGTTTTTTGACCTCCACAGGAGGAGAGTAGGGGACGGCAGACGTCGCAGTCGTGATGTGGTTCATATAGAGCTGACTATAGTAGGGGGAGCTACTTATCCCCCCCCTCCCTCCCCCCTTTATTGGTGGCTAGGAGCTTTGAGCTTGTACATGCACATTGACGGGCTTAAATTGCCACTTCTGCTCCAGCATTTCCATTAGCTTGATGAGATATGACACTTCAATGATTTGAGGGATTTGCAACAACAAATTATGGGGATCGTGAAAATGAAACATCTAAATACAATATTAGCTCATGTGTGTGACGAGTGTACGAATATTATGTTAATAGCATGAATGAGAAGTGTGAGGGATTGATTACAGCTGCACAATTTGTGAGAAAGAATATAAATAGTTGTCTGCAAATGTTTTGGAAATATTTAGATGAATATTCACAGGTGACAATTCACGCAGCTTTGTAACATCATACCTTTAAGCCGCGTTTCCACCGCAGGAGCTTTACCCAGGAACTAGGAACTATGGGCTGCTACTCGGTGTTTTTACATCCTCGGAACCAGGGTCTAAATTAAGTTCCGGGTAAATATTTCCCCCTCGAAAAGTCCCTGCTGGCGAGGTAGTACTTTTTCAGAGTTCAGGAACTTTCGGGGGTGTGACTTGTGCGCTGCACATGCTGATTGGTTGAGCTCACGCCGACTTGATGCGCTAATGTTAGTGTATCATGTCGGCGGTTAGCTAGCTAGGCTTAGTTAGCTAGGCTAGCTCCTTTTTAAGCAGGCGCCAGGTGAACAATTCTTCTTCGCCCCTCTAAAACAGCAGCTGCTGATGGCAGCGCAGCGCAACTTTTTTTAAAGCGGCGAAGAAGAACCGTGTCAGAGATGTCGGAGCTTTATATATATGTCAATGGAGCTAACCAATAAATGGATTCCTATTTCTGTTAAAGTACGTGGTATCTGATCGGTGGGCGCTTCCTGTCCGTCGCGGACTGACTGACTAATTTACCCGGTACTTTAGACGCCGGTGTAAACGCAGTAAGCAACCGGTCTGGGGCAAAAAAAAGTTCCTGGGACAAATAGTTCCTGGTAATTGCGGTGGAAACGCGGCTTGAGTTGAATGTTGAATCGTTTCGGCACTATTGCTATTCAAATCCCCTGAACGCAGAATGAAGGAAAACATTGATCACATTGTTCCATTTCAACAGTCCGCACAGTCGAGCATGTGCTCAGGAAGCTCCCACAGCAAGGAAGGCCGATCGATACTTAATAACTGGTGGTATGAAGAATCGTACAAAGCGCCGCTGACCGCTGCTCCGACAGACGTCTGAAAACCGTGAGCGGACCCAACAGTGATCCAGGGGGGATCAATGGACGATGTGGCGGGCGTGGCGATAACAGCGACGGAGAACGCTCCTGACTTGACCTCTCGCTGTAATCTGGCTCGCTGAGTGTGTGTGTGTGTGTGTGTGTGTGTGTGTGTGTGTGTGTGTGTGTCTGTAACGCTGAGAATAATCTAAACCAAATGCTTCCTTCTCGTCTCGGACCATCAAACGCACTTGTGGTGAGGTATGTTCTGTCACTGATGCCGTGCCAATGTTTCACACACACACACACACACACACACAGCCGAGGGCAGCCCGAGAGTGGGAAGGCAGGCGCAAAGCGAGGGGAAAGGGAGTGGTTTTGGCCCGAGCATGAAGACATTTAGGCTTTCGAGTCGCCACATCACAGCAGCCGAGAAACCCGGACCACATTTACCCCAGAAAAAAGGGACGAAGAAATGTCAATGTCTCCATACATTTCCTCCTCTGAATTATGCATGTATTATCATAATGTGACACAACCCAAAGACAGATGCAGGTTATCGAAAAAGCAATTTTCAGGCGACAATTGTTTTCAATAAATGGCTACCAGGCTCTCCCATTTGTAGCCCACACACACACACTGAGGTATCCGTAACGTGCCACGGAGAGATCCACCATTATTGGATGAAAGCATCAGAGGGGAGCGCTTATTTCTCTCCTCTTCTCATCTCGCCTTTAACTCTGGGGGGGAGGGAGGTGGAGGAGGATGGCCGATGCCTATTGACTTGTCTGGTTTACATATTCATAAGGAAACGGAGAAGATGGATATGGCCCGATGCTCCATTCGCTCTCTCTCCCTCTCCGTCTGTGTCCTGCTCCTCCTCCTCCTGCTCTCCCTCCCGGGTGTACACACAGGCCTCCCCAGCAGGGGGGCGAGGGTGAGAGACAGCAGGGCTCCTGCTGACTTTTGCCAGTCATTGCATGTCAGCATTCTGCACCAGCAGGCAGCAGCACAATGAATGTCATATGAGCAATGATGCATCGCTGCCACTCACACATGGTAACTGTGTTAAGCACGGTAATGACTTTATTTTTGTTTCTCCTGTTACAGAGGGGGCTGCGTTATTTGCGAGGACCGCCATCCTGCGTTTGTGTAGAACCGCTGATGTCTTTTTGATGCAGGCGTTGTTTTAACTTAAAAAGACGTGTCCGGTTATAGTCTTTCTAATCTAATAGACCTTTCCAACGCGACTGAAGACGAACAGAAATTACACAAAATAAAAACCTGGGGGAGGAGGGGAGTGTAAATGATCACTTCGAAGATGTTAGGTTAATATGAGAGATAGTTAAAGACTGGCTATTAAGTTAGAAATGATCAAATTCAACTCCCACACTGGCGAACGCTGTTCAATGTTGCCCCCGAACCCTCGATAAATGAAGAGGCTGGTGAGGACGGACCGGAGAGGTCAGAGGAGAGCTGGGCGTCGGTGGAAGCTAGCGGCTGAGGAAAGACGGCGCGCTGTGCCTTGGCGTCGCATTGTGTGCAGGTCGGAGGCCCCCGCAACTCAGCTCGATAACGACGGGAGCCGGGGGGGGGGCCGCAGCTCACCTTGTGGCGACTCTGCCGCAGCCCTCACACACCAACCGTTACAATTACAGTTCCCACCATCCATCGATGGGATCGTACCGTGTTAGTGGGCCATCTCTTCTCTCAGGCTCGACAGGGATCCGGCCGCTCGCTCCTCGTGCCCTTATCACACGCAACGACGTGTTTCAAACAGCTGTGGGGGGGTCGCAGGTCAAAAAAATAGGATACTACTACTTGTACTATTCTGACTAATCATTTAACAAATGTATTTGTATGCTCCTCTACATTTTCAGAAGGAAATATGTCATACCATACGATATTATGAAATAATTCAGTTCAATCCAATCATCTTTTCTCAGTGACTTTTGTTTAAAACCACTAATTTTGTGAAAATTCAACCTTTGCTTCTCAGACCTCGGAAGCATGTGTTCACCCGTCGAATGAACAACAGAGCATTCATTCGACTCATTAAATTACAAATGCTCTTTTTTGAGAGTTAAGACTCCCCTGGGATTATCTCTTTTAACCACAAGAAGAGCGTCCTGGCCGAGGTCGCCGGTCCCTTTCGCGACGCTCTTTACACAATCTGGAAACCTTCTCCGGCGGTTTACAACACACCAGCATGCGAACATACGGCGACCCACTCATGTCTTCTCTCCTGCATTTGAAAACCCCCACGGGGGCTTCGTTACATACCGCAGCGTAGCGGCGAGTGTGCGTAGACGCATACAATCACACACACAGGCATCGTTAGAGAGACACCCTGCCTCCTGAAGGCGATATCTTTCTGAATTCCTCAGCGGATAATAATGACCCTGCAGAGAGTTGCATCCGGGGCCATTATGGCCCTAATAGGTCTTTGCATCTCTACGCTGTCTCTTGATATGTATGCAAACAGTCCTTGTGTGTTTGAGTGAGTCTAGCGCTCCAGTGGGAGCTCCCGGTACGTGCCTGCTCAATGCCACAGCCGGGACGGATGGCAGCTCAATTGAATAAAGGGGCTCACCACCGCACAATACAGCCAACGTGCTGAATTCACAATGAGGACTGGATTTATACCCCCCCCCCCTCCACTCCCTACCTCCCTATGTGTGTCTAAATTAGCATTTCTAACACCCTTTCCTCCGCGTATGTGTGTGTGTGTTTGTGTGCGCGTTGGCTTTCATCTCCAACTGGGACCGCGCCATAAATGCTACAGGCAATAAATCCCCAAACCCCAGAGGGAAATATCCGTCTTGTTACAGGGCAGTGTCCGTGCTTTACTGGACCGCAGCCCGGAGACGAAGAGTAGGTAAAAACAAGGCCTTGTCAGAGCCATCAGATGCATCCTGCTTCTGGAAAATACGGTTGTTATTGTTGTGGCAGGAGACGGGGTTACCAATGCTTGGCGGGAAAACGAAAGGCGGGGGGGGGGAAAGGAGGGGAAAGGGAGGCCGATTTTTTTTTAGGCCGTGACATGACAGGTTACAGTCAGCATTTTTTTTTTTTTTAAGGTGCTTTTAAAAAAAAACAAAGGTGATTCTGACAATCTGTCATGGACCTCGCGGAAGAAACAAGTCTGCAAAATCCACCGACGCTCGCTCAATATTCAACGCATCGGTGTTCGTGCCAAGCGGCAGTAGCACAGCTGACGTCTTTGTTTTCGAAAGTTTCTTTCATTGAGCTGCTAAGATTTTCCGCCAAACTTGAGAGAGGGTTGTTCTGTATGTGCCTCGACAACAGCGTTGCGGAGACGTCGCTAATTCCACACACCTGCCGTCATTGTGCTCGCGATTTCTATGGCCTCCTCGCATTTTCCAACAACAATAACTCCACAACGGGCTAATTGCTCGCTGCAGAAAAAAAAAAAAGATTCCTCCGCTCCTCAAAAGATTTCTATGTGTGTCTCAGAGGGCAGGACGCTTCACTTGACTTGACGGAATAAGACCAAAAAAAACAACAACAAAAAAATGTGAATTATCTATAGTTATGGTGTGTGGATATTAGTGAGTATCTTCAAGTGACATGTCTCAAGTGACATTATTCTGAGAGAATGAGGGGATCAATTTGTCTCAGTTGTTTTTCTGGTGTGAATGGAGCCCATTTTTCCTTATCTCCTCAAAACACTACTACTCCCTGCCTTGTCTGGGCAGAGATGCTTTCATTATTCGCCTATGAATCAGTATTTGGGGGGGGGGGGGGAACAAAACCTGCCTTCATCAGTGTGGTGCTAAAAAAACCCTCAAGCTGCGCGACGCGGCAACTGGCAATCAGATGGCACGTGGTAGAAATTGAAGCGATGACACGAGTGAACAAAAGGTTCGGGAGCAACTTGGTAAAAGTGCGTCTGCACGGAGCCCAACACACACACACACACACACACACACAAACAGCAAAACCAGCACTCCGAGTCCAGCCTCCCAGTCTCCCTCCTCATCTCCTCTTCTCGCCAACTATTCCTCCCTCGCCGTCCCCTTTCCGCGTGTCAGTGGACGCTCTTACGTCTCAATAGGGGCTCACAAAGACACACGGGACCTCCCACTCGTTGCGTCCGCAGTCACCCTCGCTCAGAAGTAAGTCACCTCTCTTTATTCCCTCTTTCTTCGTCCGTCCCCTCCCCTCTTTCCACAGGCTGAGCATTTTGCTCGTTGGATATAACTATCGCGGTGATGCTGTGTCCCTCTGTCTGTCTCCCCCACCTCTCCCCTGTCCTTCCCCACTCCTCACTTCCCTGCCCGCTATCTCGTATACGATTGTCGCTCGTGCGCAGACTGACGAGCAACCCATCTATATTCCGTGGCGATTACAGGGGCTTTGTGAAAGTGAAGGCAGGGAGACGGTCATGTGAAATGTAAACAGGGAGGCATTGATTAGTATTCTGAACTCTGATTCGGCGTGCGGTTTCGTCAATTTGCCTGTGAGTCTGTGTGTGTGTGTGTGTGTGTTTCCGCGTCTGTGTCGGGTCCATTACTCTGTCTCCTAGGCGAAGACTTCTGATCAACTGCTTTCAAACGACTCTCTCTCTTTCTCTCTCTCTCTCTCTCTCTCTCTCTCCCTCTCAATGGGTTTTGTGACCTCCACTCTTTACGAGCGTCAAGATCCCCCACAAGTCATTCAAGAATGATGTCCAGAAACAAAAAAAAGCAGCGGTAAAATGGCTGCTGGACATGCGTTGCATATTTCAACAACGTCATACGGAGGTGTGCGTGTTTTTTTTCTTTATTTTTTTTCTTTGCTTTGTCTCGTTGGCTCAGTGTCCTTCTGGATACAAGGACAAACTAATCCGGTGGCAATTGGCTATGCCGCAGGAGTGCCGGCTTTTGCATCTCGTTGCTTATTTCATTGACTTACGGTCGTGATGGCTGGCGGAGTAATTACAATAGGCCACTGTGAGGTTGAATAATTGATGTGCTTTTTGGAGCCGAGGCATGCTGAAAAACCTATCTGCCCGCAGTCCAGTCAGTAGTTTATCACAGGGTAAGAGAGGGCCGAGTGTGGCCCTGCCTGCCAATGCTTAGTGCCGTGATAATGATGCAGGTCCAGGAACACTGGGAGTTAGCTCCCAACTGGACCGCGCCGCGCCGCGGATCGATAACGCCCGAGAGAAGAATGGTTCCGAGCAAAAGACATCTGCCAAACTATCGGCCGCCCGTGTCCGATGTGTCTTTGTTATCGCTTGTAATAAGAAATGTTCAGGTGACTAAATGTTTAAAGAGAACGCTTGGCTTTCCTTCGGCTGCATGGAATTACAGGTGGCCTCCAGGCGGGATGATGAAATTGGATTAAGGAAGGGGAGGGGTGAGGGGTGGGGGTCTGAGGAATGGATGCATTTGTTGTTGTTTTTTTAAGGCTTTTCTGATACCGAAGAACAAAATGCACACAGGTCACAACAATCGGGAGAGCTGCGAATCCTCCTCTGTCACAACTACGACACTGCAAACAGATTATGTTAGATGCATCAACAACTTATTTGGCCATATCCCTTTGTTGGAGCCCTCCGCATTCTGCCGAACAGCGTGCTGTCGTTTCAGTTAAATGGGGACCGAGAGGTCTTCATGCGGCGCTTATGGATGTGGCTCCGACATCTGCGAAGCCACAAATTTGTCACCGATCTGATCTATTGTTGCATCACTTTGTGATGTCCTGTATTTTCTCAGAGGGAGACCACTATGTGTGTGTGTGTGTGTGTGTGTATTGGTATTCTTCTGGGCTTCCGGCATCCCTATTTTCGGGCAAAGCCATTCCTATAAATGAATGGATACAGCACTGCACTGAGGAACAGCAGGCGTTTGTAAAGCATAGATCATAAATGGCATCCCCTCTATGATCGTAAGACGTAAAGCGCTTCAGAAAGCCAAATTGATTGTATTCCATATCATACTGTGCCAGACGCGGGCCACAAACACAAGTTTAGCTGCTGTCTACATTCCTTCTCTTTTTCACTCGTATAATCCCTTTTTTCTGCTTTGTTGCCACGGCTTGGCTCCGACTCTCGGTCAGTCTGCCGCATCCTATGTCCAGCTTTGCTCTATCTCGCTCGCATAGCACGCGGTATGTACAGGCCAGAAATGACAGAATAACAGGCGAAGTAAAAACACAAACACAGTAAGCACGAAGTAGAATAAAGAAGCTGTGTTGTTTAAATACATTTTTATCTTCATGTTCTTTATAAGCCAGGATTTATTTCACATAAAATTAAAAAGTGACGAGGTATTTTGGAGATTATTTCAGGGGATAAACATTGAAACCCTCGATCCTTTGCGGGCTTGTACACTCAGCATGAGGTCATAAATAGACCATGTCAGGTCCAACTTGGCACCGTGGCCACCCGCCAAACCTGGGGGATATTTTCCAGCCCCACAATAGCCTCCGGTGAGAGACGACCATAGCAATCAAGCAAACAGACACACACACACACCAGACAGATCAATAAATAGTTACTAAAATGACAAGAGAGGGAGCAATATGATTCGTGCTAAAACAGTAAGCTCAAATGAAATGTTATTAACAGTATTTTAATGCATCATTTATGCTTTTCATGCTTACGTACAGTAAGTAAAAGAAAGACACCTGAGGGCAACTTGAAGCATTGGTTTTTGTTTGGGGAAAACTCTTCCGCTTGTTGGACACGGGTTGTTGCTGCAGAGTATTTATTCTTCTCATTGTAACCACACGGAAAAGTCATAGAGAGGATCCAGTTTCAAACAGTGTGTATAAATTTCCCGGGGACTCTTGACCCCAGACCGGATTCCCTATACAACAAACTCTAACATGCCACATCGCATTTGGCTTTCATTTGATGCAAAGAAAGCCCAGAACCACATGCTCTTTCCTCCCACAACTGGAGACGAAGCTTAAATAAGCTACAGCACATGAAGCTAAAGCTCATTTGGTTGAAAAGGATAAAGGCTGTGCATATTCATGAGCGCAGAACGTTTCAATTCATTTACAATGCAAATTATAAACAAAGCTGATTCGGAGGACTGCTCATTTAATATGTGGCAAACTTACTATCCCCCGTCTCTCTTTGCTTTTTCTCCAAAACACATCGACCAAGGTCTGCGGCTGACAACGGGGTCTTTTTCAACAAGCCGTGCTCGTTCCCGGCTGCACAAAGAAAAGAAAATTGTATCTCATCCGCTTCTCATCAACACAAAGATGAGGTTGGAAGGTCTCTTCTGCCATCTTTCATCTGATGAAAGTACCAGCAACAAGGACTTTTTTTTTTTTTTTTTTTAACAACATCCTCTTAATACATTTTTTGATACGCTCTTTTGAAATCCCCCCCCCTGGCGCAATCACACACTGATAGATATCCGCTGGAAGGCGAGTAGTGAGACGATGCTCCAGCGAGGGACGGAGTTCTTTAGCAGAGGAAGAGAGGCACCAGAAATGAACCTCAAACTGTCGATCACGGTCGGCCATTGAATTTCTCGACTGAGTTACAAACCAACTTAGATCCTCGACCAGAAGCCTTCTGATGGATTTTCTGTCTTGGTATTTTCTCTGGTAACAACAAACCCTTTCCTCCCATCTCGACTGAAAACCTTTGATCACACGTAGTTTACTGAGAGGGGACTCTCAAGGCCCCCTGTCAGTAAAATAGGCGGCTGTTAGCAAATTACCTGCGTAATAGCACCACGTTAAGTGGCCACGTTTTTGCTGGATGAGCTGCTCTCATGAAAGCGTAGAGTAGAGTAGAGCTGGAACGTTGAACTGCACTATCAGGTCTAATAAAGAGACTGCAGGGGGAAAGTGTTTTGTGGTGTGTATGTAGGATTCGTCCAATCAAACAGCTTAGGAATTTGGGGAATTTAGGTGGGAACATTGTCTGCCTGTTGAACGTCTTTGTCATTATCTAGCATATTGATTACTTGGTAAACAGGAGCGCCGATCATTTAAATACCAAGTTTATTTGTATTTATACAGCAGGCTGACCGTTTGAGTGTTTCCCCTACCATTCATTAGGGCGGGGGGGTCATATGGAGTACACTATTTGATTCGACGTTCATGTTTTTGATGTTCAATGGAAAAATAAAGTCATGAACAGAATAAGTAAGAAATGTTTGAAATTTGTATTAGAAATGTTTGCATGCATATCTGCCTATGACAAAACGAAATGTTGTTTTTTCATATATGACCAGGTAAATACAGTTAAATGACCACTACATGTCCAGTTTATTCCTGTTAATGTCCTTATATTCCCATGGAAAGTTTTCAACTTTGAATATTCCCGAAATTTTACAACCCCAGAGGTAAACAATTCGCTCTGTAAATTCCATTACTTTTAAAGACCGATTTAAACAACATAGTTTCTAATTAGGACGGGGGGTTTTTGTACATTAAATGGCGTAGTTTGAAAGGAGAGGAAATAAAAAAATCTGTTTTTTATTTTCTCTCCCTAACCTTTTATGACTCTAAAAATCAATTTCACATTATTTTTTGGCAAGCTCTGTTAACAAAAACACAGAAACTAACAGCAACGTGAGTGGATGGAAGTCTCCTCTGGTACATTGGAAGCAGGACAATATCAAATCAAATCGATGCTCGATGTGTGTGTGTGTGTGTGTGTGTGTGTGTGTGTGTGTGTGTGTGTGTGTGTGTCAGCGGCCTGTGGTTGCAGTGCTGGCTGATAAGGTGACCAGCTGAGAGCTGAGACACCAGCGGGCCGGAGGTGGGTGGGGGGACGCTGAGGACAGCGGAGGAAAAGTCGAAGCCGGGGGAGGGAGGGAGGGAGGCCTCGGGCGCGGGCCTACATCTTATCTCCTGCCATTCAGCCGGCGCACAGCTGTGATCCAGATGCAGGTTATTCAGGGCACAGAGGGCGACTCTCAGTCAGAGCAACTGGTTCCCTGTCACCTCACAGAACCTGATTCAAAAGAGGAGAAACTTCACAGCTCACAAGAAACAAGAATTGATTGGAATTGGATAGGAATTGATTCATGTTTCAGTTGTGTGTGTTTTCATGTGCTTATTCTGTATGTTTAAACATGCAAGGAGTTTAATTTGTTCCCCAAATGTGAGCTTATTAGCTATGTGAAGGTCCGGCAATCTGTGTTGCTGTTTTCTAGCCAGGGCAACTTGGGCAATATTCCAGCCTGAGAAATGAAACAGTGACTCAGTATCTGATATTCTACTCTACAATAATCAAGGAGTCGGTGGAGGGTGAGTACAGCTTTGAGTAGGGATCCAACATCTTATTCAAGGACACTTCAGCTCGACAGATGCTTAAGTCTTATTACGTCTCCGAGGCACCTTTTTTGTTTTTATTTTTCAGCACCGTCCCCGATACCTGCCAGCACCACGGTGCCCCCCCTGAGCAGTGTGTCCACCTCACACACACACACACACACACGTGCATTTCAATCTGCATTATTGCAGAGGAGAGTGGATTTGTGCAGTTTATTCAATATTGCCCGGAATACCACAGCTTTAAGCCACCTGGGTAAACAGGTTATTGCCAAATCAATCATTTACAGCGACATCCAACGGTCGAGACCACAGACACTATTGACCAACACACTGACGGAGATTAATGCTGCTGCTGCACCTAAACAGGCCCGTCCAGCGCCTCCTCCACCCATCCATCTCTCCACACTCTGCTCATTTATTTCCTCCACTGTTCCAATCATCCGTTTTCTTCTCCTCTCTTTCGATCATCTTTTTCTCTTCTGTCCTTCTCATTTGTGACGTTCTCTGTTATTTTTAGTCATCTTTTTCTTTTCTTTTTCAAACGATAACACAAACAAGGTCCTCTTATGTTAGCTGTAACTTCAGCCTGACCTTTACAGCTGCGTTAAGTTGGATTATATTAATTATATTATATTAACGGCTATAATTATTAATCATTACCTCCTGTTGGAACTAGCGCTTGTGGGAGAAGTAAAACGCCCAGCCGGGTCACACGTTGTTTGAACTGCAAAAAGCTACTTCAGTCTGTTAAGCTCACGTACATGTTCACATACAGGCCCGTACACCAGAGCAGCGCTTGTAACACAGACATGTTTCACATGAAACAGCATTGCTGTTCTAGTCAGCAAGCCTGACTGAAGACAGCTAGCATTAGCGTGATACATCGGCGATCAATGCCAATGGTTGCTGCCGCCTCGCACACAGCAGCGGAGTCACTGCACGTCAATGCACCTGCAGAAAGTGCGACCTTCACTTGAATGGTTGCGTCCACTCTCGCCGCACGACGTAAAAAAAAAGCACACAAACACAGAAAGAGGGAGAGCAACATAATTCTCTACTCATAATGAACCATCTCATCCAAACCACTGCGACGAGCTTAGAAATATACATATCGATTTTTAATTTCACATTTCCAGGTGTCTTTCATATGCAAACAGGTCCATTCATTACCTCCTGGATGTAGTCACCCAATTGCATTTAATTGGCTTTTTAATTTGCATTTAAATTAGAATAGGTTCCGGTTTTAATTTATCTTATGCGTGTCAGAAAACGATATCCCCTGCTTCACGGATGATTCTAACTCAAATACTGTGTGCATTACGCTATCTGCATTTCTTTGTAGGACTTTCCTCTTTTTTTCCCGCTGTATAGGTTAATTTGTTGAGGAAAGGGTAGAGGAAGGAGATGTTTTAATGATAACTTCATCCCCCTGTGGTGGAGGAGCCGGATGAGTAAATCAAGTGAAACCAAGTGTTAAATGCGTGAGAGTAGAGCCGATATATATTTAATGACCCGTGGCAGTGCATGACCAACCCCACACACACACACACACACACGGCACTCTAACACACATGAACCCACTCATCATAAGAATACGCACACCTACACTTAAATACACAAATACGAGCACACGCCTAATAAAAATGTCCTCAGTCTAGCTAACTGTATATGTTGCTTCACAAAATTTCTTATTCTTTTACTGTAGGGCACAAAACCTAAAATTAGGCTATAGGGCCTCAACATAAAAAAAGCAAATGCTGCAATGATGCAATCAAATTAAATAATAAGCCTTTGTAAGGAGCACCATTCACACTCAAAGAATTTAGGTTTCTGTGTTACTGTTCACTGTAGCAGAAATGAATTAAAATAATTAGTTTGAACACATATTTCTTATCATATTGCCCTCCAATTTCGTGCAACGGTTAAACGATTAAAAATTTCCAATTATTTCTCATTAAAACATCGTCTCACCACCTTTGAGTGAGTTCTTCTTAATTGCAATGTAAAATTAACATACTCTTGAAGGGATCCCTGATGAAATGAAAAACAAAAAAAACAACAGATCGTGCCGTCAGTCAAAGGGAAGGCAATGACAGAGCAGACGTGTGCTCAGGGATATTTTTACCCTCTATTCATCCACCTCTGGATGCCTTGTCATTGCACCGCTTAACCCTGCCGCGAACGGCCATTGTGACACAAATTCCCACCCTCAATCGTTGACCTCAACCATCCATTAAACCCCCAGCTGTGTTCACGTGCCGCGCCTGGGGGCAAATAAGCCCCAATAAAAGGACGGTGAGCGTTTTAGAGCCTTTTTCTACCGACCCGGGAGGGCCAACCCGCCGCCCCACTTCCTGTCCGCCGCTGGCCTGAGGAGCGTGGGGAGGACAGCCGTGCATCGCCTCCCATTCACGCGGCGGCCATTTCTTTATTTTTTTTTACCTGGCAGTCAAGAGATTTGTTGGTCGTGTGTAACGCTTTGTCAAGACAGACTTCGGCAAAGTGTTGAAAAGAGCTTAAAGGGCTGCGTTTGTGGGACAGAACAGCGAGGACACGCTCAGGTTCAGGTAACAGCCACTGCAAATCACCTTGGGGGCTTTGTGGTCAATGATCATTCAGTGTTGTACCGTCATTTGGTTGTGAAGCCTTGCAGTTGACTTCCATTTGAAAATAAATAAATAAATCTTCCAGTCGGGGAGGGGAAAGTGGCAGCCTTCACTAAAAACACCTTTAAGGCTGATCATTTCCCTGAAATATATATCGCACCCTCCCACACACACACACACAGGTAGAAACCCAGAACTGTGAGGGAGACAATGGGAAGAGTTCGGAGGTAACAAACGATCTGCAGCAGAACAGTAGTTCCCTCTGATTATCTCTAATTAACCTCTGAGGAATAGAACCACCGAGCACAGAGGGCTTAACGCGCAGAGGCCTGATCTTTGTGTGTGCGTGTGTGTGTGTGTGCGTGTGCGTGTGTGTGTGTGTGTGTGTGTGTGGGTGTGTGTGTGTGGGCTCAGAGAAAAGCCACCAGCCCCTCAAGCACACAGAGTCCCATGCTTTGTCTTCCCTACAGTACACACTCGTCACACGTGAGCCGGCAGTGGCACGCCGTACAGCAGACGTCATTGTATCCTAACAAAAGGTTCAGAATGATCCAAATTCAGGTGCCAGAAGAAAAACACATTAAAAAAGAGAAGGTTGAACTCTAGTAGAGATTTAATATTCTCTCGTCTCTAATTAGTAAAGGCGTCAGGTGCCAAGGTAATTAGTTTTACAAATGAAATTATGGAGAGGTTAAGTGAGCCAAGACCAACTTAATGTTCACGATGGCCATTTGTCACAGACTTCTACTGTGTTAAATACTTTTATACGTCGCCGTCAGAGATCATAATGGAAGAATATTTCAAAACAGTTTCCTGCTTGAAGAATTCAAATCATATTTTTAATCACGCTGCACAAATAAAAAAAAAACACTGGTTCTTTGTGTTGATGCCATGAAATATAGAGACGCTAGATTGTGAAGTAAAGGTCATCGGTTCAATACCACCAAGATACCCTTAAGCAAGGCACTTCACCCAAATTTAGTGGGTTGTTGGACAGCTTCCAGGTGTGGGTGTGTAACTGTGTGAATTGCCCTCAGTGGAACTGAATAAACTCATTTTATGCGGTTTGATGATGGTTATAAAATTGAAAAACAAAACGATCACGCGAGCAGAGCATCCAGGCCTGGAAGTTCATATCGAACGTCAACAAAATTCCTGCTGGCTTTTTATTATTGGATTTTTGATTATTGCAGGAAAAAAAGTTCTGTTCAAAAAACACATTTTAAACAGTCCATTATTGTAATCATCTCGCTCTAGTTGCAAAAGGCAAAAAGGAGTTAAATTCAGAGTTTTTCATGAATAGGCCCGAGAACGAGGCCGGGCGGAGGGCCGATCCGATCGATCGGACACACGGGAGATCTGGATAGCTTAATCAGAATTTCATACATACAGATGTCAAACCTTTTCTCCTTTGTGCGCTACTGAGAAATGTTCACAAAAACAAATTGGACCATGCCTCCAAAAGCCGAGTACTGTAAACATCCAATTACTCACAAACACCCTGTTCCACTCCATCATCAATAGTAGATGAGGGACTGAGATGGATCACAGACAGGCGGCCGGGACATAATGAGAACCAGGCTGCAGAAAAGACAGATTTGCACGTCCCGCTTCCCCTTCCTCTGCAACACTAATTACACTGACCCTCAGCACAGACAACCGCAACACAAGTCTATGTTTGCCAGATCCCCCAGTGCAGAGCATGGTGTGTTTGAACAAGACGGCCCTGCTGAAGAGTCTGATTCGACCCCTGTTTGAACAGAAAGAGGCAGCGGCCAATCAGCACGGGGCATGAGACCGGCCGACCGTCGCGGCGGCTCATCGGCCGCGGGCCTCTGCGTCTAACTGGCTGTGTCTCCTGCATCAGAGACGGGTCGGGAGGACACGCTGACTCGTACGGGGGGGAGAAGGACGTCCGGACGGGCGGACGCACCCCTGCGCATGCATCAGGTTTCTGCCCCATAATGCATTTAGCAGATGGCGTGCAGAAAGAGACGCGCTGAAGTCTTTGCTCTTCTCATTCAAGTGGGACATTTTTTTTATTAGATAGGGTGTGTAATGCAATCCTAAAGCATTGGTTTTCTTAAAAACATGTTTTCACTCCATTTAACAAGAGTCTGGATATTACTGCCCCTGGCAGCTTGGCTTCCAACCCGTCACCATTAGAAATGAATTAGCGTTCAGCTGACACTGAGATTACTTGTGCAAAAACAGGCAAGATCTTCAGGTCGGTTCATGCTGGTATTAATTTATGTTCTGTATCATGTATATATTTAGTTCACTTGTGAGCATCTTGAGTTGTCATACCTGCACTCGATTATAAGCACATGGTCTTGAGAAAGTGGTATCCACACTTCGCTAGTTACCTTGCCGTTTGCTCATTGCAAGGCGACAGGGTTAGACACGCATTGACCTGAAGTTCTTAAACGTTGCCTACTGTTTTTGCATTAGCATTTAGGGGGAAGGAATCTGATAGGGGGGGGGGGGGGCTTCTCCTCCAGTGCCTCTTTTATCTCTGACTGTCGTCTAGACCAGCAGCTGAGTCTCCACGTGTCCCTAAACTCCTTAGTGCAGGAGAGACAGACAGGCTGTCTGTGTCTGCGGGCGCCGCTCTCTTGCAATGACCCTTTGCATTCAGTCGTCCCCAGGCGGACCTTTTCTCGGCCCCTCACCATGGACACCCCCCCCCTCCTCCTTTCACATGTAGCCTGTTGTGTTTCTTTTCACAGCAGGCTCACTCACTCTCTTCAGGTTGCCTTCGCCACATAGTCAGGTGTCCTTTGGCCAAAATGGAACCCCACTAGAAGCCAACGTATGAACCCCTTTTTTACTCTTTCGCTCTTCATTAATGCAAAAATTGTTGAGGAATTAGTGTGATCGTTTCCAAACGCCGTGGTCGCGGCGCGTGGGCTGTCTTTAAGGTATGTCTTTAACGATTGTTAGTACCTCACTGGGGCTGCAGGGGCGGAAAACTATATCCCTTTTGATTTGCTCTTGTAACAAACTGGCTCCAAATGCAAAAGGATGAGGACAAGACGTTGCTTGATATCAGAATGAGTGACTCTAAGGGAGAATAATCACCGCGCTTTATTCCATTCCTGCGTTTGCAGGTCATTACAAACGTTGGGACTAATAGACAGCCGGCAGTGATGGATAGTCATTTCATGAATTAATGTGCATAATTATGTTTTAAAAAATTCCACATATAGTGCTCTTGAGTGATTGCATGCCTTCTCTTCTGTTTTGCACATACATTACCCATTGCCACTGGAACCAGACATTATGACAAGCACCACTCGAAACATTTGTCTTAACAAAAGAGCACTCATCATGAGTGCACGCCTGAGTTTGACCTCGGCTGGGTCAGGTTGCAGCGGGGAGGGGGCGACAGACGAGGGAGCGTGCAGGAGATTTCCCCGCAGGCTTGACAAAACTTTTTTTTCAATGGAGCACATTTACACCTTCTCCTGCACATCTTCTTTGAACTCTGATACCCTGAGCCCGCAGCACAAAGCACTTGTCTACCTTTAGAATTAAGAATTTTCTTTGAAAGGGTTAAGAGGTCGGCAGAGCTAAATTACAAAAAAACATTTAATCATTTACTTCAAGTGGTATCTAGCCCTTATTATTAGCCATCTCTTGATGGATGCCTCCACTTCAGTACAAGGTTTACATCAGTCAAAGGTTTTCAGAAAAAAACCACTTCTTTGATGGAAAGTACTTCAACTTTTGAAAAACTTTTCATAGTGTGCTGCAATGGATTTTTTTCAGTGCCGCCAGCACCACAAAAGTTCGATTCACCTCCATTGTAGTCAGGTGGAGGCAAAAAAAAATTCTTAAAAGAAGGAGCTCTGGAACCTGGAAAACAAATCCCCCCCAAAAAACATCCCGATTGGTCAAATCTGGACTCTGCTCAGAATTTGCAGAGAACACCGAGCGACACTGGGCGCTGAAAGTGGCCGCATCCATCTCGAAGACAACAAAAGGATGCGTGCACTGCGAGCGTAATCTTTACCCCCCCTCGCCGCTCAATCGCCACCAGCCACGGGCGGACAGAGCGTCGCATTGTGCCGCCGGTCGCAGCTGTTTCGAGGAGGCGAGCCTGCTTTTTTTGTGTTTCCCCTTCACCAGTAAGGAAGCGTATTTGATACTGGCTCCCTGCGAACGCGGACGCACTCCTTTTCCCTGTGAGCCCCATTCACCCCCCACACACCCAGGCCTCTGCCTCCACTAAATGTCCTGATTTTTCCCCTCGCGGCCCGCGTGCCACTCTCACTCACGTCCTCGTCTTTGTTCTGAACACGCCCCTTCGCAGGCCCCGCCCTCTCCCTCCCTAAACCCCGCCTAGGCCCAGGAGCTGACAGCGTCCTCGTATTTACTCCATCTCCGGCAGCCAGTGCCGTGCACCTCTCGTCCGCGGGGGGCCAGAGGGGGGGGAGATGACCTATATTCCCACTCTGGCCCCCCCCCGCCCCCATGCAGCCGTGGTTCCCCGCTGCCCCGCCGCTGTCCGTGGGTGTGGCAGCCGGGGCTGAATTAGAAGCGGCCCTGCAGGCACCGACGCCCGTTGGGGAGCAATCCATCTCGGCCGTCTGGAGCACAGCGACAAAAGTGACAAAACGAGACCTCGTTGCACTGAGACGGAGACGGAGGCATCGGTCCACATCGGTGGCGTGATAAATATTTCAAACTGTTTCTGTTTGGGGAAGAGTTGCTCTGCTGGATACTCAATTCTTCCGAATGTAGGTCAAAGCGGCGCTTCTTGCACATGACCCAGTTTACCTGTTTTCTTTCCCACAGCGCCATTACTGCGAGCTTTATTATTATTCAACTAATTATAACTTGGCTATAAAATTTCTGCAGACTTCTAAATGCGAAGGCAGAATAGATCAAACAGAGCATAAAGAGGATTCTGTAATGAAGCTAATTTACGAATCAAGACTGCAGTGTTGATTCCCTGCTTATTGTCCTTGACACTTTTTTTGTTCAGCAGTGAATATGCAATTATATTTCCTCTTATCCAGGTCAGTAGGGTGAGGCAGCTCTGCGCCGCTGCCGAGATAACGCAGAGACAAATGCCTAATAACCGTTATTACCATTCGCTGCCAAATGGATCTTGATAGTCTCAATTGTGAACCATATAAAAAAAGCAACACATCTTTCACAAAGATAACGAGGTAGGAGTAACAGGACATTCAGTAAAGGTACCGTGTGAGGGCGGTGACATTTGGAATACTCACTCGATGCAGTTTTAAATGATATTAGACCCTGGCAGGTCCGGACCACAGGGTGAGCTCTGACACAGATACACACGCTGATGTATAAGCTTAACTTCATTCACTGCTAATCCACAAAAGCTGTTTAAAGGGTTTCCCTTTTCAACAGATGTCGCCACTCTGACTGTGGACCTGTTTATAAGTCTGCCACCACATGACTCTTTCCATCCATCCATCCGCTTTCCATCCATCCATCTCCCAAAAAAAGGGAGTCATGCAAAGTGGGCAGCAGCACGGCGGACAAAGACTGCAGGCAGGAGCAGTTTTGAACACAGCAGTTGGAAGAAAAAATGTCCTTAGAGTAAAATTGAATTCCCCACAAACGCTGCCGCCTGCAAGTCGAAGCCGTGGCACCGACGAGGAGAAGCGATAATCAGACGCTTCCTCCCCCAGCGCACCATTTGTTTTGCTAATGTAGCTGCTCGGTCACGCTCGTTCCCATAGCCCTGGAAGTTGACCTCTCTTTGCACTGGAGACAGGTGTCTGCCCCTTCGCCCTGTGGCAAGACCCCCGGACCTGCGTCCCACACACACACACACACACAACAAACACACGTGCATGAATGCAAACACACACAGCAGCATCCGGGTTATTGGGGTCACTCTGGCAAGCCAAGGCCAAGCCGTCACGTCAGCCTTTATTAAGAGCCGGGCTGTCTGGGAGATTTAATTAGAGTGGCCTGTGTGAGGTAAGTCCTTTGTGCAGAAGCAGGCTGGGGTCTAATCATTTATCATATTCTATATATTTTGGGTGTGATCGGAGCAGGACCAGGACTGGTTAAAAGGCTGAGCGCTACCAGTGACACACTGGTCTGGCTAACGTGGAGGTCTAGTAACAGCACGCTGGCGGAAAAAAAACAGGGATAGGCGAGGTGCGAGAAATAAGATCAAATGCTCCCTTTAGACGTGAAAGAAAATGAGTGAATCGGGTTGAGCTCCAGAATGTAATACAGACATGCAGCCATCCAATCGTTGTAAGCGCCAACGGGGGAACAACAAATGATGTAAAACTGTTTCACTACATGTTTCAATGACACCGTTTGTGCAACATAATTGCAACTAGTTAGTTTGAATTGCTTTTATTTGTTTTATTGAGGCATTTTAATATTTAATCTGATGTATTGGTTCACCCAAATTATAAAAACAAAGATTTTAGCAATCCAGAAAAGAGGATTGGGCCTTATTCTGTATAATGTAAATGCAGTAAATGGTATTGTGTCACACAGCATGTCGTATTTTTTGTCGTAAGTCTTGATTACGCCACAGACTCAACACACATCACTTGGGCACTTTTCACTGGAACTGAAGTACGGTCTTCTCGTGACGACCCTCCCACGTCCCAGGTTGTCTTGTGTTTTTTGTGTGTTTGGTTTGCGGAGACATTCGAGTGTGCAGGTTTGCTGTTTGGCCGTGGTGTCAGTAAAGCGCCCTGTACATCCTGAATAAACGGCTTTTCTGTCCCCGTTGGGCTGGAGAGCGGAGTCGTTTGGGGGTTGATTAGTTTGGTCGTGAAAGCGGTGAGAGCAGTTGTCCCGGGGTGTCTCGCGGTTTCAGGTGGGTTCTTTTAAGTGTATTGTGGCTTTGCCGGACCTACGGGTTAAAGTGCATAACGACCCACCACAAGTAACACCTGAAGACTAAAGGGGGAGGAGGGGGGGGCAGTAAGCCAGATCTGGTTAGGCAGAGGGAACATTGCCAAAATTGTTGACTTGCATTTTAAAAAACAATGATATTAGATACTAAATACTAGATTTTAGAAAAATAATGTACTGTGCTGTGCATTTAGCATTTATTGTGCTGTAACCATCAATTTCATATGAAAAACAATGTCATCTTTTGATTCAGCGGCCCGGCTGCACAATTACTTGGTTACTGGTACATGATGTATTGGCAGTCAAATCGACAAATTCATTCATCACAAATAACTATTATTTTCACATTAAATTCTCGCGAGGGATCATTACAAGCGTTTCATCAATATTGCAAAACTCCAATCCTGAACTCGACCTCAGCCTTCCTGTTTACTTTTCTCTCATCGATCCCCTTATGCACCTGAGTTGTTGTATCTCACGTCGCTGTGATGCTATTGTACAAATAAATGTGTTGTTGTAGGTGAGTGTGAAACACCTGCCTCTCCGGAGACAATGTTGTCTGTGATGTCGCTGCCAGCCATCCAGTTGGATGACTGATCAGCTGTTTCTGAAATGGGAACGAGAGGCTATCAGGGATTTTAAGCTGCACAGTCACAGGCAGATGGTGTTGTGTACACACACACACACACACACAGACACGCACACCTACACTCGCAACGGCCTAGACGTAAATTTTGAGAGACTGCGGAACGCACAAACACATGTAACACGCAGAGATGCGCTGCTGCACAAACCCAACCTCACACACATCATCTCTCCAAAGAGGCAGTCGGTCCAGCCTGAATAATCAAACGCACACACAGACACACACACACACACACACGTGCATCAGCACGGGCAGTGCCCTCTAAGACATTGTAAATTACTGTGGCAATAATTGCATTAGTCCAGTAAGTAAATTAAATGTCTGCATGCGTGGAGGCTCTGCGGCAGGACAGGGCTTCTCTCACACTGATTACCCACAATGCTCTGCTGCCGGTAGCCCGGTGTCAGGTGCTCCGCTGTCACACACCATTACCTGCGACCGACTCCCACGCAGACACAAACACAGGCCTCTTCACTTTGATTTTGTGAGTTTTTACGACACATTTTCTGAACCGTGTTCATGTTTTAAGTCACCAGCACATTAACGCGCCGTCGCTCTGTAGTCTGTTGCTACATGCAGCGTAGCGCACAACACGTGGGAAAACTGAGCAGGCTGCCATGCGGATACAGTACAGATGGACAGCGTTATGGCAAACTCTCCCGCTCCTCATTATATTCATACACACACACACACACACACGGTCATGCACTGGCAGGAGAGTGGTTGCAAGCCCAGACAGCCAGGTGTGGGTGTTAGCTTTATCTCCGTCGGTATCGGGAGTCACATCGCATCAGGGTTGCTTCTGGTCACAAGCTAAGGAGCTTAGCCAGCCAGACGCCAGTGACCTGTTAAACGGCCCATAAGCCCCCTCTCTCACGTCGCTCGGTGGGCTTCGTGCAGCAGATTAATAGCAAGAAAATGTTTTGTTTGTTCAACGTCTTGCAAAAAGCTCCAACGAGTTGTACGCTTCTGCAGTCACAGGGCATCATGTGCAATGCACACTGTGTGCCACAAATCCAGTCATGACCCAGTGATAGATACCGTACCCGTCTGTCAGAGGTGTTTGTATCCAGCGCCCGCTGGTCTTATGCTGAAATATGAACTTTTTACAATACGAACAACAAAATAAAACGTGCTGAAACAAGATGTGAGGGGCGGTTGGGAAAGCTGAACTTTAAACACCTCTTGCCAGATGAATCCCAGCTACATTCTCGCAGCCGTTTGATGAGTGTGACCCAGATTAAAGTAATCATTTTGTGTTTCGTCAGCTGATTGCGGGTCGGAGTTATCGTCAATAGGCCTTGGGTCTGTTCCCGACGCCGGTTTTAATGATTTATCCGGAAAATTCCTGCTGACTCAAACCCCAAACGCTGTCAAATCTGGGACATCAACAGTTTCCCTCTTTCACTTTACAAAATGTACACCTAACATGCTGCAATCAGTCCGAAGCCCACATGGGGACCTGTCAGCAAGCATTTCCCTCCACGTCTCAACGGACCCGCCGGAGTGAAGGTATTGATCGGTAAATGGGGGAATAATGGTTCGGACTAATCAAACAGAGAGGGAGCTTTCGGGACAGAGGGGGGGCGGAGTTGGTGGAAATATGTAAAAGAAAAAAATCCATACGGCATGAAAGCTAATGGGGAAGCATTGACAGGCGGTCCACATTTCTGCTGTCATACTGCAACAGAGTGCAACAGAGGTCATGATACAAGAAGCGTCCAATCCCATTTAGACACACGGATCTGGGCCAGAGGACGGGGGCCAATGCACATGAGCTGGAATGTGATCAAAGCAGGAAACCGAGAACAAAAAATGCCACAATTACAACCACAGCCCGAGCTGGCATTCCTCCGGATGATTATGGTGCCATCTGATGCAGCCTGGGCGCGGGAGACATTTTGTTTATTTGGCACAAAGACAAAAAGTATTGATTGAACGAGGTGGTCGTTTGAGGCGCGGCAGCTGGGAGGATCTCCCGTTGTTTCCTTTTGTGAAGCGCTACCTTACATTTCTTAAATTCTTGAACATTCACTACATATTTCCAGTGAAACGTGATAATATTTAGAGAAAACGGTGGCTACATTTTGCTGAAAACTCATTTACATTTTTCTCAGGGAGACGGAGTCATTTAAGCCTCTTCTTACCGGGCCGTCTGCTCCAGTTTTTAGCTGAATACACCATTGTGGTGTATGTGTGTGTGTGTGTGCGTGCGGTGTGTGTGTGTGTGTGTGTGTGTGTGCACGTGTGTGAAGCATCTGAAGGTGTCTTAATGCCTGCGGCAAACTGGCACATTCAGCAGATGGAAGAGAGAATGATCCTGTGTTAGTTGACAGTGCACTTAAATGCACATGTATGTCTGTGTATGTGCACGTGCGTGTGTGTGTGTGTGTGTGTGTGTGTGTGTGTGTGCATTTGAGTAGAACCTTACATTATAAACCAGCTCTGGTGAGTGGTAAATAAATCATAAACAAGTCGCTCCATCTGAAAGACCATTCAGGTCCTAGCACTTCTATAAATGTGTGAGTGAGTGTGTGAGTGCGTGAGTGGGTGTAGGTGTGTGTGTGTGTGTGTGTGTGTGTGTGTGTGTGTGTGAGAGAGAGAGAGAGAGAGACACACAGAGGCTGTACAAACAGGATTTGCACTTCTGGTATTGAGGTTAATACATGGATGAATTATTAACTTCCTTGGGCAGCATTCTGTCTGCAGGAGTTAAACCAAAAGATAATATCATTGGCTGTCAGGATGGAGAGAAAGAAAAAAAAAGACACACACACAGGTGTGTGATTTTAGATGTCTAAAAAATCATGCTTCTCTCTGGTGGAAAGACGCAGTGAGTCAGGCAGACGGAGTGACAATGATCGAGAAACAGAAAGAAATGACGTACATGCTGAATTTTTCATAAAGCTCTCAGAACTGTGAAGGATTCATCAAACCCGGAGGTAGACCTCTGGCCTTAGTAACACTCCCTGCTCGCCAGCGCCCGGCATCCACTCTCCCCCTTTCTCTTCTGGCTCGTGCACGCAAACACACACACACACACACACAGACACACACACATATAACATAGATAGAATCAGCTGCAGAGGTATCATCATCGGGCTTTTCATTTACCAGTCCTATTAGCCCCATTGCCCCCTCAGCCGGACCCTCTGCTTGCCCTTCTGCTCCCTTTCCACAGCAACACCATGATTGTCTCTCGGAAAGTCCTCTATTGCAACTGCATTCAGTGGGGAGGGGGGGGGGGGGGGGGGTTATAGAGGAACCCTGTGTTACGATGCACTGGAGAAAGGAGAAGCATGCAGCAGTGCCCCCCCCCCCCCCCCCCCACACACACACACAGATGCATAACATACCCCCCCCCCCCCCCCCCCCCCCACACACAGATCATGAATAACTCTGTTCAAAGATCCTTCATGCAGATCAAACCCAAGTTGGCGTCATTTCGGTCCCATTCATTAAGAGCCATGTTTAATGCATGTCAGTGCGGTACGTTGGCGTGTGTGTGTACTAGTGGCAGGAATACGGCTAATTAGTATTCCAACATGCAGAAATGTGTGTGTGTGTGTGTTTGTTAACACTCAATTATACATAGTACCCAAGTACTTCTGATGGGGTTCAATTAAAATCAAGCACATGTAACGCTGAACAACGTCTGAGGGAGAGTGGGATTAACAGGGGGAGGGGGGGAGGGGGTGTCTACAGCGGCCGTAGTAAGACTGATGTCTCCCATGACAATAATGCTGTTAACTGTCTGATCTGCTATCGGCGATGAAGCTTTGCTGACACAGGTTGCTGCAGCGGCACGGCTTCTACTTTCTGTTTTACACAGCAATAAAAATGACAACACACAGGAGGTGTTGGGCAGCATCAGGGATAGTTGGGCCCCAATGCAGAAAACCCCAATTCACTTTTTGTCGCAAACCTGCAATGGATTATTCAGCTTTTGTGAACTGTGACTAAAACGTTTCGGAGCCACTTTAATATTCACCACGATCCCACTTTTATCTGCATTTTTGCTATCGGTCCGAGTGAGGGACAATTTAGCAGGAGCTTGCAGAGCAAATGTTATTAAAGGTTGTTGGCTGTGAGAGTCGTTGTGCACGCAGGCACATTTCGTCCACAGCTTCTGAACATTCCACATTTGTTGAGCAATGAGAAATTCCAAAAAAAGGACATGACCTATGGTTGAATTCGCACGCAACCTCTGTCCCACTGGCAAGCAATCACATCCCGTCTTTTAGGGAAGCAGTGTTGCATAATATCACCAGGAAATGTCTAAGACTTTATTGTTCCTCGGAAATGACCCACACAAACATTTGATTCCGCTTAACGTTGCCTGTCGCTCGCAGCGCTCGGAATCTGTCCTGCAGACCGATAAAATAAGCCAAATGGCTTTAAAATGACAGCGGATGCTTTGAAAACCAGTAATAGCCCCTTTAATGTACAAACAGACAAGTCTGACGGAACCGGGAGATCAATAATAAATTAAACACTACTCCAGCTACTTCACACCAAAATGACTCCCTGGAGGTGCTGCCAACAGGTCGCTTTATCTCCCCTAAGAAGCTTCCTCCTTGATTTTATCTTTCTTTCCACTAAGCTGTACACTCCTGTTTTGAGACTCCATGTTGAAAGCGTTCATTATTATGAAATGCGATTCGGATCAATGCAGCTGACATTTCTCTTGGTGCAGGAGCACTGAATGCAATAATCAGATAAGTCGTTATATTTACCTGCTCAGCACTGTAAATAATTCACAAGTAAGGATTCTTAAATACAAAAATACGAAGAATAGAGAACCTTTCCATCGGCAAAGGTTTGAGAAATAAAAAGTAGGTCATTTTGGCTCTATGCTGTCCTCCCTTTCATAAAAAACATTTTCAACTGAACAGATATAATGTTTTCATAATGATGATTAAATGGCTAACAGAAGAGCAAATTGCTCCATGTTTACTTCTTCAGTAACTCAGAATAAATTCCTCACTCAATCACACTCATGTTTATGGCCAATTTCCCCGCAGACCCTTCTGCTTCAATATCATTTCTTTCTTCCACGCTGTCTGTTTTTCTGCCGCCGGTGGTTTGTTTATTTTCCGCTGTTTGTGTCACTTGTGTCACAGAGGGCGGCGTGCCCTCTGATCTGGCAAACGTGTCGCTGCGGTGATTCGGCGCGCGGTGTCACGCGGCCCACAGCTCGTTGTTCCCGCCGGTCGGACGGACCAAACAGGCCCGCTTCGAGACCAAATGGAGAATGACAGGGGAGGGCCTTTGCCTGTTGCTCGACGCGTTGGCTCTCTCTCCTCTCCGGCGGGGCGCCATTGAAACGCAGGCCGAGGATAGCGGGATAACGGACCGTCCCAGATGGCCGTACTTTCGAACCTCCTCGATCAAACCGTTCCTCAACTTGGTCCATCGTTGAAAACAAACTGAAAACAAACTTTAAAAAAGAAACCGGAAATGATGTATAATCTGACCAATCACAGCCCTTGTGGTCTGCGTCCCCTCGATGCATAGTTACAATGTCTTGGAGGTGCACGTCGAGCTTACGGCGTAGTGTACGGAGAGGGGTTCGCGTCTACGTAGCTACGCCGTCGATTCGCCGCAGAAGCATAAATACAGGCTTCACTCGCCCGCCGTTCCCCCTCAGACGGCCACTCCTGCCTGCACGGCCTCCTTTCCAACCCGCTGGCAAGGAGCCAACCATCACTGTGCGTGTGTGTGAGTTTTTTCGTGCGGGGAATGTAGGACTAAGTGCTCTCCCCTTTCTCTCTTCTGCTCTCTCCTCCACTCCTCGCCTCCTCTGCCCATCTCGTTTTGCCTTTCGAGTGGTCATTGCTGAGAGAGAGAGAGAGAGAGAGAGGGTGGGGGCGAGGCGAGGTGGGGCTACGGGACGGTAGCCGCGCACAAAAGAAAAAGCAGAACACGAGAGGAAGTGCACTAGCGGGCCTTGACGTCGCTGAGCCCCCCCCCCCCCGCTGCCTCCCTCTGTTTGACGCTGGGAGCGATCGATACACTAAGCTCGGAGTCTCGCGCTGCTCCCGCCATCACGAATGCCGTCCTGCCGACGTTCACCATCTTCAACGACGACAGAAGAGCGGCCCAGCACACACCTGGCTACCCCGATTAAAATGCCAATTTTGCTCACGGAGCGTACCACAAAAGAGTCTGTAAGTGTGTTCTTTCTTTGTGCTGGAAGGGTTTAACCAGAAGACGCCCTTCAGTTTTTCTTCTAATAGCTCGAAATTGTGTTTCCCACGTATCCGTAAGTGCCTCCACAGCCCGGCTCCAAGTGGCCAAAGCGTTTCCGTGGCTGCTTTTGTGCTCGGACCCCAACGTTGCTCTAATAGTTTAGCTGACACAAGCGGGAGTGTCGTTACTCCTTGTGAGTGGGTGTGCGTGTGTTAAGGTGGCTTCGTAACGGGACACCTGGGGGGGAGCGAGAAATAAAAGAGGCCCACCGCTCCCGACCGAGAGACGCGCGGCGCAGAGACCGGAGCTCGTTGCAGCGTATTTACGGGCATCATAAAGACCCACTTGATGCATGCCGTTGTTGTTTTCACTAAGCCGGCCTCCGTCCCACCGCGCTTTCGCCCCTTTACGCCCAAACCTTTCGTAATTATGTGTTTCTTTATCGCCACCCCCCGCCCGTACTCCACTTCCCTTCTTCCACGGGGCGCGAATGGCGGGGTGCCACCGTGCCCCTCTGAGCACTCTTGTCTGATTAAGAAGAAGAGGTTTTTTTGTTTTTGTTGTGGCAGGGCCGGTCCACATATGAGGGACAACGCTGTATACATTCTCCGGGGGCGCAGAGCAAACAGAGAGAGACGCTCCGACCGGGCTCCGCGCTGAAAGAACCACATGAATGCAAACACGGAGTGGACCCTCCTGAATGAGCGGGTCCTGTTTGATTTAATCCCAGCAACGCGCCCTGAGCCTCACGCACGCACACACACACACACACACACATTCCACATGGCGTTAACGCGGGGGCCGCTGTTTGCACGGCGGCTGTAGCGCGACGCGGTGCCGCGGGCCACGCCGAGGATGCCAAAGGTTTGGATTTTCCCATGATAGCAAGGCTCTCTCGCCGGATAGAGGGTGAGTAACCAGGAAGGAATCTGGTCCTCTTTCAATGGCCGCTGAATGGGAAGCTGTGAAATTGTCCGAAATTTCTGTGTGTGTAAACAGAGGACTGAGGTGGGGGGGGGAGTGGGGGGGGGGGGGATCCTGCGGGCCACACTGAACCGCTTCCCCGGAGTCTTTCTTTCTCGTTCCCTTTCTGTCTGCCTGTCTTTGCCCCACCTCCCTTTTCACTGCCCAGTGATATCTCAAATTAATTTTCTTTCTGTGCGCCCCCTCGCACCCCCCTTCCCCACTGTGAACACGTCCCACACTGCGAGGCAACAGGAGCCCCTTTGCACGCTATTCTCAGATGGCATTCATTAGTTCCGAGCTTTTCTTATCGAGAGACGGACGCTAAACGCTTCAATAATAAGCAGAACTGTGTTTACCTCCCACGTCCCGATATTTCCTGGAAAAGGGCGGCAAGATGGAGAAAAATGACACCTGTTTACGTGTACAGTGTCACTTTTGTATCTAATCGATCTGACAAAAGTGTGTTTTTGTTGCTCTGATTAAAAAAAAAAAAAACGTAAATCATCCGCTGCTTTGATTGAGCATGACCACACACAGGAATTTGCCTAAACTTTTTTTTTTTTGCCGGTTGCTAGGTGACGGCTTCGGCTCCTGTGAGCACGCCGTGTGAATGGGGAGGGGGTTACTAATGTCCTCACCCAATGACCGTGCTCTCAACAGACCGCTCTTGTCCGGGGGGAAAAAACAACATTATGCTACTGGCTCAATACAATCAAACGCAATGCGATGGGGGCCGGCTGAAAAGCGCCGATACTCAACATGTGTTGTCTGATGTGTTACAAAGTGAAAAACACTCCAGTGGCCCTTGAGCTTGGGAACAGCACATGAAAGCGGAAATCAAACTTATATATATTCAGGTCAGTTTTTGACATTAAAAAAATAAACCAATATATAGCAAAATCTCCCAGAATGTCGACCATGTATCGAACCATCAAGCATTGCCTGAAGAAAAATGCCAGATGGACGAGAGGAGAGAGGAGGGTAATTAGGACAAAAAAGCAATATCTATTTATTGTGAGAAGAGCAGTGCATCACAACACAAATACTACACAAAGAACTGCGTATTTTACAATTAAACCCTTGACACTGCACTGCATACCAAGGCAATCTAAATGTACAAACTAATAGTCCACTGCTATAGCTATAGCTCACAATTTCTCCCGCTTCAGCTTTGTAATTATTATGGATGGTCTCGAGGCAGATGTTGCAACAGCAGAATGCAGGATTAACAGCGCAGAGAAAATGACCCAAGTAGTGCATGAAAGTGTTTTTTTATTGTGCCGATGAGCTCACTGTAAGAACCTCTATGCAGTGGTACATAGCCCTGGATACCGAGTAGTGAATGATTTAGGACAAACCCTTAGCCTGGCTAACGTCATACCCTGATCTCAAATGAGACGGGGTCTGGAAACCACATGTTGATTTCCTCGTATTTGAGGCGTGGTTTACGAATGCCCAGAGACGTTTATTGGGCGCTACGAATGTCTGTCAAATGCGCCAGTTCCTAGATCATAGCCAATCGTTTCAATTATACCCGATGACGTATGTAGAGCGGCATACGCGGAAGAAAGTGATCGGTCAGAGAGTTACGTGTACAAGATGTGGTTCAGTAGAAGGTATATATCAGTGGTCCCCAAAGTTTTTCTTGTGAGGGCCGCACAACCTCTGTCGTCCTCTGGCGGTCGGCTCCGCGCATAAAGTCCGCGGAAGTTTGCCGGCGAGCCGCATTCTGGCCGTAGTTTGGGGACCCCTGGTATATATGGCTACTCTACAGACATGACGAGTTTATCCGAGAGGTTAGCGTTGTTAGGGGTAACAGTCGCACAGGAGTCAGGGCAATCAACAAGATCCTGCCAGCACGTATTCAACGTCATCGTCTTGCTGCACCCTCCCAGCTCTGTGATTGGTTCCCTGTCTCAGGGGAAAATTTGCTCCATAGTGTCCAGGCTGCCTTGCAGCGCGAAATAAATCGTGCGCGCAAGGCAGCATGGGAAAAACCCAGGCTAACGAACCCTGTGACAGACGCCTGCAACTGTGAGAAGGTCCGTGCCTCCTAATGCTGTTTCATGCAACAGATACTCCTTATATCAATTAGTAGAATTTAGAGAAATCTCGCCTGTGCGTAAGGCGGGAACGCGGTACCCGCGTCACGTCACCCTTTGGTTTCTAAACTCACAATTTTTTGAAGGCTGGAGTTCTGTCTGTTGGTTTTGGGAACCAGAAGCGACCCGGGTCGAAGAAAACATGTCGAGGCAATTAAAAATGCTTCACGGTCTATTTCACTCTAAATGGAACCATCATTTACGAAGACAGAGGTTTCCGCCTTTCGGGAGACATTTTCATAAGCGAAGAGCAGAAGCGGAGGCACCGTGAGCAGCGCATAATGGTCATCGCTCATGACGGGATGCAGTCCGTTAACTGGGGTTTCAGTTATACGACTTGGCACCGTACTGCCAGAATGCCTGAATGATACGGTTCCTCACAACACACAAACAAACAGACGAGCGTGCACCAAGGTCCTTGAACTGCTGACATGCACAGGCTGCGAAAGAAGAAGCAAAAACAACTGGACCTCAGTGAAAGGAACTAAAATAGATTTGAGTGTGTATGTATGCCTGCTATCAGACGGCCTGTGCAAAAAAAAAACCTCCCTCATTTATATTCCCGACAGGCCTGATGTTTCGCCCCTTTGCTTAAAAACATACATTTGTGTCAAAGGAATAAGCGCTGTAATCAATCTCGTCTCCAATGTCAAAGTCAATGGCAGAAGCATCCGGTGCCTGTTTTAAACTCCCGTCTTTACCATCAGAGAAAGGACGGCTAAATAACGCCCTCGTAATTTGGAGCACCGCTGCTCAGTTTACTCCCTGTAAAATGCATTTTATTCATCTTAACGGAATAAATATGGCAGGGAATACCAGAAATCACTGAAGAACCAGGGCTGAGCTCCACGGCTAAATCGTATTTCGGAGCACTTAGAATACCTCTAAGAGCCCGCGTCCTCGAAGCGAGAGTGATGGCTCGCGGGACTGTGGGGTAGAAAGAACAGCTTGAAACTGCTCGTTACAAACCTTTAAACCAAACCTAAAATACCAGATGCTCACGCTAAAATGCGCCTTCAAAGTGCTCCCGTCATCATATTTTTCCGAGCAAATGCTCAGAACGCCTGTCTGAGAAAAAAATAATATCCACGTTCCTGTGTTAAATGCACCTTCAAAATGCAGTAAATGCCTCTCTCTGGTTCTGGACGCTGAATGCGCAGCGTTTGCAGCTACATTGAAACACCGAATATTTGCCTGCTTTCGGGACATGAAGACTAAAGGGTTTTTTAAATTGACAACCAGAAATTTGCATGTAATAGCTCTTGTTATTCTTATTTTCTCTGTTTCCCCCTGAGATGAAAGCGATTTTATGCTGTCCAGTCCCTTCGTTCATTTTTCGTCACTTGCAATTTGTTCGGGCCTTATTTCCAAAAAGTGCCAGTAATCTTACATTCAAATGGCTCGGCCTGGCTGAAGGTGTGCTTTGCACATTTCAAGATGTGCCTGTTCCACGTTAAAAACATTTGTCACCTGCGACTGCAGCTGAAATGGCAAATGATAAATGGTATTTAAATCTTTATGAATTCATTATGAGCCATTTAATCATTTAACCGTCGCCGTAACAGTCGCCAGGAAAACATGTTGGCATCGAATTTTTTTTTTTTGCACACTGGAGACACGCTGAATTTGGACTTGCTCAGAGGAAGTGATGCAAAGTACCCGGTACGAAGACAAGTTTAAACTGCGAGACGGTCCATAAAACGAAACGGGTTCAAACTCAAATTGTGATCTTTTGTCGAGCCTCAACCAAGTGAGCGTGTTGTTACAAAACAGCGGTCTCTTTTAATCTCTGGAAAGGAATTCTGACTAGAGACTTTCTCTAGGTACAAAATGTTAGAGAAATTTAAAGAATGGTGCATACTTTACTAATGGCCTAATGGTGGAGCTTAACTGTTCATTAAGTAATGTTGAAGTGACTGTCATTAAAAATCCCTTCAATTTTCAAACCGTTAGTCGTACGTCAGTTCATTTAAAAAAGATTAGAGATGCCCCAAGGGAACCGTGGATTTCTGAAGAGTAGGGTTTAATGAAGACTTAATCATTTCCCCACCATCACAACACGGTTCTTACTGTCCTTTCCATTGTTATGGCTAATTTAATCTATGCGCAGAGCTGTCCCCGAGCCGCTGGGGGAGGACTCGCTGAGCTCCCAGAGAGCCGCAGAGACGCAAAATGTGACCGTAAATACGTCGGATCGGACAACGTAGAGGTGAGATGGAATTTCTGGACGCGTCTTGCATCATGTTGCGAAAACAACCTCATTGATTCTATGAAACGGGATTCCCTCGTGCTCGTACCTACTCTCCATCATTATATTTCCCAGCTTTTGAGTCATGTTGGACTTAATGTACACGAACCCGTCAAATGACGCCTCCCACGTTCACCGGAGAGACCGATTGAGGCAGGATTCTAAGTGTACTGGTGCCTCGTATGCAACATGCATATGCCTCGTCCCGCACAGTCGCAGGAATCTGAATCTGGCATGTGGACACGTTGATGTTGTGGCTGTAAACACAGCGACCGTATCATCCTCCCTTCTGAACGCCCTGCTCATCCAACAGTTCCTCACTGAAGCTCGTCCTCCGAGGGTTATGACCGTGGCCACATCGGCATGACTTTAATCCAGACTCCTGATCTGCCTATTTTCCTTGCTCTTATCCAAAGAGTTGCTCTCTATAACAACATTTTTTTGAAGCAGACATTAAGAAGCTTAGCAGCCGCAGTGCTCTAGTAGCCAAAAGGTCACTTTTGCAAATTGGGTTCATTAATCTTCCAGTGTACGGCGGCCCCGATGGGACACTCTTCATACACGGACGCAGATTAAAATGAGGAGAGCGCTCCGAGATAAGCTTGGAAAAAAAGGAAGTCCTGGAATGATAAAGACTCTTCAGACGAAGTTGAGACGTGGCTCTTTAAAGTCAGATTGCCAGTTTCAGTCATATCAGAGAGAGAGAGAGAGCGTGCACTGCACAGCGGTACGAGAGGGGGGATTTATGAGCCTGCAGTAGTTTGACTGAGCTATGATTATACCATCACAGATGATTATAGTTAGGCATTCCTCTGACCCAGTGCATGACAGATTCCCTCACTTTCCTCTCTTTCTCTCCCTGAAGCTCTCTCTCTGGGTGTGTGCCAGTCCTCCCACAGCAGAGAAACACCTGCTCAGGCAACGGGGAGCGATACGAGCCCCCCCCTCGCTGGATCTGCGCAGGCGAGCCTAGGGATGCCTCATAACAGGCCGAAGGGCTGCAGAGACACTGCCGGGCCTGCGTGTGTTACCTCGAGCACGATGACATCACTCTTTTGCTGAAACACAAAGCAAAAGAACAAAAAAAACGAACACCAAGAAACGTTAAGCACGATCCAGTAGGGCTAGTAAAGGAGCCAGCGAGCCCGAATTCCTTTAAAAATGGATCAGAGTAACCCGTAATCCCACCCATCAAGTTCCCACTGTGATCATTTAAAGTGATTTATTTTGACTATCACCGCCAGCTTATAATTTACTCACTAGTAAAAAGCTCGTAGCTGCTCCGCAAACTCACTGGGCAGCCCGTCGGGATCGCACTAGAAAATGCGATTACTAAAGACGGCATACGCTATTTCAATGTTCTCATGAATCCAATCCCATGCCATTAAACTTTTACAATCGAATAAAAGTGAAGCACATTTTCATAATATTGTAAATGGCTGCACTGAACCGCTCAGAAGCTGACGATGTCCGTTTTCCTGTGCTTTCAGCATGATAATCACTCTCCGAGCGCAGTCGGGGCAAACGGCTGTATGATTTACATCTTGACCCAGTAATAAACTTAATCAAAATTTCATTTGTCCATTTTGTTTTTGACAAACTCGTACTGGAAGTCCAGATGGCGTTGGTGTATTTTCAATCTTTGTTCTGCAATCAAGATGCTCATTAATAATTCAACTCCTCCTCCCCCCCCCCCCCTCGTCTTTTCTCTGTGTTACGGCCCCGTGCACCTATAGATGACGGCCATCGGTCCGCTAAGACTTTTCTGCGGCTGTCGACCTGCAGCTCTGCAACGAATGGGTTGTTTTCTTTCTTGTGGTTATGCTTTTGTTCCTCTGGCCTCAGTCACGACGCCTGGATTTCATGTCAAAACCGCATTGCAGATAGCCGGCTATCGTGTTTTCTGTGCACAAAACAGGATCACGGGGGATTTGGTCAACGACAAAATAATTATCACAAAAGTAAATCCAGGGCAACCAACCGCGCAAACAGAAATACCGAATACACAGCACATTTTTTTTAAATGACAAAGAGTGTGATGGGTCAAAAGTGAAAGTTGATTTATAATGCTCCACACAAGCTAAACGGATCCTTTCATGTACTGTGGATGCTCACAAGTCCAACAGCTTCGGGGGGATTAAATCCTATTTGTTCTGCATACAAACACATTCCTGCTGGTACCGGCTTAGAGTACTCATGGAGGACATGCGTGGAGTCGTGTGGGTCTCTTGAGGACGTGTTCCGTATTAAAAGGTGCCGTTTGTGAGCGTGGGAGCATTTGGTTTGCCGCTCTATGGCTCTCAACACGAGTAGCTGGCGGCTTGCGGCTAACAGTTGCTAACTGTGATGTTACACGTTACATTAAATGTTACCCTACTATATGTTTACATAGAAAATAAAGTGCCTTTAAATTTACCAGAATTAAATGTCAATATTCTCTGATCCACTACAAAAGAGTTTAGTTTACCTGGGCGGCCCCGCTCACAATAAAAAAAAAAAAAGTTAATAAGGTGAACTTTAAAAGCTCTAATAAAACTTCCAGTAATGATCAATGAGGACGCTGATGGGATTTGATGCTGCTGACGCGCACAAACGCACTCACATTCAGAATTTCGATTTTCATATTCTATCCACGTTGGTGCGTATTGACGGCCGTTATTAAAAGGGGTAATTTTCTTACAGCGGGACTGCGTTATTGGACCCGGGGGGCTTTTCCGCAGAGACACAATCGGAGGCGACTGGATGTAGAGTCGCTGAGCAGTGAAATAGGGAGCAGGGCCGAGCAGACACACGGAAGATGGTATCAGCATCAAAGGGAAGAAGCTGGCATTGTGCGGTCTGACCCTTGGTGAATGGCGTTCGGCCCACCTGTTACCCTATCCCCTCCGGGACCCCCGCCTGCAGGCAGCAGACACTCGGCGCATGTGATCACGGTTTCATGTCTGTAAGCAGTAGATGAAGAGTTATTCCTCCCTGATGTGGTCAGACCTACTTAAGTACACGTCATTGTTCGCGCTGAGGGGGAAAAATGCTGGTTTTGTTCTTTCACAGACACATTTAAGTCTTTCTTCTTTCTTCTTTAAGTCATTCTTTTCTACTGTGTGAGTACTGAGGATATGTAAAGGATAATGTATCTAGTGTGTCTGCCGTTAGGCTGCTTTCATACACACATCTGCGGTTCACATTGCTCAGATTCAGCATTCATTTGTGAAACAAAGAGGAAACAAAATGTGTTTTTCAGTTAAGAAAGGAATAGTAATGAGTCTCTGCGCGGGATTTATATTGCAAAGACATTTTTAATCGTATAAAAATCTGCATGGGTTTTCTAAGTACACCGTAAAATGAAGATGACGCAATTTAAAAGAAACACACGTACAAACAAAAAGTTATAATTAACATGGCAAATTAAAATGAAAAATATTTAAGTTCATAATGAGAGTAAAGATATATGGATTATGATTAAGCAACTGCATTCAAATGAATAATCATGGATACACAATAAAACATTCTGAACTAAAAGAAAGGCTGCTGTGATGCACGCAGCAATATTTAATCCAATGATTGCATATTTTATTGAATTTTGAGTTGTTGCACAGCGTGCCAGAGGCAACAAATCTAACTTAAACAAACGCATAAATTATTTATATTGCAACAACTATCGGCAACCAAAGAATGATCATAGCTGTGTGTAATTCTCATTGCCAATTACGTGAACTAAATTAATTTTTTTCCTTAAAAACTCTTTGAAATGAATCTGAACCACGGTATTTTCATGAATACTGTGTTGTAGCACTTCGATGAGGACCTCAACGGTTGTAAGGGAAAAACTAAGAGGCCACAAAGTATGAGCAGGCTAAAATACACTATTTGTATTGAATCGGCAATGACAAAAACAGCAGTCAAATTTTCATTGTCTCTTTACTTCAACAAACAACCAACCAATCGTCCTGTACTCCTTCAACGCCGGCCACACAAACAACATTGATCTAGTTCCTGTCTTACAAACAGCTCTTTTATGGAAGGATTCTTATCAGCAGGGTGCAACGGATACGTTGTTCTCCTAAACCTCAAAATCACACTCACACGCAGAAAAAAAAAAATACCGCAATAGCTATATCTGACCTTTCAAATTAGACCCATCATGTTAGCAATTTGACAACTCAGCAGCGACGCTTTCTTGTGCCAGGAATCAAACCCGACTGAAATTTCAGAATGTATAACAGGCAAAAAAAAAAAAAGCATTTCATTTTGAGACGGAAAAAAAGTCTCTGTGGGGATTAGCCGAGTGCGCCCGTGAAGTTAAGCAAGCGCTATACAAACACCATCCTGTGCTTTGCTGAAGCACAGTGGCACACTTCTTCTAGTATTTACACAGCGACTGGAGAAGCAAAGCTATTTCCTCCTTTGCCAGACCAAAGGCAGAAATGACAGAATAAACAGGCCTTTCAGCCCATCCGGTGGGAATTGATATCGTTTTTCAGTACCGAGGCACGGTTTTTAACATTAAAAAGGTCAAAGCCGGGATTTCTTTGCATGTGCCTGCTGCCGTAATATATGCAAAGCTCTGAGTGAGACAGAAGGAGAGAAACGGGGGCTGAGTCAGGCAATCAGTACTAGGGATTGGGATGTGGTTTGGGATGTAGAAGTAGAATTGGGACGTAGAAGTCAAAGCAGTCTTCATCATAAATGTGCAAGTTACCTGACTACTTCAGTAATGTCAGAACGATTACAGGTGAACATTAATTATTTCTAATCTACCTGCATGGGCATGCGTGTACTGTCAAGTTTTCAGGAATCTGTGATTCGTCTGCAAAGTGACTCCCCCTGCGCTCCATTCACCTCAGTCACATCCTTCACGTCAAGACGCCGTCTCTTGTCTCATGAAAGGCAGTCCATTACTGCATATTAGCAGTGGAGTGAAGCGGGGAGATAAGGAAGCCCGCTGATCAAACACACAGACAAATCGCCAATGACAGAAACACACATTTGTTGCACAGCGTTTAGCTTTGATCTCTGACTCCACCAAGTGCCGGAGAGAGAGAGAGAGAGAGAGAGAGAGAGAGAGAGAGAGAGAGAGAGAGAGAGAGAGAGAGAGAGAGAGGCTCTCAGCCTTTGAACTGAGGTTTGTTTTTTTACGAGAGGTTTCCCCTACCTTGCTTTCTTATGGAGATCTGTGTCTACACTCCATGACTGATAGCGCCTAAACATTCAGGGGCAGAGTGAAGGAATGAGAACAGTGCGGGGCGGAGCAGACTATCCACATCACTGACAGAGAACATGACACAGGTGATGTTGAGGCAGATTATTTGAGATGCTGGAGCTCCGGTGGGCAGACAGAGGCCTATTGTGGAAAAGGATTGTTCATTCTTAACAGCAGGGTGCTTCGAAAAACCTCCACTACATTCGCAAATCACGGTGGAGCCAGCAGTGGTAGCGACAGGTTGTGATTACGGTTCAATCTTGTGCAAATCGGCAGCATGTTGACACACACATCAAATTTTGATTAACCTTTCCTGTCGTCAAATCTTTTAATCTCTGATTGGTTTTGATACCACGCTTCATTTTGTGCGCATCCTTGCAATCGTGTGCAAACACACTCACACACACACACAATCCACGCACAGGCGAGAGTTTTTGGAACATAGTAATAACAGATAAGTGGCTTCTGTGGGCCTTAGCTGTCATCCGTGGATCATCTCATTTCCTGATCGGTTCGGCCGCGGCCCCCTGTGTGTTATTACAAACAGCCCAGATCATGTGACAGGGGTCTGAGATTACATGGGAAAACTAATTGAGGCTTTCTATGTGTGTTCTCTGCTGGAGAACAGTGGGGTGACTGTTTGGCCAGGTGATCTGATACTCAAACCCCCCCACCCTGTGTCCCTCGCAAACCACGAAATGGCCATTACAAACAGGGAACCAGATGAAGCATCGGGGAATCCCCCTTATCCTGATGGGGGTGTACGCCCTCTCAACACCTGGATGAACATGTTCCTTGACAACATGCGATAGAACCATATACCACAAAGACATATTTGTTGATTTCAGTTCTTCACATATATGCATGTACTTTGATTGTGAAGTCAACCACGGATCGACATGGTTCTCTGCTTCATCCTCTCCCAAAGGCCGTGACCCAACTACATTATTGATAGCGCGCGTTGCTCCGGCTGCCGTGTGCGAGAACCTCCCTGGTCGTAGCATCGCCAGCTCTGGCTCTGTACCGTTCAGTGGTATTGTTACCTTCAGTACAATGGAGCTGGAGCGGGGCCACAGGCGGCAGCAGCTACAGCCCTGTGATACCCACGTAGAAGCAACTGTCGGCTAGCATTTGTCCAGAGTGGAGCAGCATGGCTGTCACACAGAGCTATTATTATGATCCAGCCCCGGGTCGGGCTGGGGCTCCAGGGTGAAACGAAAATGATCCCGTGTCATCACTTTCAGCCGTGCTTTTCCACATAACAGCACTGTGAGGCCTTAGCGACGACACATTAAGAGCTGCACAGAAATCCCCTTTGACGGGATGATGTACCTTCCGAACTGCGAAATAGAAAATGCACACAGACAAGAAAAGTGGTCGGTGTTTATCAAAAGCCGTGGAAGGTATCCAGACGCAAGACCTCCCTTTTCAACTGCATTTCCACAGTGACCCCTAATCCCTAATGCCCACTGCCCTCGCGTAACATAAACAGTCACATATACGCCGGCACTTATACCCACAATCCCAAGCACCCTTCTCACGAGAGACGATCCAGGTCCTGGGCAGTGAAGCAGACGGTGGGGGATGGGGTCGTTGAAGGAGCGAGGGATTGTATTTCCTCTCAGGATATGGGCCCTGTGTTTTATATGTGTAGTCTTCCCCAGGCCCGGTCCGGTTCCAGCCTGGTGCTAGTGCCAAGACCAGCACAGGCGCCGAATAGCAAGCTGGACAGGACTGATTGCCACTGTGCTTTTAAAGCTCGGCTACTTGTGATGCGTCTCAAATGGCCTCCTATTGCAACCGATAAAGCAATAATCTTAACCACTCCCTTGTCAACTGGCTCTCTGGTCCTAAGTAATGTGTGCGACTGGGAAATTTGATCTGCGCTCATGGGAGTGATTGTCCTTCTTGGACCCATTGATGGCAATGGTGATGGATCTCGAACAGAGCTTGATGGGCAGTTGATCATTGTGCGGTGGCATCATAGGTAGGAAAGAACCAGTGACGAGACTGCAGGCCTGACTAGCCTGTATTCGGTGCTTGATTAAAACGCTTCAGAATCCGATCCGACTAAACTGAAAACTGATACAAATAGTGAACAACTGTTGAATATACAAAGCCCAATTGAAGGATCATATACACTAGCAAACAACTGGCCCTCTAGCTAGCATCACTACTAGTTTACCAAATTGAAGACTACAAAAGGCTAACATGTGTTATAAAAGGATACAGCAGAGATAGGGATTTTCTGAACGGCTCATTTTCTCTCAAACCCACAGGACTACTGACGATTATACAGGTAGAAAGATCCAGTCGTCGCTCTAAGTCTTTAACATTTAGCTTTGATTGTCTACGCGTGTCAACCACCGACCAATGACAATTACTGTTTGGATATCTACCCCCCCCCAACTCACACACGGTTAAGATCAAAGACATCTCCATGGTTGTACAGTAGTACAGTGACTTGTTTTCACTACCATGCCAAAGATTTAATTCAGCTGCCCTGAAGTCAGGCTGAATTGTTGTTTGCTTTGCTGTGGTCATCCGTAGCTGTTACTTGCAAATAAATAAACGATACCAACTGAATGAAAAGCTCGTATTTTTATTAATACAAAAAGCTTACCATTTGTAGCTTAAATGATGTAGCATAAGCTTCTTAGAGATAGTGTTAGAAAGTTAATGACGACTATTCTCTCTCTTAATTCTTGCATTAATGCTGAACCGTTGGAAAATGGATAATGAATAAACTGCAGACTATTGCAATACAAAACTAATCCGAAGATGGGCCAGAGTTTCTAGAAAATCTACGCCCTTTGTAACACATACTTTCTTTCCAAAATGGATTAGCGTGAAAAACAATATTGTGCAATTACGCAGAACCCATTAAGAAGCTTCTTGAAACATTTTTGGCTAAACATGAATCTAATCATACTGAAAGGAAATTGTATCACGCTTTGGTCCTCGTCTCACTGCAGATAATTTCTCATGTTCCTGCAATCAATGCGCCATCCAAATATCTCACTGCAAAATCTCCATCACCTCCTTTACAGGTTATGTACAATGTTCCCCAGTCGTTCAAAACATAGTGGAAGTTGCTGAGCAGCTTGGTTGCTGGAGTTGGAGTCCATAAAGAGAAAAGAGAACGCACAAAAGCAACTACGGCAACCCTAAATCACAATAATAACAAATAATTTCTTTTAAGTGTTGTCTCACTTTATCGGGTGAGACTGACTGCAGGCGGCTTTCACAACGCCTAAGTCACTCATCCATTAGCCACTCCATGGAAACCTTCAGAGCTAATTGCTGAATGGAATAATCAGAGTTAAGAGGCTTGGAAGGCGCCGGGCCACCTGCATCGCGTATAGCGTTACACTCTAAGAGCAGCGTTAATGCATTGCTCTCTATTTTTGACCCCTGGCCATTGTTCACCGAGGCGCTTTCGCTATCCCGATGATGTGATGTGAAAGGGTTGCACGGAATGGACGCATTAGAACCACCATGCTGCTGGAAGTGGTGAATAAGTGACAGAAGCAATTAGAGCAAATTCACAGGTACACTTCTGATTTATTACGGGATTATGATTTTCATTGACCGCTCAGCTGTGCCATAAAAATAATCACACCCCATCATGAGCAATATTGCGGGGGAGCCAATTAGTAGGCCACAGCGTCGTGAAGTGAATTTGTTTATTTACGGCTGGCTGGCTTTTGATTACCCAACATTTGACAAGAACAAATTCACAGTCATGCCAATTTTCTTTAGAACCATGTAGCGTGATGAGGACAACAGGGCTTTGATGGATTCTCACCGGGGACTGATCATGTCGGCCCGATAACAGAACACTCATTAAAAGACACATGTCGCCTCTCCTAAATTCATTTGATTAGGTTTGTGAATTACTTGCGTTCCTAGTGGAGTTGCCCTCAGGATACACAACACCCTGACGTGCAAATGTGAGTGTCGCATGCCGTTATAGTGACTTGTAAATCTCCTCGCTGTTGCATTTTAGGAAAGCTCGCATCGCTACCAACTGCACAGGAGTCCTGACAAATCACCTCCAGTGAAGTGAAGGCCAAGCCAGATGCTATAATGGAAGAATCATACAGCCTTGATGTATTATGACCAGTCAGCATGTGAATGTGACGGGGAAAGAGAGTGAATTAGCATTGGGACAGGTCTCCTCCCCCCAGCCTTCCACAAGACTCCCATCATTTGTTTTGATGATGTACAACGGCTTTTTATACCCTGACTTGATATTTCGGTCTCGTGTGAGGTGTGGATCATTAGGGAAAGCTTTTACCATTAATAAGCAGACGTTGTCTGTTTACATGACTAATACTAGGAGAGGCAATGAGGTTGAAGCATTTAGAGCGGGGCCATTCGTCTTCACCACACCAGCAGATATCACCCAGATGCTATTGATATTCACTGGGTTGTAGAGAAAATTACCAGGGTGGACAAAGAAAACACATAAAGAAGCACATAAAAGTGGGGAAGGATGCAAGGAAGGATTACAGGTCAAAAGCAGTGAGGTAGAGGAATCCGAAAAGGGCCCATGTGCAGATTTATTTGAAACAGGGAACAGAACGAGTGAACAGGGACCAGACTGTGTTTGCAGTAAGGAGTGACCTGGGTTGGGTTGTTTGCCCAGGGGGGGGGTTGTCTTTGCTGTTGTTCTTAATAGACCAATTAATATCCAACCACTGGTAAACAGGCTTGCCACGATAACCGGGCGATAAGGCAAACTGTTGAGCTGACTCATGAGAATGCACGCACGCGGACACATGGAAAAACGTGCCGAGCTGATTTTTATTCAGGGCCGCTCACACAGTTTAATCGGCTACGAAAAACAATGGCGGCAACGGGCCGCTATAGGAGCAGCAGGATCGCCGGTTTACCGTTAGCTAGCAGTCAACAAATAGTTGGACATTGCCCAGCCTCCCACAGGCTTCTTCCCTTTCAGCATTACATTCTGGATAAAGGCTGAGTTGAATCTTTGTTTTGGACCATTCTACGAGACGGCGTCTCACCCCTCCTGGAGAGATCTAGATAGTTGCACAATCTTTGCCGAAGACCACTGAAGCGGATCATGTTGGTTTTCAACCTCATTTTGTCACCCATCTGTACATGCACACAATTACACACAAACTACACCATATGCTGAGTGATGCTGGCACTAATTAAAAGCTCTTGGTGAAAGGTTAGGTTAAGCAGATGCATCACTTGACCTTTCCAAACATCATCACAACATAACAACAAAAAGGGACTGTGGGTAAACAGGCAGCAGCATTAGCATGTTCGGATGGTAACACGGACAAGGTGGGGCACCGCCAACAACACACCGGGTTGCTGACACAGAGTCAGCAATGTAACTTTGTGTGGAAAGGCATATATAAAAAATAAATAAATAAATAAAACCTAGAAAGCCCTTGAAGGTAAAGCCAGCGCTCCACCGCCAAGGGAGGAGGGTTAGCAGACCATGGGAGCGGGAAAACACAGCCGTCAAGCTCCCAAAAGACGTCTCTATCTCCCCTGTACTCAATTGCAATTATGTCCTTGTTAATGCTGTAAGAGAGCAGGGCACAAGGGAGATTCGACAATGGACGCTGAGGCTTGGGGGGAGGTGTGCAAAGACCACAGAGGGGGTAGAACAGTGCAGGGACAAGTCATGATTTCTTATACCCCCGCGGGATGGGGGGGAGGCGGAGATAATATGAAACAGTTGATGACTGATGACAGCAGAGACGTGTCCTTCCACCCTATGGATTATTGAGATTAGTTTTTAGAGCCCGGCCGGCTCCTTCCCTCAGACCCAACCAGGAAAAGAAAGTGGCTTATCTTGTCATCCCTTTGGAGAATGGTGTAATTAACAGGCTCTGATGAGCAGCTCAATCTCCACAGACAGAGGAGAGATTGGCCTGGTTTTAGAGGTGCTGTGTGTGTGTGTGTGTGTGTGTGTGTGTGTGTGTGTGTGTGTGTGTGTGTGTGTGTGTGTGTGTGTGTGTGTGTCAGACAGATTCTTCCACAACTCAGAGAAATAGAGAAAGAAACAGATATGCACCACATAGCGGATGCTGGTTTACGCCTCAATGCAACCTCTTTCATGTATTTCTCATTAGTTATCATTCAGTTCATTTAAAATCCTAATTTCGCTGGTAGGGTTTGGATTAAATGTAAAACCTCCCATATACTGTATCTGCCAGCTAAGGCTCTCCTTTGCGCTCACGACACTCTGGTGGATCTGGTGGATGTGTATGGGGGAAGATGCATTCCTATTAGCTTATTGACTCGTCGGAGTGGGAGAGAGGAATGGGGGAGTGCTGCCATCAGAGTCGGAGAGCAGCGCAGCGCTTCCTCCCGTCTCCCCTGAGGGTAAATACTTGAATCAAATTATCTATTTTATTTTTGTCACTCGCCGTGACGATGGCTCTCAGCGTCGGGGCGAACGTTTTTTGCAGACAAGAACAGTGTTTCCTCCGTAGGGATGCACTTCAAAACACCGCAACGTGGTGTTATAGTGATTCATAATGCATGATTACACAATGCGTACCGCGGGTCCAACGTGCACACGGCGAAGCACGCTTTCTTATGGGCTTGTAAAACATGCCTACTGTACAATATGGTCATACCTTAGGGATTAACTGAAATAGTTAAGCCAACTAATACCGACAAGGAAACCTTTCAATAATTCAACAATGGTGTTTTTTTTTTATCTTATCCATCTCATTTAGATAGCAACTGAAGTCTAACAAAGGGTCGATGCCGTGACAGTTGTGAAGGAATGATCTGTAACTAGAGATTAGCAGACAAACTGTTAACAACACCGCCGTTTTAAATTCAGGACATAACAAATATCTCGTATGAGAATAAAACAATATGTTTAATGTTCGCAGTCTCGATTTGGAACTACTTTCTCCGGAGGAAATAGCGTCTATGCAAACTGCTCACAGTGGGCTGTGTGGATTATTCAGAAAGAAACTGGGCCACTGTTTCTGGAAAGTGATGTTGCTTTTGAATTTTTAAATGCTACTCTTGCCGCTGCGATCGTTTCAACAGATATTTAATGCACCTTGTTTTTGCCTAATGTGTGTTGGAATTGGTGTCGGTTCGCCACGACCCTGAAGAGGAACCAAATGCTGTATTGAACGGATGTTTTAGGAACAGGCTGCTCTTGTTCAAGTGGGATCAAGTTGATTTACGCTCTGGAGATAATGTTGGCTCAAACACAATTCCAACATTCGCCTCGTTTGAGAAGGCGCCCCTTACATTTGCCTTTTGGTGGTTACATACGCAGAATGTCCCGAAACGGCCCGGTCATCCAGCTTCCCATCCGTCCGACGACGTCATCAATCCAACCGGATTTCAAATAGAAAGGGGACGGGCGGACAATTCCTCACAGTGATCAGCCAACACTGACACAGCGGGAGCACTTAGAGGGGGACGGCGTTGGGGGGGCACAATAGAAAGTGTTTTCAGCAGAGCCTGTTCTTAAGGCTGCATGGTCAAACACAAATGCTTCCGCTCCAGGGGGGGGGGTTAGGTTTAAAACCCTAAAACAGTCATTAAGTTGCTGTTTAATGTAGGAATCCTCTAATAAGGTCACAGTGAGATGGTTGCCAAGAACTAATCTGCACGGTGCCAGCATCACATCCTTGTCACAGTCTTATTTTGACGTTGACTTTTTCTTTCCCTGCCACATTTCCACGGTCATTTATCGCCATGTGGGAGAAATCTGAACTAGAAAGCTGGAGAATAGAAAATCAGGAAACATATAAATGTGCTGTCCAACGCATAGTCACGCATCACATCTCACAATCCCAATATACAAGACATGTGTGAAAATATCTTTTCAATGTGCCGGGTGCTCTGTTTTTCTAACAGAATTGAGAGCTTCATGAGGGTCACACCTGGGCAATAACTACCCGCCAAGAGAAAATGAACACTTTTGAATGGGTTCAGTGTCGAGACCTGTGTTTCATTGACTAAGTCAAACCAGATTGCCTCGTTTAAGAGTTTAAAATCTTTAACTGGGTGCAGAGCAAAGATTGAACTCTGTGATGAATGTTGTTTTGTAAGTCTTTAAAATAGAAGTTTACTGTAAACAGTAATTCATTAAGACGTCTTTTATAAATAAACCCAAATTGATTGCTAATGTTATTCGATGCCTTCACAGAAGGGGTTTGAGTGTGTTCCATTTATAATGGGCACAATCAATTAAACAAAACAGACAAATTAAATAATGGATTTGTGAGCAGAGCAGTGATACACAGTGATTTCTAATCCTCCTTCTGTCCCTCCCAATTCAACACGTCGTCACTCCGCACTTTGATCTCGTACCACCAAAGAAGTTAGCTTTTCCCTTTCAAGTTCACCTGCTCTCTATTCATTACCATCCAGCTGCGTCCACACACAGCTGCCACTGAAAGAGAGGCCATTTGCTGGGAAACGACAGTGTGTGAACGGCACAATGAGACACGCCGACGCTTTTGACCTTCATTCAAGAACCTTGCATGCGAGTTGCAAAATCAAAGTGCAACACAATCGTACAGGCAATTGATGAAAGGTACCCGTTGACTTTGCGGTGCAATCAGGCTCCCGGGCTGAAACCGTTTCACATGTCTGCGTGTGTGTGATGAGTGTTTGCACTAAGTTGGCACAAGGACCTGTTTGATGATTAACTGAACAGATTCTAAGTCCCTCAGCGGCATTTGTTGCTGAAGTTTTAAATGATTACTTCTGCTTCCCCATTGGTTACTTGGTTGAACCGACAGCGACTGTGCAGAAATTTTGTTTAATGAGGTGATGTTTTTTCTGTTGTTGCAATTTTTACTTGCCGTTATTTTAATGGAGGAAGTACTCTTTGTTAGTTTACGACAGTCTGAAGACTCTGGTCTTCTTCCCCCTCCCAGAGAGCTGTTCGTCTTGGTTAATATTAAAACATAGTTAGGAGATAATTTATCAATTTAGAATCATTTACTGGCTGTTCCCGCAGTCTGGTTAATATTTTTTGGGAGTTTTAATGGTAACTCAACATGTTTATTGTGTGATGTAATAAAAAAACATTATATTGCTGTGCACAACTGAGGATTCAAAGAAGAAGCATAAGGAAACTGAGAGATATGTTCTTATCCAATGGCAGACCTTGTTAAACCTCCTCCCTCTAATATGACATCACCCTGTCTAGGCACGAGATTACGTGATCGACCTTGAGATGTTACAATGTATCCTTTATCTACCTGCTTTCAGTACAAGCCCTGAAAAAAAAACAGTATCAGAAATATTTATTTATTTATTGAAAAATACAAATTTGTCTTTTACTACAATGCGCTCATCTCTGTCTTCCTTTCGTTTTTTTTTTTTTTTTTTTAATCCACCTGGCTTTGAGGCTTTTTCTCTCTGGTTCCATATTGTTTGGCTGACCTTCCCATTCAACTCAAACCCAATCGATCAACAACTTGCCTTTTTTTAAAGTGCTTCCAAATATATATATATATATATATATATACACAACTATCTGCCAATAGTCCAATCTGTTTCCGTCCTTCTTTTTCCTTATTTCTATTCATGTTTGAGTGCTGTGACCTTTGACCCGTGTACCGCTGCTTTTTATTGTCTGCAATAAAGATGAAGATCTTAATATTCCCATGCAGATAAAACCATGAATACGTGCGTTGCTGATTTTAGCACCATACAAACAGATTAACTAGAACGTTTTATGGGTTGGTGACCAAACAACATGATCATGAAAAAGAAGACTGGAAACAGAAAATGCTTTCAGCCAAAGGTGAAGAGTTATTCTATTTTGGTTATTTTTGTCGATTACAGAGGAGCTTTGCGCAAACCCCACATGATGCTGTGTGCTTGCTTTAATTAATTTCTGCCGTACAATCGAGAACTCGTTCAGAAGAAGCGTCCCTGAAGGTTTGTCGGGTACTGATGGTAGTCGATGTCCTTCAGTCACCCTTCATTCACAGGCAGTAAGACGCTCGATTCAAATCATACAACATGCTGGCCAGGATTTCAGGAGGCTGACAATTCCTATTGTGCTAGTTTGCGTATGTACGAACACACACACACACACACACACACTAGAGTGAACCCATTAGTCATTCTGTCATAAAAGCAGTGTCAGCCTGAACAATAAACATGGCTCATCCAAAACAAAGCTTTTGTGTGGTTAAAAGAAACGGTGTTGAAAGGCAGCGTCGCTAACAATGCAATAAGCAAATAGGCCGCACGTACACAAAGACACACGCGCCTGTTCCACGCTACATGTAACGCAGCAGAACAGACGCCGCTGTGGCCCCGTCTGATTACGGCAAGTGATGGAGAAAAGATAAACAAACCTACGTATCTGCCAGACCATCTGAAGCTAAAGCAAATAAGGAGATGTAGAACGAAGACAAAGGCGATGGGGGGCTGTGGGGGGGGATACAGAATACCAATCAAAGAGGGACACGGTTATGATGAGAAGGTGGCGTGTGATCCGGAGGCGAGCAGATAAAGAAGTAAAAACATCAATATTTACTTAATCCTCCACACAGAGGTGACGGGGTGAAAGGCATTTGTATACAGGTCAACAACCACGTGTTAACGCTGTGTGCTAAATACAAAGAGCGGTGGCAGATACGGTCTCAAAGGACACGGCAGGAGGGGGGAGGAGAAAGGAAAGTAAGACATAGAGAAGGAAGATAAGGGGGTGGGAGACAGAGATCAAGGCAGGGAGAATAAAAAGAAAGCAGGAGATACAAAAGAGGGGGCCCTGGAACGAAGGGGAAGAAAAAGGGGGCCAAACACTTCTATGATCAGCTCTCCAATGTTACTCAGCCATGAAATCCTCAGTGCGGGAAACAGTGAAGCATCTGATGCTCTGATGTTCACACACACGGCCGAGAGACAGATCAGCCTGCGACCAGATGGTTCAAAACCATCCCTCACACACACACACACAGGTATGAACACACACTAATACGCGCAAACAGACCTGGTGGCGGTCGAGGCTGGTGCATTTCGGGCGGTGGAGGGGGTGGAGGGGATGGAGGGGGTTTCGCAGCGTGGACGCCACACTGCCGGCGGAAGGCCGTCTCCAGCAGAGAGGTGAGTGTCCTGGATGCATAACTAACAGGCCGGTTTTGGCGGCCGACACCCTCAGAGGTCACGGCGTCCTCGACCACAACCTTTAGTCGGGCGCGCCGGTCGGCCTCTGCTGGATCGCTGGGGGCACCTTCTCATCCCAACGGCAGATTGCCCCAGAGGACATCAGTCACATTATACGGACTCACGCACAAAGCGCCAACGGGGTGCGATGTCTCCCGAAATGAAGCGGAGCTGCCACACCGGGCACGTTAGGCGGAGGGGATGCGGGGGGGACGACGAAGCACACCCTGCACAAAGACACGACCTTCCTTCCCGGGAAGTGTCCATTCCAGCGGGCGGATGGACACTTCCCGACTCCGCCTGACCGGTTTTCTTTACTCGACGCTGGATGTATTTATACGTCTGTTTGATCGGATTTGCAGCAGTAATTCCAGCGATGGGCGTGAATGTGTTTCTTTTAAATGTCACTCGCTCCCAGGTCGGTATGATTGTGTTTCTGAAAATGCCACGGAAGGTGTCGCCGGCTTTAATTTAGCTTGGACGTTTTGTGACATTTTATCGAGTTGCGTTGAATGACTTTTTAAGATCATGTGAACTGCGTGAACTTCTGCCTGTGGCCGCGCGGTAGAATCTAAAGCAGGAACTAGCACCTCCGTTATCACGACCGTTATTACATTACAGCCTGCTGAAGTAACACCGAACACCAAAGTCACCAGCTCCTCGGGTCCGAAGCTACACTTCACACCGCTCACCAAACAAACCATTTGTTCCCACTCGGACTCCAGCTCTAAATCTCTGGGCTCCCGTTGACCTGGAACTGGGTTTTCGACACAATACTGAAAGACTCCTTTGAGAGGAGCATTGCGACAGTTGGGAGTGGGGGGACGGAGGGGGAACGGAGGGGGAACGGGGGGGTCGAGGGAAGGAAAGCCGCGTTGGGCGACCGCGAGGAGAGGCTCCCTTAGCTCTCGTTTCCCAGCTTAGAGAGAGATGGTCCCAGGGAGACCAAAGACCTTCAGACTCCGTGCATTGAGCACTAGACAGGTCTCACACAATTAGATGTGGTAACACAGTAGCTCCTTCAGGGCCCGCTTTCAACCGGCAGGCCTGTTGTCTCTCTTTAGAAAAGCAGCCGTTTAACTTCTGATTGGTAGAAAATGCAGTGGGTATGTGGGACTTTTGTGGCTAATTTGAAGGCTTCATTTGGGAGGTTTGAAGCTGCGGTGAGATCACAAAAAAGCAACTCATGTATCGAGTCAATGGGGGTGAGATGTTTTGATTTAGTTTTTCTTGAGAAACATTTCAGTGAGCTCATAAGTGATTTTGTTTAGTTCCAGAAACCAACACCTGGGATTAAAGTTTAAACAGCTTTGTTGGTAACTTGTCCTCGTTCCGGAGAGTAAAGTTGGATTATGTCTTCTTGTTTCTTAACAGATTTTTGGAAGCTTTTGCTACAGGGGGTACAGAAAACAGGATCGTATAACTCTTATACAGTTCTTCATGTCAAACGCCGCCGATACGAAATTACTTTTTTTAATGAGATTTACTTTGCAGTAGCACTCTTCTTCCCCATTGTTTTGTGTCGCTGTCAGGTTGGACATAAATAAAGCAAAGGTTCGAATATTTAGCACTTTATTGGGCATGACCTAAAATGTGATTTTTTTTTTCATGTATTAATGGGAACTGTATAACACTTTGCACATTACCTTCAGCTGTAGTGATTATTGACCCTGGGGCAGTGATCCAACTGCATTTATATTTAATGGGCTTAAAGTCATAGCTAGACGAACACTTTCTGCAATATCTAAATATTTAGGTGACCATGAATTGATTTACACCTCAGGCAACACATAAGTGATTTATAATGACTATTTCGTACTCATTCAGTTAAAACAGAAGTGGTCACCTGCCGGAACTCAGCGAGCAGAAGCGGTGGTCGGCTCCACTCTTTACCAGGTAATTGCTCAACACATTATGTGTTTGCCACTCAAAAGAGACGACAGAGACATTTGCGACCTGAAAATCGGGTAAACTGTGTTTCCTGTGTTTCGATGTCAATCCCCCCCCCCTGAGTACAACAGTAACAACACCACAATGTGACACCCCATTACTTTGTCACAGCGGACAAATCCATTCTGGACATATCAATGGCCGCATAAGCGAAATCCTTACTTTGAGCAACAAAGGCGAGTGGACCACACAACCTCTGTGGCCCCTCTGGCCTACTTTCCCTTTGCCTCCTCACAGAGCTCTGCCCACGCTCCCATCGCACTGCTCCGTCAGCTGGCTGAGATGTGGAGTTTTTTTTTGTTTTTTTTACTTTAGTAAAAAGTGTCTTTAATCCTCTCACAAGTCTGAAAGCAGTTGGCTGGTGGGTCTTGATCATGTGATGAAGGGTCCCTTTGTTCCTCTTTGAAGATATAGATGTGGATTGATGGTAAGGGGGCTCCATGGAGCTTGGCGGATAGAATGAATGTACAGAGGCTGTTGTAAAGGAAGGATTCACAATGAAAACTCATATTAGCATGATAAAATGGTGTTTTGATCTGTTGGTTTGAGATGTGGAGGTGGACCGAATCGCACGAAGAAAATGCTCAGTGTGACGATTGTCTCTCGTGGTAGTTCGGGACCTCGTTGGAGTGGAGGGAGTTCAAGAGAGAAGGAAGAAAGACATCAGTTGCCCGAGTTTAGATGTCTTCACTTATTCATACAGGCTGGCGCACATGGGTCACACGGACACACACACACACACGGTCCAATTAGCTGCATTGGCCTTTGCTATTAACATTCCAATGAGAGGAACTGTCAGTCTGAGGGGGATGATCTTCTGTCTCTAGAGAAACTCAACCACAGAAAGGCCGACACATGAATTCACAAGTGATAAAAGTAGACGAGCAGAGCGATAGACAAAAAGCATGCAAATACTCTGATATTGACCCGCGACGCATCAGGACCTTCTCTGACATCAGCAGTTAGAGAACAAACAAGTTGGACGAAGAATTTTTCCTGCGTGAATTAGATTAAGCAGATTTACGCTCAACATGTCAAAAGAGAAAGCACGTTAATTATGTTGAAAAAAATGACATCAGACATCAATAAGACATTTGTGTCTTATTTAAATCAACTAATTCAGTGACAATAACAGTCTGCTCCAGTCCAAAGACATTTAGGTTTTCATCCCAAAACTTTTTACAAGCATGCTGCAAAACCACATGGGGACAAAACAACAACGTCGCAACAGTTTGCAGAGAGCACGTTTTGACCCAGATGTGATATCAGACAGTGATCACTCCTGTAACAAAATGGATGACGTTTTTCTCAGCTGGCGTTTTGCAACATCGGAGCACCACCGTGTACTTTCTCCACAGCGGCAATCTGCTCGCTAACAGCTAGCATCCTGCGCTGTGACACGACTGTGGAATTGCTCGTTTGTGTGTGTCTGTATTCCGCTGAATGTATGTTGTGTCACGGCATCGCCCCCCCCCCCACCTGGGTCAGAGCTTTATTTACCGACGGAGTTTGGTGTTGTGTGTAGCGGGACCGGCGCTGCCACAGATCACTACTCCACCTTAATTATGTTATCCGTCAAGGCCGGGTGTAAATATCCCGGAGAACGTACCGGGGGAAACGTGCACGCACGGAGCGAACTAACACAGTCTGAAAAGTCAAACCTCACTGAAAAATGAAAAAACGGGAAGCGGGTGAGGCCGAGACGGATGGATGAAAAAGGAGGAGGGGGGGGGGGGGGGGGGCAGAGAGTTCAATCATTGAACAAAGCAGCGGCTTCTCAAGAACCGCTCTAGGCAGGGAGCTGCTCTGTCACAGACTTGCAGACGTAGAGTACACACACACACACACACACACACGCACACCAACACAAACCCACATCTCTCAGCGCTGTTTACCCACAGAGAAGATGTAAAATATGGAGCAATGCTGTGTCAGGCAGCCTGGAGCCACGCAGCCCGTGTCTGTGGGATAAATAAACGCCCCGTGCCAGATAGAGTTCAGGTTTGTTTTTCAAAAAAGACGCTGCAGCCAACACTGTTGTTTTGGCTCTGAGGACTTGCCTGAGCCCATGCTGCTGCAGCAATAACTCACTCCTGGGATAACTTTCAATAAGTTCCCCCTCCTTCGTCGGTGGATTGCAGAGACGTGTTTTTTCTTGAGCGCGGCGGCGTCACAGAGCGTCGGCCATGTCAAGAGTTCAGACCCCCGTTTGAAATTCAAGTCATTTTGCGAGTTGGTCACAAAACTCCGGCAGAAAGAGAAGGCGGCACGTTTTGTTGCACCTTTTTTTCACGTCTTGATAAACGCGTCACGGCCTTCCTTCCATCACAAAGTCTGAAACCGTGTATTTAGTCCTCGTCCCAATGACGCGTGTGCATGTGTTCGTTTCGCCCGCAGCCCGCGGTTTAGTGTCGCGGCCCCTCGCGGCACAGCGACGCAGTAATTGCCATGTGCGGGACCCCTCTTTGCCTCCTGCGCTCTCCTGCCTAATTGCGGCTGTCACCGCCACTTCCATTTAGCTCCAGATAAGAAACCGCTGGATGGTGCGCGCACACTTGAGTCCCCTTTTTTTTCCACAGAGGGCACGTCAGGAAGATAAATGTGTTTACTAATAACTCTTTCCCAGCCTCCATTCAGGCTGTTTAATGCCTGCTGGCTGGTGACTCATCCTCATCAGCACAGGGCAGGCGGAGGTGTGATATTACAGCGGTTTGGTAAATACAGCTAATAATGAAAGGCGGCTGTGTTTTTTTTTTTTTTTTTACATTTTTAGGGGGAGACACATTTGGCACGGAATTATGCACCTATGTAAAAGATTGTGCTCATTGTGTCCTCACACACAGCTGACAAACACCCTGCTTTAATAAGAGGGCCATGCTGTGTGTGTGTGTGTTGTGATGGACAATGGTTGCCTGACTATCTATCTGCTCGTCATGAGTACAACCTAACAGCTAAATGTGCAATTACACCGTGGGATTATATAAAGAGTCTTACACAAAGCTCGGAGCCAGCTAAAAATAAACAACCCAGCAGCCCTAACCCTATATATAGGTGCCAGTGAATTATTCAACACAAGTGAAGTCTTTGTGTGAAAAAAAAAAACACACACAAATTTACGCACCAACGCAAGGGCCCCGGCTGCCGGCCTGCTGAGATTTGAGGTCACCCACTGTAGAGTGGTTGGAGCAAAGTTTGCAGCTGTAGTTTTTAGTAGGCAGTAAAAGGCAGCGAGAGATAAGCAGCTCTCTCTGGCTGCGAAGGAGAGATAAAAGACAGATTCATCTTTTGTTTTTCGTTTTTTTTGTTTGCTTCCCGTCGCTCTCGGTATCGTAACCGTCGGTGGCTGAGTGCGACGCCGTTGACAGGAGAACCCCTTTGCAACTCAGACTAAGAACCCACAGAGGGGTGTGGGACAGTGGAGCATGCATGATCAATCTAAAACAATAAAAATAACTTTAAAAAAAGCGAACAACAGCGGAGGGAGATGATGCATGTTTGCAAGGTGGCTGCTTGACCTCGGTGCACTGCGGGAGAATGCTTCAGCTGTGGGCTTTTTCCCAGCGCGAGCTTTGTTTTATGCAAACATGAAGCGCCGCACGCATCACACCGCAGCGTGCCACACAATCATTTCGCCTCACAAACACGTAAACACACACACACACACACTCTGAATACCAATCATTGCATGGGTTTCTCTACATGTGAACGCTGGACCTTCCACGCATGCACACTCACGCGCAAAAAGGTCGTTGCAAATGGGGGAAGAACGCTGGTTTTCTCACGCCTCGTGTTTTGTTTTTGCATCCAGCCGCAGCTGAGGGACGTTACTGTCGAGTCACTTAAACCATCAGCAAATCCCGACGAGGACACCGAGACACAAAAAAAAAAACAGCAGAAAAATGTGCTACGGCGCCGCATTGATCGGACAACAACAACTCGAGGGCCGGCCTCGTGTGTGGGGTTCATCGTGTGTTTTTATGTGACCCTGGTGGGAGGGGGGAGGGGGGGGGATGGGATGAGTGGAGGACCACTTGGCCAAACTTGAAAGCTCGCTCCCCCTCGGACCCCGGCGGGTCTGTTTGACTCTGCTTGGATGGGTAGTATGCGGAAGTGTCCATGTGTGAGTGTGTTTTTGTGTGCATGGTGAGATCCTGGCACACGGGCTTCCTTATCAGCAGAGATCCAGGATTTGGGGAGAATGTTTTGATCCGGTTTGTGCATGTAAGAAATCCAGGGAGGAGCCTATTTTCTTCTCACGATGCTATGGAGGTTTAACAGAATTGAGGGTATTTGTCTCAGCTTTCGCAGCCATTACCCAATTATGTTGAGTGTAACATCGTTTGTGTATGTTCAATATGTCCACCATATTTATATTTTGACATATTTACTCAGAGGCTCAGCTGTCTTAACCAAACGGAGAAATGTTTCAATCCTTTAAACCTAAACAAAGTCGCCGTGGACGAGTTCCACCTCTGTCCTTCCTTTCCTCCACAATAAAAGCCATCGACATAAGAAAACTGCTTCAGGGAACTCGGAACCACTTTAGGATTTTGCTAAATGGAAACTCAATAAAATAGCTTACAGTAGCTCAGGTTAAAGAACATTTACTTCAGACTGACTGCCAGCCGCTGCTGCGGGTCAATGTGGGCCTACGTGGATCAATCCAAACCTTTTATCGGAAACGTTTTGTTGCTTTTTTTTAATTAAAATGTTTTTCTGCAAATTATTGACACTTTTGTGTCATTTCTTTAGATGGGTCACTTTTTTGTGAAGGCTTTAAGAATCCGTTACTGTGTTAAAAATGTAACCGCACAACAAACTTTAGGAGGAAGAGGGGAAAACTATTTTTGGGAACATTTTAGGGACCATAACAGTAAGCCGGGTGGGCAATCCACCGAAAACTTTCCATCTGGATCTCATCTCAGGGAGGCCGAGAGTGGATTGCTCTTACTGCGGTGAATGAACTCGCCACACACGCACACACACACACACACACACACACACACACACACACACACACACACGTACGATGACTCATCCTTGACAGGAAATGGAAGTGGGCTGCAGCTAAAACATGTCTTAAAGAACCTAAAATGAATGTTGGCATCCTAAAAACATGGTGTAGAAGTCAAGCTAACCACAGAGGGGGCATTTCTCAGGCGCATGGCTCCATTGATATACAGTGAGGGGGGGGAGGGGGGGGGGGGGTTTGCCATTGAATGCCATGGAACTAGAAGGCAAGCGCTTTATTCATACTTGTAATTAATAAGATTGGTGTGACTTAGAGTTTTAAGGAAGACTGCTAAGCTCTGCAGCTCCCTCTGCAATTACAGCCAACCTGGAGGATTTAAAGACTGGGAAACATCTACATCTGCCACACGCTAACTGAAACCAATGGCTCTGTATCAACCCCGGTATGGATTGACCACCTGTCGTACTGGCTCCAGTCTATAATTGATCCATATAATATTAATATATATAATAAAAATATAAATAAAAGTATTCCCGTGAGAAACATATTCTCATTTAGGCCATTTTTCTCCATAGCTTTTAAAGCCTTCATTGCAGACACAGCGTGCACACCTTAGATCTGCATACGCAGAACGTATAGAAGGTGGCTAAAATATACGGTAGATTCCACAGTGGAATGAGAGACATTTGTCCTTAGTTATGAGGTGAGAGAGAGATAGCCGGAAAAAGGGAACATTTATCGTAAAGAAATTTTAGAAAAAAAAACGAGAACAAGACTCTATATGTTTCTTACCCAGCTACCTGACTTCAAACAAAGAACCTGGCTCTCCTTTTTTTATAGAACGCCGTGAGTGCGAGATAAGGAGGGAAGATAGTGGGGGGGAAGAAAGTACACTGAGCCGGCAAAGAGGGCAGAAGTGCTCGCTAAATGTAAGAGAGAGAGCGAGCGAACAGGAGGAGAGATGCTCCCCCTCCTCAGCCACAGTGCTTCCCTGACCAAAATATAATTGTACACATTATCAAAGGCTTCCTTCCCACTCACTTCCTGCCTGCTATACTTAGACCTGAGTTCTCTCTGGCAGCCATCGCCGGCTTTGGGAACCCGTCGGCACAGCCACTGACTGGCACGGGTTCCGATTCAGATCCTCCCTGCGTGGAGGCGCCGGGCAGCGGGACGACTCCCACACACACACACACACACACACACACACACACACACACACTGGGACCTCTGATCAGCTCTGCACAGCATGTCATTAGAAAGGTACCTAAGAGAGCTGTGGAGTGAGGTGGAAAAACAATCAGCTAACATCCACATGGCTTCAGTCACACAGGCCTGACCCCCGTAACTCATGCACACATGCACGGACACACACATGCACGGACACACGCACACAATCCAGCTCCTTTAAGAAGGGCATAAACGACCCAACAGTTTGGAAAAGCAACTGTGCGACCCGCGGCGGGGCAAATTCCCATGTGTGCAGTGTGACTATGCGTGCGTATGGGCGTGCACGTACGCATGCATAAACCAGCGTGTGACAGCGAGGGGCGGAGCCGAGGCTTTTCAATGGAGCAAAAGCAAACAGTCCATAAAGAGGCCCTGCCACTCTCCCATTTCAATGTAAATCAGGCTGACTCTGTTAGGGGGTTAAAGAACTCTCTAGGGGCCTGGCGACTACCACCGCTGGGGTCACACATGCACACACACACACACACACAAGCAAGCAGAAGCACACAACCCCCAAATGCACGGGCACAAACGCGTGTGTGCGCACACGCACGCTCTGAGGCGGGAGGCCCAGATAAAGAGCTCAGAAAGCCTGACAGAGTGTCAACTCCCATTAGGCCAAAGGCTGCTGTGTGTGTGTGCGTGTGTTTGAGTGTGTGTGTGTGTGTGTGTGTGTGTGTGTGCAGGCAGGCGTGCTGCTTTTTGCATTTCATTCAGCACACACACTCTCTTTTTCTCTCTCACACACACACACACACCCAGAGCCGCCCCGCCTGGCTGACATGCTGTTTCAGACAAGACACACAAAAGACAGCGGATCCCGCCTGAAAAGACAGACATCTCCTACATTTCCTACATCAGACACACGGGGGGGGGGGGGCGAAGAGAGAAAACAAAACGAGCACTAAATGATTTTAGATGAGCCGAGTCTTCGTGGATTCCCTTCATAATTAGCGTCAAAGGCGAACACGGGAGTACACCTCGACAGCAGCGAAGCATTTTTTTTCTTATTTTCCACCCCTGAGCACCAGAGTGCAGGTTTTTAACTTGACTTGGAAATCACAAACTGCGGTGGCACGCATTATTATACAGTAACCGAGCGGAGAGAGCCGTCGCTTGGGCCACATCTGAGCCCGGGAGGCGGAGGCTTCGAGGAGCAGAGAAGCCTCAGAGAGGCCGCGGCGACCTCGGTGACCCCGCACAATTAGCCCTGCGCTCCTCCTTCGCGACGTCGGACGAGGGCCGACACCAAAACAGGGACGACAGGAGGGCTTCTCGCTACGACGCGAGGAGGAGGGGTAATCGGGCCAACAACAACAACAACAACAACAACAACCTGGAGACAAAAAAGAATGGGGAGGAAAGAACGAGTGGGAGAACAACCTTTGGAGACATCCCAAACTGCCGTCGTCACAGGGTCACACACCCACTGTGCTGCTGACTCAGCCCGCTCGGGCAGGTGTGTCGAGGTGTCTTGCCGGTTGTATTCGCTCGCGCGTGCTCGCGAGGCAACCTCCACTCACGTAATCGGCGTGGACGTTATTGGCTGATCGGGGCGAGAGCGACTGGAGCGTCTCTTTGTGTCGCTTTGTTTGCCTGGGGGGGACGGCTGGTCTTTAAATATTGCCCCTCCCCGCCTTCACTTGAAGCCTTTCATGTGCGGTGCGGGCTCGACGGCTGTAGCTAAAAACAGTCGTCTGAAAACGGCGGGCGCTTGATCTGAGGGGAACTCCAGACGCCGCAAAACATTCATCCCGTCCTCAAACAGGGCCAGTCATGCTCCTGACACACACATCTCAAGTCCGCCTGTTCAAAAAGCTGGAAAACCACAGCCCCAACCCGCCCCGGGGGCAGCAGACCGATTTTGCAAGCGCGCAGTCGGAAATCTTCCTCGTACAGCTGCTCATTACCGAGTTTGCTTTTCACCCACATGCGTCTTCCCAAAGTCTAGGGACTGGCCGCGCATCAGTCATAGAGCTGCGTGTACGCACAGGCTCAGGGCCGCAAAACAAAGAGGCAAAGGCAAGACGCACACAAATTGCTCATTAGGGAGAAATACTGCTGACGACATGTTGACGCGGGGCGAGGTGGATCCACGCGCATCATCCATCATTAACTAATCGAGAGCCCGAGGGTCTCGCAGGGACAAACCCACGACCCGAGTGGAGTTGAGGAGGCCGTGTTTGGCCGTGCTCCCTCTCACTGATGTTCTACAAATGAAAAAAACTGCGCCTGCAGTAATTAAGTTGGCAGCAGGTCATTTAAGTATTATTTAATGTATTTGAATTGTGTGTTTGAATTATCAAATATCATGGCACTTCTCAAAATGGTCCTTAAAATCCTGCCTGACGGATAAAATGTTTACATTTCAAAGAAATATACGTTAAAATTATATTTTGGCAATATCTTTCTATTCTACAGGATTCCTGTGTGAAATTTAAAGTTCTTTTTGGCTAAATCGGAAGTTTTTTATAGATTAATCTTGAAAAGACTGCAAGCAAAAATTGATACGTGTGTATTAAAAACACACTAGAAATGAGAAATAACTTATAAATTCATACATTGTTTGGTGTCTTATAGGAGATATTAGGATGACTATGATGTATAAACTTATTGCATGCATTCAGACTTCCTCATCCACAATCCTCAATTCTGCCTCAATTCAAGTTCGACACTGTGCCGCTCTGCTGCACCGAAAAACCCCAGTAACACAACACCTGTTGTCTCCGCCGTTTGGCTGCGGCACAAGGACAAGCAATAGCAACAACAACGACAAAAAAACCTTCCATTCAGCTGTGTTTGTAACAAGGGCACGGCTGATGCTGTGAGAAAGCGGGCAAGTCAGCAACATTTACCTCTCGGAGAGATGAGGAAGCCCAGAGCACTGGCCAATGGCCCGCCAGCATTCCTGCCTACGGAGTACAGATAATTGTTTCGAGAGCCCCTGTTGAGAGCCGCTGTCTCATTTCCATATCTCCATAGGAGTGGACATGATATAGTAGTGTGGATACCTTGAGCCGCTGAAATTGGCAGGCTGCGTAATAACCCTGTGACAGCTGCGCGCTAGTTAGCTTTTCCTCTGCGAAAGGAAAGCACACAGGAGTTGGTTAGATTTCAGAGGAATTAAGAGACAAGGGGGACGAGAATGAAAAACAAAGAGGTAAAAAAAATAAATAAAATGGAAATAGACACCGCGAAGGACGACAGGGAGGTTCTAAAGGGTGATCGCGTAGGACAAGGCTCATCGGTGTGACTTTTCGTCCGCTGGTGTCGATGACTGCGGCCGTAACCTTTGGTGTATTACTCCGCTTACTCCGCGACACGGGACACCAGCCGGACCGGAGATACCATCAGCGTCCCACAACGACGCCGGTACACAGACGCACACTTTCAGATTCAAGCGTCCCCGCAGAGAGATGTAGACGCGCATGCATGCACACACACCATCCAGAGACTATACTCCACCGCAAGATATATTCACGGATCCCCTTTCTTTCCCCTTACTCGACAAACCGGGGGGAGGAGGGGAGGTGGGAAACGTAATGCGATGTAAATTACTGCAATATCAGACTATAGGAAATGATCCCATTAACCATACCTGGATGGAGGGAGACAGAGTCGGAGGCAGAGATTGGAGGACTTGATTTAACAGAGGCCACGTCGGAGGGTAAGACTTTATTTAACATGCAGGATGCGGCTTGTCTACAGCCCGGAGGTGGGACGGAAACACCCAGTTAAGCTACTTCAGCTCTCCGTCCGCCAGGAAAAAGTGCAGAGAAAGGGTTTACCCCTAATGGAAGCCATTAATTATCATATGCCTTTATGCTTCGCAGTCATCGCTATCTTAAATCCTATGGAAGGGAGTGTGCATTGTCAATAGGGGGAGGTAGGGGGGGTCTGTCTATCTGTCCGGGGCACACTTAATGGCCTGCACACACTCTGGACCTGCCTCATGCAACTGACTGATGTTATCAACAGACGAATGGCCCCCGCAGGTCAAAGGTCAAGTCCAGCTCCGTTGTTTTGGCTCTGGAACCCAGTGGGTTCCCTCTGCTTCCTCTCCCTTTAATCCCCACCAGCTGTGTGTGTGGACATGCACTTATGTGTGTCAGGCTAATAGGCGGAGAAAACCGTGTGTGTGCGTGCGTGCGTGCGTGTGTGTGCGTGCGTGTGTGTGTGTGTGTGTGTGTGTGTGTGTGTGTGTGTGTGTGCGTGTAGGTGTGTCTGTGTTTAGAGCTGCGTGATGCTGCTGAAGCCAGATGACTTACCAAAGTAATGAGCTGGGTTTTCTTCATTTAAAGAGAATCTACCTATGGCAGACATCAGGCATCATTTTTTTATTTGACGACAGCTGGCATCCAGCAGGAGCTGTGAAATCCATAGAAAACGTTCATTTGGAGCAACAGGACGGAGACATCAATCCAATCAAAACCCAGCACTTGGAAATCCATTTAACGGAGAACCGAAACGGCCCCTCTCACTGTGGAGGAGCACTGGGGGGGAGGAGGGGGGGGGGGGGGGCACGCTCTTTATTCGACAGGCCATGTTGGAGACTGAATAAAGTCATGCTCCATTTTCAGCCACTCCTGACAACTGCTTTTTTCAATGACACCTGATATACCGCCCCCCCCCCCCACCCCCCCTCCTCTCCTCCCCTCACTCCAACCCTCCCAATACGCAGCTGGACATGCACTTGGAGAAGGGCGTCCGGAGGAGGAGAAGGAGGGGGAGGAGGGGGGAGGGATGAGTGCTGATTTGGAGGGAGTGGGTGAGGGGTCAGACGCCTAGGGCCGCACATCTCCATCCCGCACACACACACACACACACACACACACACACACACACACACGCGCGACTGTCTCCGAACGCTCTTGGCAGTCTGCATTTCAAATTCCGCCTGGTTGGGGTCGGGGGGGAGTCGCAGTGAGAGTTCCACGCGTCTTACCGATTTACTCTCTTTCTCTTTCTCTTGTTCGTGTGTTTGTGCTTTCAGCAGTGATTCTTATCTATACTAAGAACACTTTACTCATGATGTTAAATATTGAGTTCTTGGAACACATCAGGCTTTCATGAGCAGTCAGTCAGTTGTTACTCGAAAGAGAAAATGAAGACAAGTGGTGAAAGTATTCCCCAATACGTCAGCTCTAAACACGCGTTACAGCTCACAGGCTGACTCTGGTCTGAACGAAATGGGCCTGACATTTCTCAGTCCTTGCTTTGCCAACTAAAATTGGTGAGTGCAATGTTACCTCGACCTATCTGAGATGTTGGCCAAAAACGATCTTTAAAAGGGCCGAAGTCGTAGAAAACACGTTACATTTTTCCATTAAGAAAGTCGGTTGACCCAAATTGAAATAAAAGAGTATTTTCTCACATCTTGTGCCCATTCAAGCACATCGTTCTGGTGTCTCAGCAAATACAATTCTCTACTTGCACACGGACAAAGCAGGACTGACGTACAATGCAGCCGCTTTCCCCGACGAACTCCACATGAAAACTCAATCTGGCGTTCTTCAGCATCCCATCCGACCCCAGTGGGCTCATCTTTCACCGGATCCCCGTAGGAGCTGTGACGTAGAACCCCGAGCATGTTGGAGCCGGTTAAAAAAGCCCCCAAGTGTGGAGGCTGCAAATTGTTAACCCTGCAACGGTTAGCTGGAGAACTGGGCGTGAGGAGGAAAGACGTCCTGGTTGGTGTAGTTAGCGGGGGGCCTGCTTCAACTTGTCTGTTGGCTGACCTGGAGGGACGGGATTACCTCCTCCAGCTGCTCTCGTCCCTGGTGCCGGTCCTAGTGGCACCTTTATTAAAGGGACGGACGACGCTCTTTCCCTTTCTCTCATAAAGGTGTGTCACAACCGACTGGACGCGGCGCGGCATTCTCGTCATTTCCCTTTTCCAGCACGCGCTCTGGAAACCCACGGACACGGATCCCGGCCCTCCTCCTCCTCGTCGACTGAAGCCGCAGGAATTCCTCAAGGCCCGGGAGCCTAATTCCCCCCCGGATTAGCAAGTACAATCCAACTAAGGGTTAATCAGCGAGTCGCGTCACACCCCGCTCAGCTCAGCCCTTATGTCGACCCACCGAAAAACAAAACGCCCGCTTGGATGTGGAAAATGGATGCTTACAAACACACAGACGCAGAAGCAAACAATTCCACTTCCCGCGTAATACACACACCAGGTGTCCGAAAAGTTAAGTTTGACGCCTCAAGAGAGTCAGAAAAGATGCCATTTGCAGCATTTACGGAGTGTTTCGCTGACATGAGACATTCGCTGGTTGCGGCGCGTAGAGAAAGTCCCTGGATAAAGGGCTTTTCCTGTAAATCCCTGATAGCCTCCGAGCTCCAAGCAGGACTTAGCCGGCGACTGGCGGCCAGGATGGGAGGTTGGGGGAGGGCGGGAGGGCGGGAGGGCGGGGGAGGTTCGGCGTTGGAGCTTATGGGTTTCTGTGCGGGGTCGGGTAAAGTTGCAGGTAAATACTCGGAGGCTGGCAGTTTTTGGGGCGGTTTGAGTGCTGCTCCTGTTGGCGGCCGTGGTAGAACTTACAGACATGCAGGATCTTCCTTTCGGGAATCGGGACGCTCATCTTGCTGTGAGGTCAGACGTAGAATACCACGCGGGAGACGGCGGGCTCCGTGTTGGGTCGGCTGCAGTTGCCTTTCCAGGCCTTGAATGACACATTGCAGCTGCCCTCATTGTGTGTGTGTGTGTGTGTGTGTGTGTCTGTCTGCCTGTGTCAAATGCTGCGTTCGGCGGTAAGGACGGAGAATGCAACAGCTACCTCCCAGCGCGCCCAGCACACAAGCTCCCACACACAGCTGTTCCCCTCCGCGCAGTCGCCTTCACAACACGGCACCTGTTGGCATGTGTGCTTCTTATGTGCGCGCCTGTCTACATATGCGCGCCAGCCAGAAGAGAGAGAGAGAGACACACACACACACACACACACAAAAATAGACCCTCAGTTTGGAGCGTGTGAATGGAGCAACCTCTCCTCGGCTCCTCCTTTCCTGTTCACACTTCAGCCTTCCACCCTCTCAGAAGTAACATCCTTCCTTCTCCCCGAAAATGTCGGCTCCTCCGTTTGCTCATTTACGTCCTGACGGAGAACGCGAGAAGGTCTTGGATCATCCACGCGGTTGATTGCTATATTCGCAGCATTCATTAACTGAGCTACAGTGATGGATTTGCAGAGAGATGTTACGGGATCAATGCCGGGATGAAGGGCAGAGTGTGCAGGAAGAAGCATTTACCAGCATTAACAGAAGTAATACAACTTTTGCCCCCCTGCCCCCCCCCCCCCCCCCCCCCCCCCCCCCCCCGACAATCGCCTCCCTCCCACATAAAGGGAATGTTAGTGCTGTCCCTAATTGCCCTAATAGTGTCAAGGTGGCCTTGCTTTGAAACACACCCTCACTCGTTTCAGATATAAGAGGGAGACCGGCTGCAATCCGAGAACGTTTGGTTGGGCTCTCCTACGCCAGCGCTTTGATAGCACGGCGGGTTAAAAACGTTTAAATGGGAACTGAAATAGGATCAATAAATAATGAGTCGGATATGTCACGTGTGTCACTCAATCATCAGCGGCTCACAGTGATATCGCATCTTATGACGGAGAGCAAATTACCCGCAGCCCTGCCTATGAATACGATTAGCATTCTCATTCTCACCAAGGAAATCCTAATAAACACAATTGCATTATATCTGAATATTATTCCGTACATTTGCTTTAGTAAAGGTGGCAGCCATCAGTATTGTGTGAAAAAAAAAATAGGTCCTGGAATTTCCTTTAATTTAGGAGAGGAAACAAGTTGTGACTAAATAGATTTGCTTCCCTCCTTCCCTCATCAACAAAAAGAAATGTGTGCTGAGGGAGCGATGTATTTGCAAATAGGGCACAGGGTCATTTCACTGAAAATTACAGATATATTTTTCGTTCCGACATCCAGCCGGCGCATTTAACTGTTGGCTATGAAACTTGTCACCTTTCTCTGAACTTTGGTTAGAATGAATTTTGTATAAAAGCGGCTTACAAAAGCAAATCAGATGTCTCCGTCAAAGTTACAGTCTGTGACTCTGAACTTTTAAAAAATACGATCAGTTAAAAAACTGACCGGGAGTCAAACTGAAATTTGAATTATTATTATTTAATATTAAATATTAGTCATTAGTGAGGACCCGGTGTGATGTCAAAGTGGAGGCTGAACGTCGGCCTTGTTGTTTTTCGAGATGATACCAAGTGGCCTCTGAGTGAACTGTCGACGAAAAACCTGTAATTCAAATCGCAACATTGAAGAAATAAGTTGCGCCACCAATGATACAGCCTCAATACTTTTTCTGTTGGACTATAAATCTGCTCGAGACAGACGCAGTACGGCATCACTTGAAGGGCATTGTAACTCACGCCGTGTTCTTACATTCCGCCCGGTGTTTACTCACATCCAAAAGGCCGAGCGACAGAATGCGGAAACAGATTTTTTGACATGGGTGGGCCCCCGCGGGTCCGGTGCTGAGTTGGGGATTTAGAGAAAGAAAAAAAAAGGTCTGCGTGAGAGTAGATTGGAGGACACAAAGCCACTCGACAGGACTGCACAGTCAGGTGACAAATGGTGCCCCGGGCCAGCCGAGTGCCAGAAATGGCCTCTTAATCAATCAGAGGTCACCACGGAAGCTCAGTCCAGACTGCCTCCACCCCGAGAGGCAGCCATCTGATGGACCATTCAATGCCAAGCCGCAGAGCACGCCGCCCTTTCTGCTAGGTAGCACATCGCCGCCGCCGCTAATGTCGACTCGTCGGTTCTGAAAACCGGTCCGCTCTCGGCAGAGAAGAGCTCGTCGGTTGAGCTCTCTCTCTCGACAACTTTTCATTGGGTACCTTTTGTTTGGTCTTGTTTAACCCTGCTGGATTTTTTTTTATATTCTGAAGTGCTCTGAACCTCCGACCCTTTGGCTCCCTCTCCATCTTTTGGCTAAATGCCCCAACCACCAAGCCCCCCCCCCCCCCCCCCCCCCGGCCCCCCCATCTTTGACACTTGGCCATCTGTACTGGCATTTCAGGCGGTAAATAAGGGAGCGCAGGGCAGCGTACTCTCTGGTAGGCCTGACCTTAGGCCAAGCCCTCGCATTCTCCTCCATACCCCGAGGCCCGCCCTCACACACCCCTCGGGGTTGACCTACACACTGCGCAGATCCCCACGGGAGGCAAACATGCTTTAGAGGTAGCACAGGCCTTCTGTCCTCCGTCCACCCCCCTTCCCCACCTCCACCCTCCAACGCCACTCTCACCATTCATCTTTCCGTCTCCCGACGTCAATACGTTCATCCGTGCGTCTCTACTATCAATCCAAACGCACTCACTGGCAGCGAGCTTTCATTTCCGCTGTGAATCACTTTAATATGCAATTTCTTTGGGGAAATCCTCTTCTTTCAACGGAAATTCTTCATGAAAGAAGGAAGAAAGGGGTTATTACTTGTGCTAATAAAAACATGGCATCAATCTCATTAACTTTTCTTTCTTCCACATCATCCATAAATAATCACTACATCAGACACTTTTAGATTTTGGATTGTCTTTAGTGTGTGAACACGGCAAAGCCGAGATTTATCCTTTGAGTGTCCTTGTTTTAGTGGCGATTCGTGTTAATAGGAAAATAATTACACCGCACGCTGATTAAAAAATGGTCAAAGCTAACAACAGTGCACCGAAAGCAGTTCAAACCCACTGAAACGGTGTCACACACCCATTAAACCCACCATGAAACAGCCAATTCACGAGGAACAAACGACCACTCAATACAGCCACCAATCACCAGACAGCCCCCGATCCATACATGTTCACCCATCCTGACACTCAGTACCTGCGTCTGCACGAATCTTCGACGAATTGATCTATTCATCTTCCCCCTCCATCACCATAACGGACGATTGTGCTGATTCATTCCCCACAGGACACGGGGGACATCACACATGAGAAAGAAACCGACTCTATCTGCTGGGAGAAGAAGGCCTGAGGCAATAGAAATGAGGAGCCAAGATATCGAGAACTGGTAACCCCCCCCCCCCACACCCTAAAAAAAAAAGAGGAAGAGGGTGGGACAAGTGTGGGGCAAGCGGGAACAAAGACAGGCCACACCGGGATCAGGCAGATCAGCGGTGCAAACGTGTTTCCTGCGCAGTCAGATGCAGATCCCACTTTCGCAGCTCATAATGGAGGATGTAAGAAGTGTGTGTGTGTGAGGGTGTGTGTGTGTGTGTGTGTGTGTGTGTGTGTGAGGGTGTGAGGATGTTCGCTCACACATCTGCTAACCTGCTTTTCCAATGGGGTGCAAATGGGCCTCCATTGTCCGGCCCTGCAGACCCGCTTGCAGGAACGACTTCACACGTTGTTGGATGGCGACTTCAGCCTCGCGCGCACACGTTGACCTCGGACCCACACTGACGTTCGCTCGCAGGCGGAGAGCGCTAAGCGGGGCCTGCGAGCTAAAAGTCCACTCTGATTCATAGCGCACGTTACATTTCGTCTCGTTTTTCATTGTGGTCCGGCGTGCGGCAGCAGTCTGCTGGATACAAAACATGACATTTGTATTTCAAACTTTTACTCAGTTTCTTATTTCTTCGTTGAACTACACATTGGCACAGCGCTGAGCTGACGGAGGAGCATCGTCCCTCCACTGAAGCCAAACACTTCCAAAGCCGTGTTTTACTCAGCTCAGATGATTTTTTACTAGGCGCTCTTGCTGACTTGGAGTTGGGGGGGATGGGATTTAAGAGAATGGAGAGGGAGGAGGGGGGGGCAGTACGGGGTCACATAGGAGGATAACTGTGTGGGAGGGGGGGGGGGGGGGCGGCGTTTTTTTCTTTCTCTCTTGGCTCTGCAAAAGAAAGGAAGGAAGCCAGAGCAAAGCAGGGGAGACCGAACCAAGCCGAAGGTAAAAAAAAAAACTAAAAAAAAGAGAGAGAGAGAAAGAGAGAGAAAGATGTGCGGTGGGGGAGGGACATGGGCGAGAGCGCTCCTCATTGGTCGGCTGCGGCTCTCTCTCCCCCTCTCTCTCTCTCTGGGTGGATTGACTTAACACGGGTCGAATTACACCATTTGCCGTGCATTAGTTTGTTTTTGCTCTCAGCCGGGAGAAGTTGGTTCACTACGACGCGCACGCCACATCATTCTTTTATTTTCCGCGGGGGGGGATTTACTGCCACACTAAAGGATACAAAAATTAGCAATCCAGATGAGGTGAGTTCCTCGCCGCTACGTGGATGTACTTTGTGCCGCCGCATTACGCAGTGAAAGTCGAGGGGCTGGTTGGGTGGTTGAGGGGGGGCGGGGGGGGGGGGCGAACTAGAGAGATGCCCTTGCTTGGGATACAACATATTTCGTTGGACCCCGTCGCCGTGCTCGTCCTGCAACCCTCGGTGTTGCAGGACAGAAATAGTTCACGTCCTGACTTTGTGCTTTAATGCGATTTGTTATTCGTTCATTCCGTCCGCGAGCGCGCGACGCGTCTCCGTCCTGCTCGGCTCCTCCGGGGAGCAGAACGCGGTGCAACGGAGGGTGAAGCCGATCTAAAGTCCCGTCTTTATTTGTTCCCCCCCGCACCGACCGGCGCTGTCACAACGCGTTTTATTTTTTATTAGGGCTTAAACAGTTACACTTATCAAACCGGTGAAGCCCAAAGTGAGCGAGCTGCTGGGATCAACGCGCACAGAAATAAACGCGGTGTTTAAATTGTCTATTGTTGCGGCGGAGGTGCGCGAGATCTTCAGTAAGCATGAAATCAATGCGTGCGTTACGGGGAGGCGGCGCGTCGTTAATGTTTAGCTCTTTCCCCTCTGGTTTCCAAACTTAGTGGCTAGTGGAAGGGGGCTGGTGTGTCGGTGTATGGGGGGGGGGGGGGGGGGGGGGTCGTGTGGTCGTGGCACAAGCTTTGAAGATCAGTCATCAGAGCCTTGGGAGGGGGGGGCACAGAGCAGCCGGTCGAAATGCTCGTTCGGGGCGCGCGGAGCTGAAATCTGTGCGCAACTGGATCCCCCCCCAAAAAAAATCCAGAAAAGAGAAAAGTGGGGTCTTGGTGGAGCTCAAAAAATGTCAGGCGCCGTACATGCCGGGTGTTTTCTCTTGAATTGGATTACCAAAGGAGGATGACGTTCTGGGGGTCGATGGTGTTTAATTATTGATTGAGTGAATTGTGTTTCTTGGAAACACTCATTGGCGTAGCTCTTGTTGAGATGTATAAAGGTAAAAAACAACAACAACAGAAAAGCACACACCTCTTCGGGGTTCTGCGACCCGGATAGCTACTCAGTGAACACCAGTACAAGGGAACCAAGTGCTCTGATTCCCAAGTAAAACGTTTAAAATGTAAAAAAAAAAAAAAAAACAGATGTTATGCATATTATGATTCACCGAGAAACAGAAAAAATAATACCACCCCCCCGTGATGGGCTTTAACAACGAAGTGTCCGTATTTTCGTGCAATTTCAATGGCTCAACCCTTCTGTTGTTTCTTGTTCCGAGTTGAGTTAGATAAATTAAAGTGCTTCCTGACATTTGGACTTCACAAATATGAAGATAAAGGAGTAAATGACCCGATGGCACGGAGCACGCTGGCAAACATTGTATACGATGCTGATGCCTTTTAATCCATTTAATGCATTCCCAATTTCATAATGCTATTCCCGTACTGGAAAAAGAAACCGGAGAAGAGCTCGTAACCGTCTCCGGAGGCAGAGCGGCGCGAGGACCCGGCCGTGCGCGCGCACCCATCGCCCACAAGCCGCCGTCGCTCCGCCGCTGTCCCCCGCGTCTTTGTTGTCTTTTGTGCGCGTCCCGCATGCGGACTAAAGGGGGTCTGAAAAGATTCACCACGGATAAACCATGAATGCCTTTACGCCCCAGTCCGCACAATGCGCACATTAGAGCTGCTGCGTGGATTGTGCGCGCAAAGGAGGAGGAGGAGGAGGAAGAAGAGGAGGAGGAGGAGGAGGAGGACGAGGATGCCCAAGCAAAAACTTGCTCGATGAAAAAACCACCGTGTGATTGGAGGCAGAGAAGATGAAGAATAATAAGTGAGAGAATCGGCATGGCTCATTGGATTCATAAGGAGGAGAGAGGAGGGAGAGAGGTTTTAGGAATTATTCTGCTGTGCCTCATTAATAAGGGAGTAAATGAGCAAAAGAGGCATGAAGCGTATGGGCATCATTAAAAATAAATTAAAAAATACCCCAAATTGTGCAGAGTTACATTTAAATTAAAGTGTCTGTGCTCAAAATCTGTTGATGCTGTTCCCCCTGTAGCAACATAGCACTTTTTACACATGTAGAAACATCTGTGTAAAAACAGATGTGATGTGTTGTGTTTTTTTTGTTGCCAAGAGGCTCTGGAGCATCAGAGTCCGTCACAGGGAGACGCACTGGCACCACAAACCAGGATGCCCCCCTCCCCACTTCGGCCGGGTCCAACATCCGAACCAGCCGAGGGCTCAGTGGAGCACAGCTGGTCTCACTGCACCTCGCCGGGGCCTGAGGGGTCAGAACTCGGCGACACAGAGCGACCGCCGTTAACCTCCACTGCGGCCGGCTGTAACCCCGGAACAACCTCCCATTGAACCGCGCAGCGCTCAGCGCTAACTCTTCCCTGCACCGCTGCTTGGGAACCCAGATGGTTCCACGCAACAACAACAAAATTGGTCGAGCAATACAACTTTGACCTTTTGTGCGGCATTTGGAGTCAGTGTGTTCACGGCGTTTGCTTTGTTCCTCCTTTTCGAACCCCCCCCTTTTTTTAGGAGCCCCAGAACGCCCCCCCTCCCCCTTCCCCGAATGTAGGTCCAGTGATCGGGGGGTGGGGCTCTATTGTGTTGACTTGCCCAAAGCCCCTTTTGTTTCCTGGTCACACCTGCAGCTCACCCTCCCTCCCCTCCCCCGTTTGTGCTCCACTATGGCCGAACTACTGCTGAGAACAGCCTTTCTCCTGTTTCACTCCGCCTCCATCCGCGGTGGAGCGGAGCGGGGAGGGAAGCGGCGGTTTAGGGTGGCACAGCCCTCCTCTCCTGCTGCCAAAACCCTCTGAAGCAACAAGTCCGACCGAGCCCCTCCGAAGTGATCCTTAGGTAAATAGCACGCGATTAGGGGCAGTGGTTGTTATTGAAGTAGGGGAGGTGTGTGAGGGGGGGGGCAGAGAGTCATAATCATTTCTGGGCCCGTGTGGCAACAATCATCCGGCCGACTCGCTCTCCTGGTGCGGCTGCCTGCTTCTTGATTGCTTTCTCAGGCGCGGCTGAGAGTTGAGACGACCCGGGTTAATATAGGACGCGTCCAGTTTTGGACGCACGCACGGATTTAGACGTACGTACGTGTGCGAGGAGTCAAAGTGCCTGGAACCAAACACCGGGTGCTCTCTTTGCTTTTTTCCTGTGCTGTTGGGTTCACAGCTCAGCGTGGCGCAAGAGGGGAAAACGCCCAGCGGCCTCGAGCGATTGCGGCCATTGTTCTGCCCGGGATTACACGCACCCGTCTTACTCGCACACAATCTGTGAAACCTCACGCACCGCTGTTGTTTGTCTCCCCCTTTTTGTCAGCCCCCATTTCTTCCCAATGGGACTTCACTTTGCAAAAAGTGTTGCCGTGGGAATTGGGGGTGGGGGGGGGAGGGAGGGGGCGTCATGGCTGACATGTGCCTGTGAAAGCACCGCTAAGAGGAGATGTGTCAATCTGTCATTTAAGGCTTGGGACACTAAATCTGCAACAGTAACTAAGAGAAGTCGGCCGCAGACCCACACTCTGTACAAACGGCGACGCAGCAGACCCCTCCCTCAACCCCCCTCCCCGTGTTTAACGCCATATGGGCCTGAGCCAACAACATCAACGGGGAGAGTGCGCGGTCGGAGGACATTGAGAAGCCTGTAATAACAGCGGTAGCGAGGGGCACGGCTAAACGGCTCTGGGTTGCGTGACAAGCCCGACGTCTCCTGGCTTGTTGGGGCCCATTTGCACGCACGCGCGCACGCAGGGAGCGCGCAAAGGAATAGTCAATAGCAAACACGCCGGGCTCGCTAGAGACCGAGAAGTAATTTTAGATCGCTGACCTCTGGATGTCTTCTGTTTTACATTAAAGGGTTTGGAGGAAAGCCTTCGCCTCTGCGGCGTGGCTATTACCCCGCAAGGCATCATGGGTAGATTCAGCGCTGAACTTCTTTCTGCCTGTCGTCGGAGTGTTTTTCTCCTGAATGTTTTAGTGAGTCAGAATGGCGGTGTGTAGGGGAGAAGGGAGGGGGGGGGGTGGGGGGGTTGGGGCGGGTCTCGGAAAATTGGACAACGGAGGAAATGATTTACACGTGAGCAGTTTGGCCTGGAAGCCCGCAGCCTGCAGCCGGCAGGATTCAAACGTGAAGCCGGGGGTTTATTTACCTTTCCCTGCTACACTCGTTTCTCCATTGTTATACGACTTGGTGTCTATTCTTGTCCCTGGCTGGCTTCTCTCAGGAATCCCACAATTTATTTCCTGGCTTTTCATGCCACGCATTTCTTGGTGTGAGAGCAGCTGAAGCAGGTAGTGAAAAAAAAAAAAGGACCACAACTCCCCCCCCCCCCCCCCCCCTTCTCTCTCTCTCTGTGTGTCATCATTTGTCGCTGATGTCCAGTTGCTGACCGCTGTCCGCCTGTAATGATCGGGGAGCCTGTGTCCTGCAGGTTGTTTGTGTATTCATTCGTTTCTAGATTAGATTATAGTGACTCTGCGCGCTGCATTAAGGTGTTCAGTTATCAGGGGGGGGGGCGCGGGGGGGGAGAGGGGGGTCATTTTGTTTTGTCGAAACATCAAACCCGTAATTCAACTATTGAGTGGACTAATTGAGATGCAGTGTGTTCTTATCCAGGCCCTGCATTGCACAGTCCTAATGACATTGCTCTTTAGGAGGCAGCAGCATCCCAGCGCGCGCTGAATGGCCGTGATTGCACGTTGTTGACTTCAACAAGCCGGTATAACTCTGCCTCCAGCTCCGCCGCTAACATTGTTTTTTTTTTTTTTTTTTTGACACACCGAGGAACAACTGTTCAGCCCAAAATTGGATTATTAATGCCCGGGAAACACACGGTGTGTGTGTGTGTAGGCTTTAAGGCAGTGCGGCATGTAATCCACAAACACTGACAATAGGCTGGTTTGCTAAATGCCTTTTAAATGCCTGCTTCTCTTCTTATTTCCATGTGTGTTGCAGCGCATTTAGTGACGTACACCAACAAGGATTTGAAGCACATTTTTATCTCAGTCAAGAAATGAAAGGGACCAAATTCGGAGTGAAATTCTTCTCTCACGGTCACAGTTACGGGCCGTAGATTGCCTTTTTTTTTTACCTCTGGCCGCTGATGTGCCGCGCTTCCTGTGTGGATCAATCAAAGCCCTAATGGCCTGGCAGGCGGGGCCCACGGGCAGCACTGGAGCAGGTGTGCTTCGGGGCTAATTGAAAAAAGAGTCAATACTGGCGTGTGCCTGCGTGCGCGCATCATGCATCAAGTCTTTGCATTACACCGTTTGAAGGGGTGATTATGTATGTGCAGCCGTGTGTGTGTGTGTGTGTGTGTGTGTGTCTATCACAGTGTGCTCCCAGCTAATCCATCCCTCTGCCTGTGTGACGTCTGCCGGTAAATTGTTTATATCCGTTCGGGCTTTGCCTGCATGAATAATTTGTTTGCCTTATAAATATTTGAATGTACACCGATCATTAATATGCACAGACACAGTCTGTCTCTAAAGCTCTCCTCCGTGCGCTAACGTACACAGCAAACTCCTTCAACTCCCACAATGAATTATTACCAACGTGGCTGCCGGTGTGTCATGTCTACAATCGGATGCGGTACAAACGATCATCCGCACACAAAAAAAAACACCGCCACGTCAAAACCAATGAACGTGACTCGAACCTCCGAAGACAAAGCCGAGTGAATCAAGCGCACCCCTAACCCTCACGGAAAGGCACGAGCCAGCGACAGCCGACCGGAGGCGCCGATAGCCGCCAGCAGAGGGTCAGAGCAGAGGCTGCGCTGGTGAACGCTGACGGAGTTGCGACGTGCCGATTGGTTGTGCGCCCGGGCCAAACCGGCGGGAGCACAGATGCACGGAGGCAGCAGGCCCGACACGTTTCGAACAGTGTGGACTTCCGCCCGCATCCAACACACACCGAGGGCCCCCCCCCCCCCGCCGGCCCCCTTGGCTGACCTTCCCGCGGACAGCAGACGCAGCGAGAGGAAGAGGGGGGACCGCCAAGTAGAGCGAGAGAGCTCAGTCATCACTAAGCGGGAGAGGGCCTTCGTTGGGTTGTTAGGAGACAAAGGAAGAAGGAGACAAAAACGTCACTGTGGAGGAAACTCTGCCCCTGTTTTTATTGCCGCTCCGCACGCAGGAGGCTTAAACACGACACGAGCAACAAAAGCAATCGTTTTGTGTGCGTGTGTTCGCAGGTAACATCTCCACCCGGGTGAAACAGGAAGTGTCGCCTGCGAGCAGCCATGGGCCAGAGAGCTGTGCTTCTGCTCAGCGAGCTGCTGCTGCTGCTGCTGCTGACAGCCTCACGCACTCTCCTCGCCGTCAGCTTCCCAGAGGACACCGCGCCCCTCGACGTGGTCGACGCGCACTGTGAGTACACGCACGCACGCCGACGAGCTCCGCGGAGACAAACAACCACAGCATCTCTGAAAGACGCCGAACACACACTCCGCACTCTCCTCAGTCGAACGAGAAAAACGGCGGCCTCCTTTCTGTTTTATTTTTATTTTTTTAGCGCCGCGTCAGCAGTTAAGACGCTCGCATGCCACATTCATAGCCATAAAATCGATGCCGCCCTATGGTCAGCGGCGGCATTAAGTGGATTGCATTCTCATCTCCGGGATGTACTGGAAGAACGGAGAGATGTGCTGACACGGGAAGCCATTTTCCAACGTGCAAACAAAGCCCAATGACACGCAGACATAATTATACACAACACACCGTAGATCTTTTACGCTGCGATTGCCGCAGGATTTGTATCAAGCACACACAACGCGGCACTTTTCTTTCACATCAGCACAGTTAAAGGTAGCGAAGAGCGTTATTGCGCAAACACGAGTCCCCCCCCCCACCCCCGCCCCTCCCTGCTAACGGCGTGCGTGATGCCTCCACAGTTGCACGGAGATACCCCGTGTTCAGAGGCCGGCCCTCTGGCAACGAGTCCCAGCATCGCCTTGACTTTCAGCTGATGACTAAGATACAGGACACTCTGTTCATCGCTGGCAGGTAAACCCAACACACACACACACACACACACACACACATTTCTCTCTCTTTCACACATTCCCCCACACTCATATACTCCGTCACTCCTTGGCAGGTAAACAGCGGTGTAATGGGGAGGGGGGGGGGGGGTAAAAGCTCTTAGTGTTATTGGATCGGTCGCTTTTGGGCCTGCATTTGATGTATACGGCCGGTATTGATCGGGAGAAGGCGTCTATCACGCGGGCCTGTAGCTAACAGTGAGGCCTTTCTTGGCATCCTTACATGTCTCTGGTATTTATTGCCTGTGGGATTAATCCGACCGCCAGCACTGATATTATAGCAGGATATCTCTGCGATCGCCGCCACTTGTGTCTCGGTTTTCAGGTGGATCCACTTTTTGGCATTTTTTGGGAATTTCGATTTTTTTCCTACACAATGGGAAGCAAAATGTCGTTTCTCTACAGGTTGAGCTTTTTTTTTTTTTTTTTATAACCGAGGCATAATCAAACATCGTCATTGTTAAAATGGGACAGCAGAGAGGCTCGTCGGGTTTTCATGTCGCAGGGAGCTTTGTGAAAAATGTAATATGCATCCACTCTGCAGCCCCCTGTTTGCTGTCCACATTAAACAGACGTTTGAATATCTATATTTTCAGTTTTTAACATAAATCGACCCGGAGAAATTGGTTTTGACCCATTTCCCTCAGATTTTATATTACTTCGAACAAAATGGTTGTTTCATTTCCCTTCACAAGAGGAGTCAAAAAACATTCACAGTAAATTAGATGTAATCTAATATAGCAATATTCCCATAATGGCTAATAAACAGAAAAAAATGGGGAAACAATGCAAATGGGCTGCTTATTATGCATTCAAGTCCTTCGAAGAATATAAAAACAAAGGACTGAAGCATCTATTGTGCTGAAGCATGCGATGAGAGACCTTGAGAGAATAAAGCCCCGGATTTCTTCTTCAAAACAGAAAGTGTGTTTTCCGATGATGCGTTGTGCTGTTTCACTGAGCCGTTGTGTCGTGTTGTGTTGTGTTGTTGTCCGTCCACAGAGATCAGGTGTACCTGGTCAGTCTGAGAGAATCCTACCGGAATGAGATCATTCCTTACCGGGTAAGATTCTCTCAATCCGCACACACTAAAAAGGGGAAAAGACACACTCATCACAAACTGGAGAGGTTGTAAAATGAGTGTGTGTGCACAAGTGAGTGTGTGCGAGGGCATGTGATTGGTTAGTTGCTAATGCTCCCGTGTCCGTTTTCACAGAAGCTGACGTGGCGATCAGGCCAGTCGGACAGAGACATGTGCGCCGTCAAGGGAAAACACAGGGTGAGTACAAAAGGCCGTTCGAGTGGGAGGCGGGGGGGAGGAGCTGGCCGCCTCTAAACGCACCCGCCGCGTGTCGTGTGTGTCCCGCTTTCAGGAAGAGTGCCACAACTTCATCAAAGTGCTGGTTCCCAGAAACGACGACCTGGTGTTCATCTGCGGCACCAACGGCTTCAACCCCATGTGCAGATACTACAGGGTGAGTAACACCCCCCTCTTCGTTTTCCATCCTCGTTCAAATAATTAGGACCGGTTTGAGCCGGTGTTCACAGCGCTGTCGCTCCCTTGCAGCTGGATAACCTTGAGTTTGACGGAGAGGAGATCAATGGACTGGCGCGATGCCCGTTCGACTCCAAGCAAACCAACGTGGCCCTCTTCGCCGGTGAGGTTCAAACGCAACGCAGATAGTCCTGCCGAGGAAGAACTAATAGCTGCCTGCTTACGCTCTCATTAGCGCCTCTTGTGTATTCGCCGCAGTGGAAAACGGCGCCCGCGGCCATGACACGGTGGCTAATCGAGCCTTTTAAGAAGAAGATAAACACAGTAACCTAGTTTTTTTGGGTGACTGTGACGGTTCCGTTTTGTTTATTTTAGAGGGCAAGCTGTATTCGGCGACGGTAGCCGACTTCCAGGCCAGTGATTCCGTCATCTATCGCAGCATGGGAGACGGATCAGCCCTGAGGACCATCAAGTACGACTCCAAATGGCTGAAAGGTGAGCCGCTGCCTCTTCATCACTCTCGATCTCCTTTACTTCTCTGTCTGAATGGCCCTGGTGCCTTTGCATGATGCATGTATTATGTGAGTGGCTGTCGGAGCTGTTTTTGGAATGATTGTGAGCCCTTCCTTCCTTGCCAAGCTCCACGAGGATTGGCCCTATTCTCTCCTAGGAAATCTAGGTCACCCCCAGTTCATCTACAGCCCATGTACAAATCGCTGAAATATTCAACGTGCACAGTGGTGGTGACGGTGCAGAAATACACTTCAACTTTCTGCTTCTGCCTCTGTCCCTCAGAACCTCATTTCCTGCACGCAGCGGAGTATGGGAATTACGTGTACTTTTTCTACCGGGAGATTGCGGTGGAGCACAGCAATCTGGGCAAGGTAAGACCGCGCACCTGCCCGCTCATAATGCATCACATATTCCACCCAGACACAGTATGCAGGCCTTTATCCACCCAAAAAAAAAAGGCTGGCACCTCCGCTTAGTGCCTGCGTCCCTGCCGCAAAAACGGCCTCGGTGGTAATGCGACCCGTTGAGGCGAGGACAGGACCGTCGCATGAGGAATGTTCTACTAATGTAAAACCCTTACGCGGGGGTTTGTGCGATGTCCGCTACCTTCGACACAGGCAGAGGGTCATTAGGCCGCTCAACGGCGCAGGCCAACTTCCAGATCGGGCCGCGCCGGCGTCCTCCATCGTCCTCCATCGTCCTCCATCAACCGCCGGCCAATAAATATTTTAACCCTACTAATGCTTGGGTGACACCTGGCCTCCGATGAAGGTTTGCGCCGGTGAATAATTAAAAACCGACTGCTTCGCACACCTCATCCACACTCTGAGCCCTCGGTAATGAGTGCAATCAAACACACATTCACATTCCACCGCGCCAGGGCCCTTCGAGGCAAATGGGAGGTTCTTTTTTTAGAACATTTGCTCCGGTCCGGGTGCCCAATCTGCACGCAGAAAAAGTTTAAGATGGCCGCGTGTGTTTGTGAAGTCGTCCGTCCCGAGTTGCTACAGGATGGGGATGTTTTATTCAGCGTGTTCAAAGTGTTTTTTAGTGACGTTCGCTCAGCCTCCTTCCTCTCTCTCTTCCCCCTCGCCTCCCTTTTTAAAACCGCGCGACTCGCCGGCAGGTTGTGTACTCCCGCGTCGCCCGGATCTGTAAGAATGACGTGGGCGGGTCTCAGCGGGTCCTGGAGAAGCACTGGACGTCCTTTGCGAAGGCGCGGCTGAACTGCTCGGTGCCGGGGGAGTCCTTCTTCTACTTCGACGTGCTTCAGTCCGTCACCGACGTCATCGACGTCAACGGAGTCCTCACGGTGGTCGGCGTGTTCACCACTCAGATGAACAGGTGAGCCGCGGCCGCTGTTGGGGGGGACAAAGCGACCAATGCAAAAGGACACAAAATGATAGGTTGAGGAGTCACCTATGTGGCGGTGCATTGATGAATTCCTTTTCTCCACAGCATCCCCGGGTCAGCAGTGTGTGCTTTCTCCATGGCCGACATAGAGGCGGTCTTCTTGGGGCGGTTCAAAGAGCAGAAGACCCCTGACTCTGTGTGGACTCCATTTCCAGAGGAGAAGCTCCCCAAACCTCGGTGAGGATCACACTTTTCTTCTCCAAGAAGAATTTGCTGATTCTTAACCTTCCGAAGCACACGGAGCCGTGAAGGCAAAAAAAAAAATGTTTTTGTAGCTTTTTCTCCATTCCATTTTCTATACATTTTTCAACGTAATATTTTATTTATTTTACATTTGGACTTTATTTTCGTGACATCAAATTTTTTCACTTACATCTTTTTGAAAAATCCAAATATTTCAAAAAGATGTAAGTGAAAAAATTGCTATCATTGGAATAGAGTAAATGTCAATATACGTAATGTAAAATATATTTTTTAAATGTGTTAGGTTGAAATCAGGGGAGAAAAAGTAAAAAAAAATATTACGTTTCAAAAAAAGGCCAAATGTTTTCCGTTTTGACAATATCATGGAGAATAAAAAGTAGAAAAATATTAGGTAGAAAAATGTTTTGAAAAAAAAAAATTAGGTTCAAAAGAGTGCAGATTTTATACAAAGCTTTTCATCAGCAGGTTTTTAATATCTGACATTTTTCTGCTATTTTCTTAACCCTTATTTGTCCAGTTCAAACTCAATGACGTCAAATCTTTTTCACTAGCAAGGGACCAAGTTATTATCTTTGACCCAGCACACACATTCACCATCTGCTCATGATTTAATTATTCATTTGGCATAATTAGACCCGTTGCATTTTTAACCTGTGCACAGCCAGCACGTACGTATATCTGCAGCCCAGCCCTGCGTCCAAAACACAAAGTCCACAAAGCACCTCTTTACCCCCGTAAATCATTAATGGACGATAACCATGCATATGTATAATTTATGTGTCCAGCTGAGGCCTTTTTGTGATCCTAATAAGCACCGCCCCCCCCCCCCTCACCCCCACCCTCCCGTTGCCCTTTTCATCCAATTCAATACACACTATTATTCCTCCCCGGTGTGTGATCGTTTAGGCTGATCTTTGACCTTTTTGCCTTCTTCTCCCGCGCATCCTCCATCCCAGACCCGGCTGCTGTGCGGGTCACGGTCCAGCTGCGTCCTTAAAGAGCTCCGTCGAGTTCCCGGACGATACGCTGCAGTTCATCAAGTCCCACCCCCTCATGGACACAGCCGTGCCTTCTATCGGGGACGAGCCTTGGTTCACCAAGACTCGCGTCAGGTAGGCCAACACCTCAGTTTCCCAAGACCAGACTCTTGTTCATGTTCCACCGCTGTATTGCAAAACGTCTTACATTGCGTCACCGTTTTTATAGTGACCACAATCAATTTGAATGCTGCAACCCCCGACAGCGAGTAACTCCTGCTCCTCTGCTGTGTTGCGAAGGTACAGACTGACCGCGCTGGCTGTGGACAATGAAGCGGGACCTCACAAGAACTTCACAGTGGTGTTCATCGGGGCCGTGTCCGGGGTTGTCCTCAAAGTGTTGGCCAAGACCTCGTCCGCGTCTCTGAATGACAGCGTGCTACTGGAGGAGATAGATGTCTTCAACAGGGCAAAGTACGAATAGGCAGGATTTCCACCCTTTCTCTTCTCTGTTTCTCTTCCCCCTTTCTGGCTGAGGAGTCTGCAACTCCTTCCTGGGCCAGATGGCCGCTTCAGTCTACTTTCTGTGCATGCTCAGCATGAGTCTGATTTCTTTTTGTCCTTGCTCGGGGATGAGAGAACGCACCCCGTGGTGTGTTAGAGGTTAAAATCCTGTTAAACTGTGAGCGGAAGCTCATGTGACTCCTCCATCTAACAAGTGATTAAATCTGCTGAGACCGAAACAGTAGACAGACTTATCCGTCAAAGCTCTGCTCAGGTTTCTCGCTTCCCTTTCCCAGGTGCCTGTCCAACCACGAGGATGACAAGCGTGTCCTCTCGCTGCACGTGGACAAAGAGGCACACAGCCTGTACGTGGCCTTTTCAAGCTGTGTCATCCGTATTCCCCTGAGTCGCTGTGAAAGGCATGCCTCCTGCCACAAGTAAGTGACGCGTGCCGATGCGCCCGCAGAGGGTTTAAAGTACGCTCTGCGCGGTCGGTCACAGGTCTGTGACTTTGTTGTCGTGGGTTTCAGTAAAATGCCGTAAAAAGGGGAATGGCGACAGCTTAATCTTACGCCCTTTGGTTAATGTTTAGAGAGTCGAGTGCAACGATGGCAAGCCGCTTACCAGAATGATTAAACCCGGCGTTCTGGCGGTGTGTGTGTGTTTCGTCTTGCTCCAGGTCCTGCATCGCATCGAGGGATCCCTACTGTGGCTGGATGTCTCATGGGGTCTGTGAGAGGATACAGCCGGGTCTTTTGTAAGTTCAAGCTTCAGCTGCGCTACGAAGTGCAAAGATCGCACATATGAGAATATCAGATAAAGAAAGAAAGCAGCGTTTGATTAATCCCACCGTCTCCTCTCTGCTCTCTTTTTGTAGGACTGGATATGAGCAAGACGTTGAATTGGGAGACACCGCCCACCTGGGAGACTGCCACGGTACGATTCTCATCCCCATGCCATGCCATCCACCCTGAGACACATGCAAACACACACACACACACACACACACATAAATATACACACCATGAGCCTGCACACTCACACCAGTAACCACTCTGTAACTTGTCTACGTGCAGTATTAACACACACATCTGCATACAGCACACGGCCGCCTGTGAGGCAGAAACATGGACATGTGCAGTCGCGGGTCATGTTCAGCCGGTGCAAATTTTGGAGGTCAGGACGATATCGGAGGGCCAGAAAAAAAACGGGCCTTGGCTGATTTAACCGTTTTAAAAAAAGCGGCGGGCCGTCGCTTCATTTGTACCAGCTAAACATGACCCCGGCCGAACCTCAGTATGGATCAGAACCAGAGGGCTCCAGTGAGACAAGGAGACTTTATTTATTCATTGTTTAAACCGAATAATCTGCACTCTTTGTGTCTCATTGGAAGTTTTTACTCCTGAATTCTTTTATACTGATTTCTTGTCCTCTTAATTCTTTTAGCGTTTTTGGGCAGTACATCCGCGCCAGATTACAAATCATTTGGCGACCCTACCTCTGGTTAGTTTGATCTTTTACTCAAATGGTTTCTCTCCTTGAGTTCAGCATCTCCAACCCCCCCCCCCCCCCTGTCTTTCCACCACCGTCACCATTCATCTATTCTCACCCAAACGCCTCCCGAATGCTAATCACCTGCTTCGTTCTCATCGTCGCGAGACTCTAGGACTCGTAGGCGACATCGTTGCTCTATCTCAGCAGAGATTCACTTCTGCCTTTTCACTCATCATTTCATCATTTCCTCTTCCTTCTTGCATGCCCACCCATTCGTCCCTCGGCATCCTCATTGTTGTGTACCGACTTGTCCTTGAACCGCTGTGTCCTCTCCTTCTTCCCCTTCCAAATGGTCAAAATGATCAAAAATGTGTCTGTAAACGTGAACTGTGATAAGGTTTACTCTTATTTTGTCAAAGACACTAACCTCACAGAAATGACCCAATTCCTACTAACCGGGATGATAACCGTATGCTTTACCCACATCTGCACAGTTTGTTAACAATTTGTTTGTCACCACAGACATGGAGTTTTCAACAACGCCAGTCACAGCCCACCCCAGTGGGCCCATACACCCCCCAGTACTCACACCCACTCAGAGCCCCAGCTCTGGGCCGGGTCCCGAGCTCTACGGCTCAGGCCCTGTGCCGCAGGATGACCCAGCCGACCCTAAATCTTTAGAATCTATCCCAGGGGGGGACGAGGGTAAGGCCCGCAGGGAGGCAGGCCGCACGCTGCGATGAGCCTGATCTGATAGCTCTCACTAAGCCACACTAACAGTGAATCCACACGTAGACTCACGGATGCAAATAAACGCACGCACACATTGGAAGCTTTTTTTAGTCTTTCCGTTAGAATCATTTTCACACATGTTCTATGTTGATATACACGTTATATTTATGCTATTGTTGTTTTCTTTCTTTAAAATTTTCCTTATGTTCTTTCTTTCTTTTGCCTTTTTTAATCCTAGTTTTCCGACTCCTTAACCCCATGCACTCACACTTCTCAAAACGTTTTCTTTCAAATCTTTGGTTTGGATTAAGCTTCTGGTTGGCACTAAAGATTTTTTTTTAACTCAAGGGCCGCAGTCGAAAAGACTTACTAACTTTGTTTCACAACCGCTTTTCGCTTATCTCCATGAAAAACGTTATGTGGGTCAAGTATCTCAAGGAGAATTCGTGAGCAATTAGGCAACGACAAGCGTGGCGCCTCACTTGTTTTTGTTTAAAGCAAAAGGAACGTCACCCTCTGTTTATGAACGCGAATCACACGAGCCAATGACAACATGAAAATCATTTTTAAACCCCGTGCCAGATCGGCATGTTGTTTTGTTTTCACGGGACGGCCCGAATGGTCACTTGAATTGACGCTGCTGCCTCGGGGAATGTTGGACGGCATTATCGTCTTTCCTTTGGTAAAGAAAGATGCAAGTGTTTCCTATGCTAAAGGAGCTAAGAAAGGAAGCATTGACCCGGCGGAGGCAGCTTTCATCAGTATTAAGAGAATTTGAACAGCTCTTATCCTTGGCGGCCACGCCAATTCTTCCGTTTCATTTCACTAATTTAGCGACGTTCCCGTGCGAAAAGGACTTTTCGACTGCACCCTAACACTAGTAGGAGTTCCCCCCGGCTGGTAGATCACCGAGTGGGCCTGCTCGGAAACGCCACCACCGTGGCCGCGCGGCGGATGACTAACTCTCCTAATGTCTGTGGTCACTAACAAACCTCCATTAGAGCAGCTACGAGAGCTGCTTTTCTTTCCTCTGAACAGCTTCCTGCTGGTTCTTGCTCTTGTACCAACAGAATGATTTGGCTCTCCATCACAGCGTTCCGCCTAACCCTTCGGTAGCGGTTAGACGCTTGACAGAAAAGCCGCTAGTGGAGCGTGGATCAAGTCAACACGTTAAGCCTTCCCTTCTGAACTAACAAAGCACTGCTTTTTGTAGATGGTGAAATGGGTGTGGGTACCTAACAGCTTTTTCCATCTTTCCTCTTCTTCATCTGGGCTTGAGATGAATCGGACTGTGTCAATATTTGGGTTTGACTGGCTCTTCGTAGGTGATAGATCAGAAACTCATGCATGGTGGTGTTCTCACACAAACATGCACATTTCTGCTGTTAAACGGGGGAGGGGATTGCTTCACTTGGCACGTTGAGTCTTTTCACCAGGGGGTTAACCAATGCTTCAATGTTTTTTAGGAGTGTGGGATATTCGAGCAGGTGAGACCAACCAAATGGTCCACATGAACATCCTCATCACCTGCGTGTTTGCCGCGTTTCTCATGGGGGCCCTGCTGGCTGGTCTGATTGTCTTCTGCTACCGAGACTCGTTCCTCCGTAAGCCGAGACATGTCCACAAGGACGCGGAGTGCGCACCGTCCTGCTCCGACTCCACCGGAAGCTTCGTCAAGCTCAACGGCCTCTTTGACAGCCCCGTAAAGGTACAGTCCCACAACCAGGTCCAACGCTGTGTTGCATGTTTTTTGGGCAGATGATTGAACAATATATGTGACTAACTATGTCTTGTATTATTATTTGGATTTTGGATGTCACATTCTCAGGAGTACCAGACCAACATCGATTCTCCCAAGCTCTACACCAACCTGCTGAGCAACGGCAAAGACCTGCACTCACCCAACGGAGACACCAAGACCATGATCCTGCGGGACGGCTGTCAGCCCCCTGAGCTGGCCGCCCTGCCTACACCCGAGTCCACCCCGGTGCTTCAGCAGAAAAGCCTGCAGCCCATCAAAAACCAGTGGGAGAGGGCTCATGCGAAGGCCAGTGGACCTCATAAGGAATCCAACTCGTCCGCCATGAGTCCTCAGTTCCTTCTTTCTTCTGCCGGCGCTCCTCACAACTCCCACTCCAACCACCCTCACCCCGCCTTGGGACACTCCCACATCCCGAGTGCCGTCGTCCTGCCCAATGCCACGCATGAGCACTCGAACCATGTTGAGAACGGAGAGGATACACTGCCGCATTCTTCGGAAAAGAAGCTGAGGAACCCAGACTCCAAGGGCGGTAGGAAAGACCAGAAAAGGTCTGTGGATGCCAGAAATACCCTAAATGACCTTTTAAAACACCTTAATGACTCAGTGGCCAACCCCAAGGCCATTCTTCCAGAGGGATCGGGGCCTCGCCCGCGGCCGCAGCTCACTCTGGAGCCCATGGAGGAACTGACTGAATTACCCCCCAGGGTGCCCAGCCGTGAGGCTTCCTTGTACTCCCCCTCCTCCTCCCTGCCGAGGAACAGCCCCACCAAGAGGGTCGACGTGCCCCTGCCCAGCACTCCCACGACGCCGACGGGCAGCCTGAGCATGGGGGGCACCCTGGAGAGGCAACGAGGGGGGTACCAACTCCACCGGAGTGCCTCTCACAGGCACTCCTTATCCACCTCGCCGAACGGGGTAACCATGGGGGTGTCTGTGTCTCGCCAGCACAGCATGAACAGAGGGGGTTACATGCCCCCGACGCCGCCCTCCAGACTCGACTCCCAAGGCGGCGGAGGGATGGGGCCGGGAACGCACTCGGCGCACCAACCTTCTGTTCCGCGACAGGGCAGCTACAGCGGGTACGGCTCGCTCCCCCGCACGGGGGGGCTCAAAAGGACCCCGTCGCTAAAGCCAGACGTGCCCCCTAAACCCAACGGGTTCTCGCCACAGACTCCGCAGATGCGAGTGGTCAACAAGTACAGTTACTAAAGGAGAGCCTGGACACTTCTGAGTGAGCTCTTGGGACTGCACCGCGGCACTCGGGAGGAGGGGGGGCTACGGCCTAGTGTGTGTTTGTGTATCGACTTGAGGTTTGTGTTCCCCCCCCCCCCCCCTCCCTCCCCTCCCACTCCCCCTTTAAACGATATGCACAGTCACCCACACTTGATAAAGGGAAAAAAAATCACACGTGGCCAAAGAAACTCCTTGGGGGGCCTCCGTACGCTCCCCACGACTCCATCCCTCCCCCCCTCCCTTGCCTCGGTAGCCGTAGGATATGAACCGGGGACGGTGGGGAACCCTCTGTCCCGGCTCGGTTGTGTCTCCCGTTCCAATATTAGGTACGAGGTTTGCGACACCAGCTGGGACCAGCTTCGGCGTCTGTTGTGGGTTGGAAGCCGAGGAATACTTGAAGAATGGGTCTCATTCGGCACTGCCCTTGAGCGCTGTCTTCCCACTAATGTGAACTGAACAGAGAGGAGGGGTATGCCATGCCTTTGTTCGCAGGATGGCTCGGGGCAGTGGAGAGGGAAATCCAAAAAGGTGTGTGTGTGTGTGTGTGTTTTGCTTGAGATACATGTGACCGTGGACAGCCGGGTCGAGCGGTGAGCAGACAGAGAAAAGGATGTTGTTTGGAAAGCGGATTTGTGTAGAGCTAGTACACCCATTAGGCCTTCACATTTGTGTATCGAGAGTGGCAACATGCCAAGTGGATACAACTTGATCCCAGACTGAGACCAAAATCCCTGTCTTTCATTTCAATAATATCATTGGTCTTTTCTGACGATAATCATTCTGTAAGGTTTTTGGTAATTAGGTGAAGATTAAGTGGAGGTGGAGATGTTGGGTGTAAAGTAACGCAGGGACTCACCCAGAAATACCTTTTTATTTGCTGCTATTGGTTTTAGACTCGTGCATTTGTCTTGGATGCATTTTTCACTCCGCAAAGCCAGACTAGGCCGCGATATGGGAGCACACATCTGCTTTTTTGTGAATGTGTGCGTGTGTGTGTGTGTGTGTGTGTGTGTTGTATTGCAGGCCAGGGAGTACAGTTTTCAGCAACCAAACACACTGTCCAAACACACACATGGGAAAGAATGCTTCTCGCGAGGATTGAAGACTCCCCTCACGTCCACTGCCCCTTTGTAGGAACCTTACTGTTGGTTCAGGAGACTTCTTTCTTTATGTAGCAATGGTATTAAGAACAAAACGTACATTTCTCATCTCATTCTATAAATGAATTTTGAACAAAAGGATTTGCCCTCATCATGTTTTACTGTGTTATTTAAAGATTTTACCATAAGAAACTAAAGCACCACCAATGTAAGCCCACGTAAATGAATCCAACGTTTTACATTTCAGGGCACTCCCGTTCCGTTAAACTTGTGTCTCCCTTAATACGATAACGCTAGAACTTTCCTTCTACTTTAACGCTATTAAAAGGTATATGTCATTTGCCGTGTTCCCTGTGCAGCTTTCCTGCGACTGGCCAGTGTACAATCAACACAACAATTTACCAATGTGTCCAAATGAGTCATGCTGGGAATGACGAGTTCCTGTACATACTTAAATATTATAAATAAGGAGTATAAATATTTTTAGGCTAGTGAACCTGAATCTGTGCATTGTGTGCCTTATTCGCAAAATAAATTACTACAGTAGTATTGGCAATGTCAATTGGTCCTCTGTATGTTATTGTCATATTCTATAATACCAAGTTTTATACTTTATAACATTTTGAAAATCAGCCAGACGTGTTGGAACATCACAAAACCGAAGTGATGCGGGAAAAGAAATCGACTGACGAGAGACTCCACTTGTTCATGCTAGTCTTACAAAAGCACAGTAAAACCTTTTATTTTGGGAATAAACACCCTTTTTTTTTTACTTTACTGCCGGTGTTGAAAGGAATGGCGTTAATCCACCACATCGAGGTGCCATGCGGTGGATGTATTTCCCAGACACTGGGATGTAGGGTGGTTAGGTCTCGCCGTGTGTGTGTGTAGCAGCACATCCCGTCCACTCACAGCCAACGCATTAAGTTCACAGGGGTCACACGGGAAGCCGCAAATACCCCAAACAGGAAACAGTTTCGCTGGTCAGTGGTGGCGACTCTCTCGGGCGCAATGGTTTCGGGCTGACATCTTCTGCAATCTCACCCGAGGAGCCGGCAGCCTGTTCAACCCAAAGCCACGTTTTGTTTGTTTACAAGTGATGATTGTATGTAAAGACTTTCTGCCTGTCATCCCTCCCGTGTTCGGGCTCTGTTTTTCTACTCCACACGCGCACACTCGACATTACAGACACGCGCACTCCGACATGCGACGCTCAACTGCCTTGTACATTGCAATATGAACGGGGGGGAGGGGGGGGGGTCTTTCTGTTGCAAACTAAACTGAAGCCTTTATATTTCAGTCTGAGCTGCGTGGATGTGCAGATAAACCGCATTTTGTCATGTTATTTTGATTTGTGCGACGTGGCGAGGCCAGACTAGCTGTACATTTGATCTCCAGAGTATTTCAGCCTGTAGATGTTTTAAAGTTGTACTGTGAATGTGTAAATAATAATGATGGTCTTTGTTTCATGACATTTTTTGTTGATTTTTTTTAACACGGCATGTATAGTTGAAATAAAACATTACGGCACAGAAACAGTGGTCTTGTTTTTTGTTTTTTTTTATGTATACACAGCCTTGTGTGGTTTCATCGGTCGGCTCCTCATGTCATGTCATGTGTTTCTGCGGTGAGCGAACACGACGGAGGGTTAACAATCAGATGCTCGCGGCCCCTTTGAACACAGCCTGAGAGCCATGGAGGGAAGGGGGAGGGGGAGGGGGTGGGGGGGGGGTTAATGTGCTCTAGCTGTAAGCTGACTATCCGAGACACGAAGGGTCCGCGGAATGATTAAGGGCTTCGGACTTATTTTTAGAGCTGGGGTTGTTTTGAAGTCGGAGGCCGGCGCAGAGTCAACCGCACCAGATAGCACGTGGGAAAGTTTCCAAAGTAGCATGTTTTCCCTTAGACACCGAACATCTGGAACGACTGCTCGGGGGGGAGAGGGGATTTGGGCCATCAACGAGCTGCGGAGGAATGCACGTGTTTTGGATGCATGCGGCATAAACATCCAACGCATGGTGTCACGCACCGATGACCTTGTGATAAGATCAGCGGTTAACAACAAAGAACAAAAGGGGTGGCGCCTGGTTGAAAGAGTCACTTTCCATGCGTCGCACATGTGCAGCATGATAAAGAAGTTTAAAAGCACCTTAGGGATTGGAATTAAGGATTCTCTCCCCTCTCAGAAAGACACAGGCGTGCACATGACAGCCCTTCAAGTTCACACAGAAACACGCACACAAATACGCGTCACAAACTTTGATTCGGTTTGGCCGACGTCCTCACGGCGGACACGGGACGTCCCAGTGGCTCAGCGATCTGCAAACGCACACCACACAACAGCAACAACCCCGCTTGGAATCCCGCCAGGGACCCGTGTAGCACATCATCCCCCCTCGTTCTCCATTTCCTGTGCGCCTCTTTACTATCAATCAAAGGGAGGAAAAAAAAAGGCTCAAAACGTTGTTTCAGACCACACGATTTATGATCATCATCTTAGACGCTAAATTACCCGAAGAAGCCCAAAGTCAACAGCCGTGGCCGACACTGCAAGTCAAATATTGGATTAAAAGAGAAAGGTTTTTTTTTTTTTTTTAACTGAAAGGAGGGGAGCCGGAGGGCTCTGAGGGCCGGTTGGCCGGGAGGCTCTTTGGGGCTCATTGCTGCCGTCACAATGTTGACACAAGTGCTCCTTCATTTGCTTTCGGCAGGACCTCCTGAAAACTCGCACCTCCTAGCAACCCAGCTCTCTCTCTCTCTCTCTCTCACACACACACACACACACACACACACACACACACACACACACACAAGGAGAACATTCTCCCCTCTGGGCGTTCTAACGGGGGGTCGGGGTGTGATTTGGTTGGGAATGGGGAACAACAAAGAGGCGCCTCTTGCTATTCTGATGTACATCCCATCCTCTCAATGTATCAGATGGTCCCTTTGAATTAGTGGAAGCAAATCAAACACATCCAATGGTTCTGGGGCCGTTTCATTCACTTGTCCGTCCGCCTGGCCACACTTAGCCTCATTACTGCCTCTGACTGTCGCCGGACAAAAAGCAGGCGTTTGTTGTCACACTGACAGGTCTGTGAACGTGTGTGTGTGTGTGTGTGTGTGTGTGTTTATTACATAAGGGACTGAGGAAGCAGATGCCAAAATAACCCCACATCTCCTAGTTAGTGTAAGAACACCGCATGTAGATGCAGGAGGACGGAACGTTGTCTGAAGTTGAAGGCGGAGAGTGAAATGTGCTTTTAAAAAACGCGGCTGCATGAAGATACGCGGTACATAAGAACACAGGAAGAAAGGGATCGAGTCCATTACTCCGCTTTCTGCCCCACTCTGCGGCATCTCCTTTAGGATTAGACTGAAAATCATCCATCTGTGCTCCTTCCCCCTTTTCTTAAAAGCCTGGAGGTGAAACGAGCAATTACATTTGCGAGCCTCGGTCATGGAAAGGTGCTTGAAGGGTTTCTTTGTGGGCTTTGGCAAGTACACGCGCTCCCTCTCTGATGTATTAAAAATCCGACCGAGTGTCCGTGTAATGCTTCATTTGAAAAAAAAAGGGGGAATTAAATGAGCAAAAGCAAGGCAGGGAAAAGGGGGTTGTTTGAAACATGAGGAACGGAGGTGCTGACAGGAAGAAACCAGCAGCCCTCATGAGCACATGCAGACATGTTGTTTGAAGATAAACTATTAACAAAACAGCTCTAAGGGGAGAGAAAAGAAGCACACACAAGACAGGGACTGCTCACAGTTTCCCCAATTTTTTGCTCATTTCTGCAATCAACTTCAACGGAACACAACAGAGAGATGGCAGGAGGGAAGCCTGGAGAGGGTTTAATTATTTGCTAAATGACATAATGGCTGCTGAGATTTCCCTGAAGTGAACGGCGACTCCAAGAAAGCCCCAACATCCTCTTTTTGTGGCTCCATCTGCACTGCCACCTGTGTTTTATCATGAGACATCATCTTAAGGAGCAGTGCGGAATGGGAGGCATAAGGAAATAATGATGCTGAGTCCGCAAATGTTATGCATTATGTTACCCAATGAAGTCCAGAAATCAACACTGTTATCAATTTTCTTGCGGGGCCACACAAGGATTTATGAAATCACTATTAGAATATACATTCTAATATACATAAACTGTTTGAAACACACATATGGGACAATGGGATAATAGAATGATATCTCAATAATATAAACACGCAATATGTACCTTGCAAGAGATTTTATTTTAAGTGTAAACTTCGATCACACATCGAGGAGGCCAGGGAATCATAAAAGAGCATCTGCAACAAACCAAACAAGAAGAGACTTCATTCAAGTCACAAAGTTGTTTCTGCTTTATAAATGTAAGAAGCTAAATAAACGAGCCGCTGTGGCTTTGTGTTACACACGCTCAACATATCCATTCAGGAAATGACACCCAGCTGGTTGGCACGGCTAACGCCAACCTTAGGGGAGGGGGAAAAATTAGGGTTGATTTAATTGGACTTTAGTTATAAAAAAGTTATAAAGTTATAAAACAGTGCATCAGCAAACAGAAAGAGGCAAATGCAAGTGTCTGTGCAGGTGGAGTGTGACGGAGTCAGTCGGCGGGGGTCTTGGTCCTGATGGACCTCAGCCTCCTACAAAAGTGAGCCAGAGTTAATCGAGCTTTGTTTGTGGCTAAACGCATCATTTGAATATGACTCAACACGTCTGTGACATCACAGGAAGCTGTGGAGGAACCGCCCACTGCTGAAAATACGTTTTCCCCCCCCCTGTTTAAACTTGGTAACGGCAGTATCATGCCAAGTTAGAATGACATGGCATTGAATCGGGAGGATCTGCGCCAGTCAGTATTACGATGCACAGCGTCAGCTGACAGAGAGAGAGAGAGAGAGAGAGAGAGAGAGAGAGAGAGAAGTGTTGAGAGCAGGACGAATCAGCGAGATGAATATCGGTCCAGCACCAGCAAGCAAAAGGAGGCTTATCTGTCAGGTTTCATCTGCTCACCCGGCTGTGTGTATGTGTGTGTGTGTGTGTGTGTGTGTGTGTGTGTGTGTGTGTGTGTCTGTGCGTGTGTGTGAGGGCAAGTTGCAGCAAGCAGCATTTTCACTTATTGAGATGGTAAACACCTGAATGGGTTTAACTCTCGTTGCGAGGGAAGTGCTTGATCAAGTTAAGGATTATCACAAAAGGTCTCCATCTGATATTTAACCCCCCCCCCCCCCCCCCCTTTAATTAAAACAACTTATTTTCTTTCTTCTTTGTCTCCCTCTTTCCTTTCTGGTTCCTTCCCACTCTCTTTACCCCTCCCCCCCCCCCTCTGAAGCCTGACTCAGGCCATTTAGTGTGTGGGTGTTCTAGGGAGCTTTGTTGGTAAAACCAGTGGATTATCCCGATTGCTTTATGACTAAAGCCCAGCCTCCCATTACAGTGCTTTGTCATGAGGGACTCACATCTTCCCAGACACGCAACACGCACCCTGCGCCCCGGGGGCCCCGACGAGAACGCACACACACACATCACAGCCGACGGGGCCCTCGCCTCGTCGCCTGCTAAAACTCGAGCCTGGGAATGTTCCCGAAGCACGAATACACGCAAACACACACACACACACACACACACACACGAACGCCCGGTTTGTGTAGCCCGACTACAGGATGCTGTAATAATGAGAAAAAGCTTACACCGGGGGCAGCAATTCTTCATCACATAACCAAGAGCACTTTTAATTGCCGTTTACGTCGGGATAATCCGATCGGCCCTGAAATGACTCATCGGGGGAACACCTGCGCCAAGACCAGTCGCACATAACAAAAAACATCCATAACAGTGGCCACGTCGCATTGGTTTGGATGATGTGAGGCGGTTCTAAGTGCAGCACTCTGCCTTTTGTAACAGGGCTTAATGGAATATAGCTCGGTCCTGACGTTGGCTAACAGCATGGAGTTATAGCTCCCTCCTGCATTAGTGCCACAGCGAATTAATCCTCCCGACAGATCAATAGGCTTACGGTCCACACAAATTAGGCCGCGGTATCAGCCGCCTAATTTTCCTAGCCCTGTACGCCACAGACATCCCCGCCCCGAACCGCCCGACCCCTGTTTGTTTATTGTTGAGAAAGAAATCAGATCGACACACACACACGCCGTTGTAGAGGCGACGTTTTTCCTCCCGCTGCCTCTCCGTCTCTTTCCTCTCTACGGGCGCAAACGCCGACGGGGCCCTCGCTGGCCTCCACGGGCCGCGGATCAATACGTGATGGGCGTCGCACTGAGCAGATGAGCTCTCTCTCTCTCTGACTGACTCCGACCCATCCGGATTGAACACTGCCTCTTTGTGTTACCGCGGGCAGCATCCTCCGGCATCAGGGAGAGCGGAGGACTGGAGGAGGGTAGCCGGGAGGAGAGAGAGAGGGAGAGAGAGAGAGAGAGAGAGAGAGAGACGGACGGGAGAAGATGGCCCGGAAAGGAGGGGAAGAGCCGAGTGCCAAGATGTTGCACAACAACCCTCAGTCTTTCCAACAGGCAGAATTATCATTCAGGGCTAAAACACATCAACACTGATCCAATGCCCTGGACTTATAGGATACAGCTTAGCGCCCCCCCCAGCCTCCCTCCTCTCCCCTTCCCAGCAGCACATACCCACACACAACCTAAAATAAGCTTTCAGACATTCTCATTTCTGTAAATAGAGCTATGAAAAAATCCCATCACACCGGCTATCGAAGTTGTAGTAACGGTTCAAGGATGAGAGAAGTGTAGAATAATCTGATACATCCGATGGAAAAGCCCATTTCTCAGTGCTCAGTCTTTAGACGTCCTGTGGCAATATGCCCAGAGACCAGTGTGTACTGCTGACGATGCAAACCTTTTAATAGTATTGCAAATATGAAGTTTAATTTTACAAAGAGAGTACAGAGTTTTTAGCAAACGGAACGAAAAGGAGTGAACAGAGCGTTGCTCCAGGCTTAGTTTCAAATGCGGATTAATACTCTTTCGGTGAGGGTTTACAGCGCGATTGCTACAAAACTAATTACAGTGGCCATGTTATCGGTAATGATGTCACAAAACAGCCAGTGTGATTGTAGAGCATTGATTTATTTATTTATTTATTGTATTTAAAAATGGAGGCCAATGAGCTGAATCAGAAATGGGCTACACGAGCAAAACAAGCAAGTAACTTTGATAATAATTTTATATTTTACTCGACAAAATAACAAAAAGAGCATCTGCAGTTTAAAATAAAATAAAAACATAGTTACATTGACAATAGTCTGAAATTCTTCTGTTGCACCAAACAAACACAACAGCAATTGCAATTGCGGGGTTTGTCATCGCACAACGTAAAGTATAACTTCATAAACCTACACACATGTTCCCAACCCGAATCCATTCAGGATCAGCTGCTTTCACCGCACGCACTCATGGTAAAATCATTGTGAATCAAGTGCTTTTAAAAGCTCCACCATGTGGAGAAAACGGCCGAGGCCTTTAGTCCCTGCAGTCCGGCCCTCGAGAGCTGCTCTCACAATACCTGCAGCCTTAGCTTAGCGGCCGTGCCTCTGCATGACGTGAAAGGCAAAGAGGCTGCCGTCTGGCCTCAGGAGCACTTCAAAAACCCCAAAGCTGTGTGAGCAGGAGCAGAAGTGACAGACACATGCAGACACATGCACGACACACATGCACGATAAACACACACCCGTGCAATGGCCCGGGTGTGTGTGTCGCGCATAGGTGCACGTGTGTTTGCGTGTGCTTATGCATGTGTCATTTGTGTGTGCTGGATGAGGGGAGGCCTATTAAAAAGCTGCCTGAGGAGAGGGCTTTCAGTTGGGAATTCATGGTGGGGGGTGACGGACGGACGGGGGGGGGGGGGGGGGGGGGCAGAAAGGATGGCAGGGCCATTGTGTGTCAATGTTCCATCCTGAGAGCTGGAATTAGAGCCTTTTCTCCTCTGCTCTGCTGTAAGACTCTGTACCACCAAGACCCCGTGTTTAATTAGAGCTGCTCTGAGGAGACTGCCTGAAGAAGAGGAGGAGGAGGAGGAGGAGGAGGAGGGAGGAACGACGAGCGGCGAGGATAAGAAAGAGACAAACGAGGAAAAAAATAACATAATCGCCGGTGGAAAGATGGGGAAAGAGAAAAGGAAAATTGGATTCACACCGTTCGCCAATGCTGTGCAAGTTTGATTGGAAGTGTAATGAGGTGAATGACAACAACCGTGATGTGAAATATTACAAAGGTTATCCCCCGATGGTGTCATGAGAATCTCTGTAGCATCCCACTGATTGGAAACAGCAGTTAAGTTTCACACAGTGCATTTGACTTTCAGCTCTATTTACTGCCGCCCTCTGCGGTCTCCCCACATAAACAGTGCACGGTGCGCATTCGTGGGGGTTACAGCCCAATCCAATTAAGTAAACAAACATTAATGGATGATAATGAATGTGAGCATTACCTCCAAAAAGAGTGGCCATTAATATTGATGACTGTTTTTGCTCCGAAGCATTAAAAACCGAAGCAACGTCAATATTTGCCAGGGAAAATGAGCGAGAGGATGTACGTTCATCAGTGATTGGATGACTAAAAGGATAGATGGAGGAGATAAACACAGGCTGTTGATGATCTATCCGTTTAGGCTTGTGCAGTTCATTTACGTTAAATGGATTTGATTGTTATGGGTGGTAAACAACCTTTATTCCAAAACGACTAATTCTGCTAAACAGTTAATGCTTTTAAAGCCTGCTGGTAAAAGGGTTTGTCTTGTTTGTTCACTGGCAGAGCAGTCGAAGGGGATGTCTAATTAAAAAGGAAGATAATACCGGATGTCGATGTAAACTGTGCTGCAGATTTGTGTGTGTGTTTGTGTGTGTGCGCCTTTAAACTCCCACCAGACAAGCCTCCTCCTGAAGTGATGTTGATGATGGATTTTCCGGGACTCCCATGTCATAACACTGTAAAGCGATTAAATGGGAAGAAAGGCCTATCATGGGACATCACAAGACTGGGTCTAGAGCATAGTAAACACACACACACACACACACACACACACACTCCCCTAGCGTGAGGTGTGTGTTAACCCTGGCTGTACTTGGGCTTTCTCTCTTCAGTGTGTCTTAATCCTGCTGTCTGCCGCGTTCCACCTGATTAGTCTGATCATTCACTTCTGACAGGCCCATTTCTTAACCCTCAGTGCCAACACGCACACACACACACAAAGAAAGTCACAAACACACATAATACATCGCACACATCGACGATCTGACTCGAAGGGCGAGGAAATAAAAGCCCGAGGAGAATGAAGCATTGGCCCCAGTCAGTCACAAAGAAAATATCCCATCATAGTCCTCAGTTACCATCGTCACACATCACTTCACACTGGCTCATTTAGTGTGAGGCGCACACACACACAAACACACACACACACACGTAAATAAGCCTGATCAACCCACAAACATCCCTCAGGAAAGGGGTTCTGCTTCAAAATATGAATGACGAACGCCGTGTCCAGTGCTTCCTCCTGAGGCATTGCGGTGCAGAGAGACGGGCCGGTCGGAGCTCGAGGAGGCCAGAAACAAATGCAAATGTGAAGTTCGGCTGCGGGGCAGAAGCCTGGATTCCCCTTACAATGCCTGAACAATGTCGTCCTTCCCCTGTTGAGATCTAAAAGCAGTCATCAAGAGGCGTGGGGAGCAATGGCGACTGTCCCCCGTGCGGGGGACCCTTGTTGTCTCCGACTGTCACCCTCGCGCTGCAGATAAGAGTCACCGTAGTGTGTGTGTGTGTGTTCATGCATGGAGGTAAAGGAAGTGCATCCCTCCCCCTCCTGGTAAGCCATCTCTCTCTCTCGCTCTCTCTCTCTCTCATTGATCCTGTATTTCAAGCAGTTCCTGGACGACCAACCTGCTGTTAAGCACCGTCGTCGCGGTGGTGGTTGATTTATCTGAGCTCGCCGTGTCTGAACTCGTTGGGAACATTCCGCTCAGTGGCCCTAAATCACAATTGTGTACAAGGCGGATCGAGAGAGAGAGTGTGGGTGTTTTTATCCGCGTTAATGTTGAGCGTGTCCAAACCAGGTTGCTTGCACTTTACAATGAGGCACCTTTTACAACAGGTATACAAGTTGAAATAAATATAAGTTTATCCCCTAGCAGCCCCATATTTGCTTCATCTTGTAAATCCTCTGAACAGAACCGCTAAAGCTCACCAACACCGTGTTCTGAGTTGATGTAATATGTGGATACATTACTAATGAATAACCAAACGAAAGCCAGTTTTCTATTTCTAATGCTGAAACTGCTTGCTCAGATTCTGTAACCATTGGACACCAGGCTACTTGTTTGCCCCTGTCTTTGTGCTAAGCTAAGCTAAGCTAGCCAACTGCTGGATGTAACCTCAGTTTAACTTATTGAGAAGAGCTGCAAGGCATCTGTACCAAAAATACATTAATTAAAAGCCCACTGATATTTACTAGTATACATCCAGTGTTTCATGCAACAATTCATCAAGTCTGCCTTTTCAAATGTTAACTTGTTGTTAATAAACAGCCTGTGGCCCAGATGCTCAGTGATCAGTCTTTCTGATGAACTGGAGGACACGCTGAGAATAAATGGCCATCTCCAGAAATACATTTTTACAACCCTCGCAACCCCAAAGTTGTTTTCTATTGGCTTTTGTAATCCAGACAAAGGGTGACCTCATTGGAAAATGGAAAAGGAGCAGGAACGCCTTGATATTCACCTGGTGGATATTCATCCCAGCCTCACCTAAGCCACAAAGCCCAGCTCAGTCTGGACCACACAGGAGACGCTCACAATAGGGACCTGGCTGCACTTTCAAGAGGCTGAAAACAAACAAACGTCATCGATTGATTCCCTCTGTCTCTCTCTCTCTTTCTCATCAGCGTAACAATCGTCCTTCCCGCCTGAGGCAGAGGTCCTCTTTTGTTACGCGACGTCACGCGGTGCTCCAGATGACCCTACCTGAAGCAGGGGACTCGAATCCGTGTCGTCCCGGCTCCAGCCCCCCCGCCCCCCCGCTCCGGCCTTAGAGCAGCTATCCCGTTGCTTTGACAAAGCATGTAACTCATGCCTGCGCATACATACAAGTCAAGACAAAGCCTCCTATTCTCCTCGAGCGACAACAACAACACCTTTTGTCTTCTTTCACAAAAGAAAATACATTGTTTGCATTTGCCAGCATCAACTATGAAAAAGTTGCAGCGTGAGGTCACAAAGAGAGGCCTTAACAAATCGAGCACGGAATAACAACATATCAGTTAGTTTTTGGTGACATGAGTCTCTCTGAGTGAAAAGGGGTTTATTTGATTAGTTTATTTGTGCTGTTTACAGTGTCTTAGCAGGCAAGTCCGGACAGAAAAAGAAAAGAAGGCACACCTAGAATCATCAATAAGCATCTGAGCGCAGCCTTGTTTTCCTACCTGAATGCCGACTGGTTGGCAGTGAATTTTAAGAGGTTAAGAAACGTTAAAGTGAATATGGAGGTAGGGCAAAACGCAAAATGTTCTAGTACTCGTTTTATTAGAAGTGATGAAAGAGCATGAGCTGATCTACATAATGACCAGATTTGATTCAGGGCCACAACCAGGCTGAATGACGTGAATACAGGAAGTGGAGGTGCTCATTGTGACTAAACCCACCGGTTTGTGGACTGACGGTTGAAGCTTTTTGGGAGACTTTGGGTCTCTTTTGCAACTAGTGAAGACGGGAGAAGCTGAGAGTTAAGCGCAACCAAACGCTGAGTAAGACATTTTTCATCAACCAAAATGTTGCAATTCACTCTCCCGAACAGGTAAAGACTGTGACTATATGCCACACAATGACACTTAATTCTCACACACCAACTCCGCCGGCGTAGACACACCCAACACTGCAGCATCTAGACGCGAAGGCCTGTGAGCGATGTGTGTGATGATGTCGTCTACAGTGGAACAAGTTCCCACTCGTGTCAACATCTACATGCGAACATGCTACGTGTCCTCTAGATGCAAACAGAGCTGCAGCCTCCTTACACCGCTCCCACATCATCGCACCATCCTCCCCTTTCTCGTTAACATTCGCTTTCACAGCGCTCTTCATACCGACGAAGCCAGCGGACAAAACCTGCCCCGGCATGGTGACGCGCAGGTAATTGCAGAGGAACGTTTGGAGAGGAAACATGGAACGAAGAAGTACTTCTAAAACTGGGTTTTAACTGAGCTCCAGCTCGCAGCTTTAACCTGAAGACTGAGGTTATTACAAACCCTTAATTGGATCATAGTCCAGTTGCAATAATTTGCCTGGTGCAAACATTTAAATTGCGCCGAATAGCTGCAAATATAATTAATCTACTGCGTATTTTTAATCATCCACCCTAGTTATTCATTTGGTCTTTTATATTTTAGAATCAAATACCTAATCCAGATAATATAAAAAATACTGACATCTCACTGTTCACGCTTGAGGAAGAGGACGTCAGCTCAAACCGCAGCGACTTCTTCTTTAAAAAAGGCAGCTGACGTTGAGCCACGTCCTGGCGCCGACCCGCGGCGCACAGAAAGGAGGACAAACCTTCGAGTGACTTTTACTGGCGAGCCAAATGGCGGCCGAGGCCTGTGGACAGGCTGTCCAGGGCCGGCCCGGGGGACAGATGGACGGAGGGGGGGACGTGCGGCGTTGACAATGTGCGCCGGGTGCAACGCGGGAAGAGGTTTAAGACAAAACCCGCAAGCTCGTGTTTTCCGGCACGTTTAACAGATGCAAACCCACAAACATCGGCCCCTGCGATCGCCACGCGGGGCCTCTGTTGCTCTTCTCCTCGTCCTGTTGGCTCTTTGCAATTAAAACAAACGGGTCATTAATTAATCGCCGCGGGCAACAGGACACGAGAGGAGTTAATCAGTGTGGATGGATGGACTGCTGGGAAAGAGCGCGACACACAAACACACGTACACACACACACACACACACACACACACGCATGATCACTTTCACAAACCACTGACATTTTTGAGATGTGAGCCTCCGGTAAGACGGTCGTGAGTAAAATGAGAGAAAATAGCGGGACTTGATGAAAAAGCAGCTTGATCATTGAATCGCGTCGTCAAACTGTGCCGAGCGGCGGTTTCTTCCTGAGAGGAAACTTCGGTTGGAGCCTCGCCTCCGGCCATCAACACTCAGAGCAAGACGAGAGGAGCTTTTTTGTTTTTCTTCCCAGCCTGCGATGGCACAGCTCAGTCGTTGAGACTGCTGACACATCGTTTAGGTGAAGTGTGTACAGATACGACTTCACCGGCAGGAGAGAATATCAAACACGTGCCGCACCACAAATCACAAAGTGACGAAAAACTACGGAGGGAAAAGTTATCCTGGATTAAACACAATGCTCTGTTTATATTTCTCCAGTAGGTGGCAGGCTTTTAATCATTGCAGCCCACTTGGCTTTTCACTCTAAACTAGATCCAACACGCAAAATGAATAATAGGTTCAATGGAAAAGAACCAACAAAAGGCCCACTCCGTCACACCTCTGATGCATCCTCCTGAAGGGACACGTCCTTCCTGCGTCCATTGAGTCAGAGCGGAAGAGGTGTTCCTCCTTCGGACATCCCCTTCTGCTCCTTTAACCTCCCCCGTCTGCCCTTCCGATGTCTGTCAGCGCTGAAAAACAAAGACAGAGCAACGGGGAGGTGAGCTGGCCGACACGTCAAAGGACAAGAGAGGGCCGGGGGGCGACAACAATGACACAGGATGCGGCTTGTTCTGTCCGCCGCTATCTGACCCTCCACAGGGGCCACGAGAGAGGAAGGAGACAACGTCGAGCTAAAGCTAACATCCCCACCTGGACCGACCCGAAGCCCGGTGTATGGGGGGAGTTTTTTTTGTATTACAAAATTCTAAAAAGTAAACATTCCTGCTAAAAAACTTCTTATTTTAGTTCATAAAAGATCCAAAGTCTCCCTCATAAAGTGAACAGATTAGAAGACATGAACCCCACTGGGACACAAATGAGTTGTGACTAGTATACCCTAGGAGAAGGAATGCATGCATCAGTCGGCCAGAGAATTTGATCTAACAGCAGTAATGTTATACTCACTCGCTAAGTGGATTTATTTATTTCTTACTGCACTTTTGGAATCAAATTTCCTCCCATCATTAAGGTAATTACTCGGATAGTCTGCGGCAACGGAGCCCGAGACCAGACCAACTACTGTAATTGAATCAGAAAGACTTTCTTTCGCTGTCTGCTCAGAGAGCAGACGGCCAATGGATGGACAGATAACTTTAGCCCTTATAGGAGAAAATGTTATATTTACTACTCTGTGACTGGAGCCCGTGAACTCCTGGACCTTTGATTTAAGAGGCCGGATTCAAATGAATTGTGCATGGGGATTTTCCCCACCAGGTGGTGGTGCAGGGCAACCGTAAACCTTCCCAGGGACAGATGAAGACGAGGGCGAGGAGCGAAGGCCCTGCAGGCTGAACATAAAGCAACGCCCCTCATGTTTATTTAACCGCAAACGGAGCCCCGCCTCTTCTGTTCCACTCGCATTCTTCTGTTCAGTCCTCGGGCTTATTTGTCGCAAACACAAGATATCAGGAGCAGATAAGCTCGCAGGCCACTAAAAGGTGGATAATTCCACAGTTTGATTTCCTATCAGGAGCCCAAGGTCAAGTGTGGTATTAGAGTGCAGCCACAGACCAGTATGCCGTTAAATGAAAACCTTCTGACTCAATTTTCTCCTTAACAACTACAATAAATCAGAGAAGCGCCACCGCTGAGACGAGCGCGCCTCTGACCCGCGGCTCTCCAGTTTGTTCCCCAGCCGGGCCAGTTAGTTCAGTATTGATTCTCTGTCTTTCTGTGACACCACTATAACCATCTGACCTATGACTGCTGAGCTCGCAGCGCCGGCCTAACAATCCACGGCACGGCGCTCCGAGAGGGGAGAGGGAACGGCAGGACTCCAGACTGTGGTGCTTTCAGTAAAAACGTGGAGTACTCGTGCCCTGTACATGCTCGGGCTCTTACACCTACCCCCCACACACACACACATACACAGACACACACACACACACACACACATACGTTTTTAAACTGTCGTGGAGCTTTGATAAATTATTCAGTCCTGTGGCACCTTGCAGAGATTTTGGGACTTGGCAGGCAGTCAAAATTATTTTTTTTTTTCTGTTTAAAAATGAAACCATTGAAGGGCTTTCAAAGGAGGAATGAATTGCCAAACAGGGCAACGGGGCCAGGGCCTAAGAGCCTCTGACCACAGGGGCCTCAGACCCAGATAAAATGGAGCCAGCGCACCTTGGCACAGGAGTGATTGTTACAAATCCAAAACATAGAGTAAATATATAATAGTCCAGTAGCGGAAGCAGTGCTTTCCATGCCTTAAGGGACCTCGTTGGATGTGCATATGCTTTTCAGATCTTGCTTTTATCTTGTGAAATGTTGGATTCTTTCAGGCCTCTAAAAAAAAAAAAAAAAAAAAAGAATCTGGCTGATGTGCTCAAATGATCCCCACCCTAGTCACAAGACACATCCTGAGCTGATGAGTCACAAGTGGACATTCCTTCATTTCAAGAGGACATTGACGTGTCCACTGACATTGAAAGAGAAGTAATGTCCACTTGGGACCCATCAGCTGTTCACACAAGCCCCAAAGCCCCGACTGACCCGGGAAACGTGTTCCGGACTTCAAAAGCAGTCTTCTACTTCTATGGGAGGATAATAAAAAGTATTACTTGCAGTCCGCTGCCATGCAGCTGCATATCCGTGCGTGCTCCGGCAGGCCCCCGCTTATGTGATAAAATGATCATCCAGCTCAGAGATGGGCTCCCACCTGTGTGGAAGTAATTACGGTTTCACTCCTCTCCCACAGTTATTGGGAGCGAGACCATAACTCTGAAAGTGAGACACTACCTACACTTTGGCCTGCCTGATGGAGAGCAACACAGCTGCACATTCGCACCGGTGCACGGCCGTGCATTTCGCCTCCGCACACCAACGCAGGCGCAGGAAAAGCATTGCACACAAATACACTAAATAAAAAGGTCATTTGCTTGTAGTTTAGGCCTCATTTTGAGAGATTTATTGCACTCTAATAAGTATCAATGTGATTTAATACAGCAAGTGATATGAATTTTTACACAAATGCACAATTTAGGACTTCTGAAATCTGTAAAACAGTAGTGAACATGATCCAATATAGAAAAATATATTAGTCGCCCCAAGCAGCAAATTCCCACCAGAAAAAAAAAGACACAATTCTTGAGGTTTATAATTGACTGGGGGACACACTAAATCTGAGAATGGCAAGAATCTTAATATGTTCCATAAGCCATGTTAGAGTTTAGAGGTAGACCACAAAAATGAAACATACACCATTCCAAATGTCTCAAAGAAAAGTCCTGGAAGACCAATTCAAGAACAGCTGTTTGTGCTTGCGTCTGTCTCAAGAAGGGAGTTCCTCAGATAGAACTCGACTTGATAGATGAATAGATCTCAATAAACGTCATTTCGCAAATCCATTACACGCAAAGTTTATTCCCCCCATTCAACAGTCAAGATAAAATATTTGGGTGGCATATCATTCGACATTTATTGCATTGCCAAATTCCCAAATGTATCTATTGGTGAAGAAATTATTATCATGGAGCTTATTTGAGTCCCGGCCCATCAGGTTTTTGTTATTCACTCGTCGTCACTCATCCAGTGTCAAACTGCATTGCCTGTACAAGGTGTGTTCATAGGGAAGAACTGTGTTTACTTTCAACCTGACAACAAAAATACAGCAAACTCCAATTTAAAAAGTAAAATGATTCCAATTCATTCAATTCAGAGAAATACATTCTACTCTGAAAACAAAAGAAAAAAAAACAATGTGCATTTGTGAAGTAAATGCAAGACGTCAAGCTTAAATTTGGCGTTAAAACATCTATTCAAATACTCTACTGCACTTCCTGCCCGGCCAGTGCTCAGCCGGTGTGTCTACTATGCAAAGCAGAAATGTGACACTGGCTTTAGGCCACGAAAGTTTTACCTTTATGAACACACCTCATATGTACACACGCGCACCAAGACAGAGGACAGGCGGTGCTATTAAAAATCAAAAAGCAAAAAAAAAAAACATTTTTCTTTGATAATTTATTTCAGCCCAAATCTCCCGTTGGACAGTTTGATTCCATTCTGCCTGTTTCAGCGTATCCCAGAGAAAAACCCATTTAAAAACAGGGGATTTGTCCCGTGTCCTGGTTTGCCGGATGTTTTGTCTGCCGTTCATCTTCTCCCAGCCGCCGAGTCTTCCTCGAAGGCCCTGTTGTCATAGTGACGCTGATGGTTGTCCTGGTCGGGGCCCGGCCGGTCTGCCAGTGGGACTTCGTACATGGGCTCTTCTCCTGCAACCGTGATCACGGTGACCTCTGGTGGTGACTGGAGAGGAAAGCTCAGTTTGGTTTCCTCCTCAACCCCCAGGGCCTTCAGGATGTCGCACTTGCACATGGGGCAGGTCCTCCTCTCCAGCAGCCAGGGCTCAATGCAGGCCTTGTGGAAGATGTGGTCGCACGTAAGCACCGTCACCACCTCCCCTGCCTTGTAGGCCTCGATGCACACGGCGCAGACGTGGGACTCGGAGGCCGTCACCTCATCCGACGCCTTGAGTTTGCGCACCTGCAGGCGGCCGATCGCCCTCTTGGCCTCCGATTTCAGCCTCCTCTCGGCGCGCCGGTGCGCGTTCAGGCTCCACAGGCGGTTGGCGGAGATGAACACAAAGTAAGCGATGGAGGCGGCCGTCACGATGAAGAAGGCGATGGAGAGAAAGTAGAGCCAGTACGTGTCCATCCAGGGTCCGTGAGGGCTGCCCACTTCGATAACCATCGCCACCGGCGTCCCGTTGCTCACCAAACGCACAATCTCCAGGCCCTGCGCGTTGCCGATCATGATGGCCACGATGTCAGCGGCGTCCCAGTGGTCCATGTGACTGGTGCGGTTGCCACTGCCGTCCAGGTTGTACACGACCACCGCGCCTGCTCCCTGGCGTTTGGCGGCGTTGATCTTCTCGCTGAAGGTGCAGTTGCCCCTCTTGACCAGGGCTATCCAAGGCGGGGAGCTGGAGTTGCGACTGTAGACGGGCCCTGAGCTGCAGCCCATGGGGTCTCCCTTGGGAAGAGCAACGACGCCCTCGGCTTTCCCCAGGAGAGAATGGCGACCGAACACGCCACACTCACAGTACTTGTCCACGGTCCCGTTGTTGCCGTTCGGGTAGATCAGTTCCACCACGGCCGTCCAAAACAGAACGGCCGCTGAGCAGCGAACGAGCCCCGACAGGCACAGCAAAAGCAGGAGGGAGCGTTGCGTCGTACTACCCATGGTAACGCTCGTCTGGAGAAAAGAACACAACAACACGTAGCCCTTTGTTAGCTTCTTCAAAACTCGCTTTGTTAGTCCCAGTTCCTGGTTTTGTGCGAAGGGACGGCGGTCCGAAAGGCGTCTATGGTTTCACCCGAGCCGCGGTCTGCTGTAATATGATATGAGCCTTCTGGTAACACAACACAAGCTGTGCGTCAGCCAGTCACCTCTCGTTATCTTCCTGAACCTTGAACACTGAGCACTCCCCTCCGGAGGGCAGGGTGTTGGTATTCAGCAAGTGGAAGTGCACAAAACACAGCAACCTGCGCAGTTTCTCCAAGGGGGCAAGGAACAGCGAGCAGGAAAGCAAAGACGCGATAAGCAAATGATAAGGTTTCGTGGACTTGGCTCAGCAACACGGAGCAATCCTGTGAAAGTAATAAAATCTGCTGACTCTCCGTTGTGTAATGATGAGCCAAGCAGCTTAACCAGTTATGCTTGTTTCCTTCCCCTATTTCTGTGGCGCAGGTTTGAAAACCAAGTATCACTCCTCTGTCTTGAGATGGATTGTCTTGCGAGACGGACACTTTACTTCCCCCACACATTTTAACAAACACACATAGAACTGGTTTAAAATTGCACACGCACTGTAATAAATGGTGTTTGTGTTTAGATGCCTTAAAGCACTGAAAGAGATTTATTCCATGCAGGACGACTGAGAGGAAGACGGTATTGCAGAGTTTCCATTATATCTTCTTTCAATTCAAAGCGTGCACACACACACACACAAACACACACAGGAGGCTTCCAATGACAAATGAGATGGGGAGGGTTCAGGCCAAGCTGCTGTTTTACCATAGTTTTTCAACACACACACACACACACACACACACACACACACACACACACACACTGTGGTTTTTCTTAGAATGTGCCATTAAACCTGTGATAAAAAAAGAGCCCGGTATTTATTTTTAGACGACTGCAGCCTGCAGTTCTCGATAATGTCATCAATGCTCCAGCTATGACCCCTAACTTCTGGAAACTGGAATCATTACCAAGACTCAGTGGAAATGAAAGGCTCCATTAATACCATGTTATTCGCGGAAGAAGAAAATAAGTGTTTTTCCGTTTGGTGCAGCTTTAGGAATCACATTTTCAAGAAATCCTGTAAATTACATCCTGTAACACTTTCTGCTTCACTGCTGACATCTGCTGCTCGAAGACAGTGTTTGCAATACTCACAAATAATCACAGGGCTACACACCACAATGAGAGCTGATAGTGTAGGTTGCGAATGTTTTGTCCCCAATATTTATGTGATTTCACTAATATTCCATGTTACAGGCGAGATTGGTGATGAAAATAGACCCACATATAACGTATACATATAAGACATTATTAAATAGATCATCTTAGGAATGAATACAGGCAAATATACGGTATATTTTACAAAGAATGTGAAAGAATCAGTGAAAACTCAGTGGGAAGTTGCATTATAATATAAAATGTAAATGATGTAGAAAGGCTGTACAAATAAATGGTAGACCTTAGAACAAATAATATTTTGAGATCACAGGAATGAAATAATAGAATAAACTTAGTTATTGTGAAAACAAGTAGAATTCCATTCATTTTTCAGGACTTTTAGCTGAGGTTTGAAAATGTATTGGATCGTTTAGGAATATCGTAGTTGCACTAGATTCCGTCGCAAAATGCATATGATTATTTGTTTTATTATTCAATTCATTTCAACATTTTAAATCCATCTAACATCTAGAACGATCACACACATTCCTTAATTGTTAAAAGTAGTGAAACTTCAAAAAGTGGGTTTAAAAAAGAAACCAACGAACCCGATCCGATTGCACCACAATGTGGTGCCATTCACTCAATGTTCACGTCTATCATTGACAAGTAAACAAAACTGTTTTGATTCCAAGTCATCCATCATAACAAATACCCGTATGCATAATCAAAACGCCGAGAAGACTTTCAGGGAGTTTATATTTTGGCAACCGCGAGGACGTTATGCTTTGCATTCGTAATCAGCTCCTCAAAAACACGCAATGGTCTCTGTTCGGTGCTGGGAAATTAACATAGAAAATAAGGAAAGACACTCACGACTTGCTGTGGAATCTCCGTCCAAGAGAGAAGTCCAGTGAAGACAGATTGTCCATCTGTTGAATGTCTCCTGAGTGGCTCCCTGGTCTTTGCGGGGAAGACGTGGGACATGTCCAAACAAGCCCCAGGCCGTGTCCCCACCCCTCCGCCCCCCCCCCCGTTCACCCCAAAAGGGTGAACCCTTTTACAGGCGTGTATATTCACACCTCACTGCAGTAAGTCAGCTCAAACCCAGAGTTTCAGTATTTACATGAGTGAGTGTAAGTTAATGTCACATCTGTGTTGTTATGGTTGCTGTACATATATAATGGTATCATGTGCGATAAGTCAGAAAAACACACAGTCAGGCTGCAACAAAGTGCTACGTTTGTTGTTGTACAGGCCGGCTGCCGTGTTCGCCTCTCACCAGAGGCGGCTAGCGGAACGTTTTCTAGGCAGTCCGATCGACTTCAGCGGACACCCCGGAGGGATTTAATGCAAAAAATGTACAAGGTATCTCAAGCGAACTTTGCTCTTTTGTCCTTCTGGCAAACGGCTCCACGACCTTCTTATCAAAGTCAGGAGCGTCGCCGACAAGAGAACGCGCAAGCTCGGGGCAAAACTAAAGTCGCCCCAGTCGCCCCATCGCCCTCTCTTGGGCCACGTGTGTTTCTGTCCTTTGCACGGTCAAAGACGTGTGTGTGTGTCAAAGTGGGGTTTTCTTTTATAATGAGAAGGAGGCGGCCCCCCTGATGGGCCTCAGGCCGGAGCATGTTCAAGCCGACAGTAATGAGTCGCAACTCGTGACCCCCCCCCCCCTCCCCCCCCCGACCCCCCCCCCGGGTTTAAGCCACGGCAGACCTTAAAAGATGCTGTTTCCCCGCAGTAATCTCCCTCCCTGCAGCTTGTAGTCGTAGTCGTAGTGTTAGATGTTAGATGCCGCGCTTGCAAGCAGCCTCGGCCCCGCTTTTAAATATCTGCAGGCTTGTTAGAGTGAAGAGACATATGACTTCTTGGGATACCTGCTGATTTCGCTTCACTGACGACCAACCACCATGAATAAGAACAGGCCTGCAGCTCTGCAGAAAAAGAGAAAAGATTTCATACCTTACTTTTTAGGATTCGTTATATTCTTATATTGCACCGTCCATCTTGTATCCTTTACAGCAAAGGCGGCAAAGGAAACCCATCCCAGCAGGGTGCGTCGGGCTCTCGGTAAGAATCCGATTTTTGCTTATTTTATCAGTGTGTGTGTGTGTGGGTTTTTTTTTTTTTTAATCTCCCAAACTCTGTTTTGGTATTCAGATCTGTTTAGCGTGTCACTATAAATGTCACAGTGTGATCAAGTGTGTCCGTGTTTGCCCTGTAATCCTCATGTCTTATTGGCATGAAAGTAGCGTGTAACCTCCATTGAGACCTCAAACAATCCGCTGCTGTTTATGGCGACGCTTTTTGTCAGTGACGTGTGTGTGTGTGTGTGTGTGTGTGTGTGTCCTGCTGTTTCAGAGAATGAGACCGAATGCATCCCATCCCAGTCCTCCGAATTCCCCGACGGCTTCTTCACGGTGCAGGAGAGGAAGGACGGAGGGCTGGTTATTTATTTCATGGTTATTTTCTACATGCTTCTGGCTGTTGCAATAATCTGCGACGATTACTTTCTGCCCTCCTTGGAAGTGATCAGTGATCGTAAGTGGCACGTCGTTGCATTGCGTCATCACATGGTCTGGAATGCTGTGATATAATTGTGGGACTGATGAGGATTTGTGAGATTACTACTACAAGCAAAGGATCAGAGAGCAAAGATGTTAAGAAAAAGCTGGTCTGAATATGTGGACTATGTGGAATATGCTGTTTAGTTTGTTTAAATGATTGAACTAAGCTTTAAGCTGGATATTAATAAAAGTAAAGAACTTTCACAAGCCTGTAGTTGTGGTGCTTCCACCTCCATCGTCATTCAAATTGACTAATGATTATTTTCACAATCAACTCGTCTGTCGTCTGTTTTTTTTTCTTAACAATCTTACAAAATATTGAAAAATACGTTTGGAGAGTCAATGGGGACGTCCTCCATTTTTTTTTGTTTTGATTGACCCACACACCAAAGTATAGTTACATCCAACTGAGGAAAGAAAATCCTCAACGTAATCATAATGATGTAATTGTTGTGAACAAGCTGTAAACTTAACTTATAAACGCACTGGCTTTGGACCAATAACATGCCAGAACAACTTGAGAACTGGCATTAAAATCTATATTCCACATCAGAAGCATCATTTGTCTTTGCCCGGTCACATTAGGAGTCATGTGTGCTGTTGTTGTTGTTGTTGTTGTTGTTGTTGTGCAATCAGCTGCTTCCGTTACTTTGTGTGAATTGCCTTCTGCTCTCGATGTGTCCCAGGCCTGGGACTGTCTCAGGATGTAGCGGGAGCCACATTCATGGCCGCTGGGAGTTCCGCACCCGAACTGGTCACAGCCTTTCTGGGTAATTTGATGCATCCTTGACGGTGGCGCCGGCCTGCTGCACATCGCTGCCGCTGCGTTCCCTCTTTATTTTCTCCCCCAGACGTGTTCTCTTCTTCGTCCGCTTCTTCGTTTAAAGCCCTTTTTCCACCCGTGTCAGGTGTGTTCGTGACGAAGGGAGACATCGGGGTCAGCACCATCGTGGGATCGGCGGTCTACAACCTGCTGGGAATCTGCGCAGCATGTGGCCTCTTGGCCCCTTTGGTACGTTGCGAAACACTCACACTCTTGCAAAGGTGGACTCTCTACGTAAGAGCTGCACCTTCACCGGGTCACGGCGGGAAGACGCGTTGTACAACTTGTTTTGGTGAGCTTACGAAACATGGGTTCTTGCTTCCCTTATCAGGCCGGGCGCCTCACCTGCTGGCCACTGTTCAGGGACTGCTTGGCCTACGGCATCAGTGTTTCTGCCGTTATCGCCATCATTTCCGATAACAAAGTCTACTGGTGAGTTTCGAGTGCGCGTCGAGACGTGCTTGATCTACAGCCCTTACAGTACCCACATGGGAAGGGGGGAGGTTGTAAAAGTCAGTCAGATGATTTGCTGCCTCATGTGACACTAAGAAGACGTACTTTGCTGTGACTCACTGAGATACAGCTGTGTGAATAATCCCTGAATAAGACGCGGTCCCACCATAAACACGGCGAGGGCAGCGGCAGTGCTGCTCATTGACAGGTTTCCTTGTGTATCATTTTGGTGAGAGTTCGAACCAAAACTTTACTGAATACAAAAACAACGGCTAAACCAAATATATTGGTGTGAGGGATCAACCTAGTCATTTTTAGGAATAAGTACTAAAGTGATTCCCCAAATAGTGCAAAATTTGAGCAAATCTAGAAGAGCGGAGACAGAAGTTGCTCTTATTAATTCTAAATTCTCCATTTCAGTGCATATTAACGCTATAAAAGCCAAAATACATCAAATTCACCTGCTTAAAATGTTTACGGAACATTTGGCTAATGCTCAAAAAGACCAATAAATTTCACTTGAAGCACCCAAATTCACTCCTTCGATGTTACCACCTCTGCTGAAGTGGGTGTGGGGACGTTATTCCCCGCTCATATCCGCCCCCGAGACAAATGTCCAAGAAATACCTTTTGTTTGCAGGTACGACGCCGCGTCTCTGCTGCTGATCTACGCCGTCTACATCGTGGTCCTGTGCTTCGACCTACGCGTCAGCGAGTTCGTCCTCCGGAGGCTGAGCCCCTGCTGCGCCTGCCTGGGCGGAGGCTCCGGCGAGAAGGCCGAGACGCAGCCTCTGACGGGCTGGAGCGACGACGCCGGCCTGCGGGTCCACAGTCGCTCCAGGACCGACAGCGGGATCTTCCAGGACGACTCGGGCTACTCTCACCTGTCCCTCAGCCTGCACGGCCTCAACGAGATTCCTGAAGGTAAAATAAAAAAAAAAAAAATACATAAATAAATAAACATGCACTTTGATTGTTTGAGCTTGATGTCACCCACGCTCGCGTTTCCAGCGCAGCACAAGAGCGTGTTCGCCGTGCCGGAGAGCGACCTGAAGCGGATCCTCTGGGTTCTGTCTCTGCCCGTCATCACGCTGCTCTTCCTCACCGTGCCGGACTGCAGGAGGAGGTTCTGGAAGGGTTGGTTCATGGTGACCTTCTTCATGTCGGCCGTGTGGATCTCAGCCTTCACTTACGTCATGGTGTGGATGGTCACGGTTGTCGGTGAGATTGTCGTTTATTGTTATTTATTTTTTTCGCATTTCGTACTTTGTGTGTTACTGTGTGTGTGTGTGTGTTCTTCAGTTCAGCTGCAGGTGTAAATCTTGTGCACCGCGTTACAGAGCTTTCGTAGATCACAAGTGTTTGACACTTGTGAGAAAAAGCTACGCAGCTACGCAGAGTCGAATCACATGGTTTAAGGGGGGGTGTTATTGGAGCTCAGCATGACCGGGATTACGCCCGGCTTCACCTTTGAGGAAACAGTCATGTGAGCCCCGTGTGTGTGCGTGTGTGTGCGTGTGTGTGTGTGTGTGTTTGTTCAGAGGTACCCACAGGCACTGGTCTAGGGGAAGAAAACTGAGCTAGGATCAGCCCAACACGGGGAAGCCTCATCACGAGACACCGGTAGCTCCACTGGAGCATAAAGAGATGATTCTCTTGTAGTCGGCGGACTTTAGTCTCATGAAAGAGCAGCATGGGACTGACGCACACTAGTCTATTCACAATGTTGGTTCAAAATCCTCAAAATGTCCCCCCAACAATCGTAGCTGGACGAATGTCCTCTGTAAAACCCACCTGTTGGGTTTCATGAGACGCCGATTTGCTCGAACAAATCGAAGGCAAGTAGTCCAACACAAACTGTAACACGGACCAAAACATCAACTGCACACGTCGTTGGATTTGGTTGTTCCATTGGGCGTGGTTCCGCTGTTGGAATTTGTAGTTGTTAAATCCTGCCGCAGGCCTGAGTGACTAGTGAGATTATGGAGATTATCTATTAAAAATCAGCTGCTGTTTTTTATCACCCTGCGGCTCGTTCCATGTTGTCGCTGGATGTGGACTTTGATTTGAGGGATCCGGGACAGATCGTAAAGCCCCCTCAAGCAAATTTATATGTTCATTTTCTTTATTATGGAGCATGCACAATAAATGGAGTTAAAATTGATCTGATTGAATGCGTTTCCACAGGCGAGACCCTCGGCATCCCCGATACAGTGATGGGACTCACTCTCCTTGCTGCTGGAACCAGCATACCAGACACCGTCGCCAGTGTGATGGTGGCCAGAGAAGGTGAACATCAGTTGCCATTCCCAGGATAAAGTCTGGAGCATTTACAAGTTTGGGTTTGCAATACAAAAGGTTGTTTGTTGAAATCCTGTAATAAGTGGCGGAGCCGCTGCACTTCCTGAGTCACTCGCGTAACCATGTCATTATTAAGAGTTACCTGCCACCTGAGCTCCCGCTAAAAGAGATTTAAGTGGCAACTGTTGATTACTTATTCACTTTGCCGACCCCCTTTTCCATTAGCCCTTTTAGAAATGACCAGAAAAACAAAAAAAGGAAACACATTTTGCTTCAGTGAGGCAGGAATCCAGTCCATGAACGTTGTTTTCTGTCCATCAGGGAAAGCCGACATGGCCATGTCAAACATCGTGGGCTCTAATGTTTTCGACATGCTGTGCCTGGGCCTGCCTTGGTTCATCAAAACCGCCTTTGTGGACACCAACAACCCGGTGGAGGTCAACAGCACGGGCCTGGTCTTCATCTCCGCCACGCTGCTCCTCTCCATCGTCTTCCTCTTTGTCGCCGTTCACATCAACAGATGGAGGTTGGACTGGAAGTTGGGACTCGTTTCGCTCTTCTGCTACATCGTCTTCGCCACTCTGGCCATCCTCTACGAGCTTGGGATTATTGGGAATAATCCCATCAAACTGTGCAGCGACTGAGAGCTGAAGCCACACGACGGAACTGTGAAGTCTTAAGGGCGCAACCGCGGCACGCGAGACGTGTGCTGGTCACGTCTCATGATCAGCGGATCCTCTCCAATGTACTCCTTCATTTGAATGAGAAAGTCTGACCAAACTTGACTGGTATGGTTTGTAGATTATAATTATATATAATATATATATTATATATAACTGTTCCAGAAGCCACTGCAGTTTAAATATTTCCAGGACTGATGAGTCAGCGTAAAGTAATAAAAGGTTTCCACTAAACTTGTTTCCTTGTCCTTCTTTTAAAGTGGGCCACTTTAGGGAGAGGGAAGTATTTACACAACACAGAGCTTAACTGATAAGGTTATATGAGCAAGACTTTATGGATTGCCAGGAAGATAGAAATTAGCAACAAAAAAAACTTTCCACCTGTCTTTGTCTAAAAGATAACGGAAATATAATAAAATGGGATGACAAGGGATAAAATTCAAATGTTGTTGTGTCTCCAGGCCCGTGTCCACTGACTTAGTTCACCCTCGCCTTAGTGGGCACAGAGCCTGACCTTTGGGCAGCCACCAAGCGTCAGTGTGGAGCAACGATGGAACGTGGAATCCTTCATCAAGAGATTTTACTACGACCAAGTTCAAAAATTAAAAAGTTTATTCATCCAAATAAAACTTGCTGACAAGGTTTACAAAACAAAGACATAAGAACTATGTAGTTTATATATATATATATATAAACAAAACAAAAAACTGTGGCCACATGGAGATATGAAATAATTGTGTTTTTAAAACAAAACAAAAGCTCATCGGCAAAGAGGGCTGAATGTGGAAGTGTGTTAGCGGGACTTCTACAAAAAAAAAAAAAAAAAAACTAGGCGTTCCGATCGATACGGACGTCCACCTCTCGGCCGTTGATCTTGGTTCCATTCATCATCCTGCACGCCTTCTCAGCGCTTTCTGGACAGTCAAACCTCACCGTCCCACAGCCCTTTGACTTCCCGTTCTCCTGCTTGATGTCAGAGAACATCACCTGGCCTGCAGCAGACGAGGTTCAAACAAACGCACATTTTAGCATTCGGGTCCAAAGGTCATGCATTATGAAATGTAATTTCTATGAGGGCTTCTAAAATTAGCACTAAAGAATTAACACTAAACGAAAGACTCACCGCAGTGACTGAACTTCTCCTTCAGCTTTTGCCATGTCAGGTCATAGGACAGCTGCAAATCACACAGGTACCATTCAGTCAATACATTTGTCAACATTACCTTTGACAGGCAAAACTATGTCATTGCTGACCGTTAAAAGCTTCCTGTGAACTCGAGCACCATCTTGTTTATCTAAAAGCACACAAATCATGAACTAATTCACAGAATCATTACCATTCATATCGATGCATGTCAAGCATGGCTGGTTTCCCGTTAAAACCTTACTAAGTACCGGCGCATCAAGGCATAGAGAAAAGGCATCCATCAACGAAACGGTCGTTTTTTTAAATTGGGGAGATCTTTGAAACGGCGCCGCAACTTGTCTCTACCGGCAAAAGTTCATCGACCACACTTACATTTCGCACAAAGATCTGGCAGCCTCCTTTGGACCCGGAGAGCCTCTCAGACATGCCTCCGCCCATGTGACTCGGTCCTCCACCGCCATAGCCGCCAAAGCCACGGTTCATGTCCATTCCCGACATGCCCATACGGTCATAGCTGGACCCCATGCGGTCCATCGACATATTACCTATTCCACCACCTGGATTAACAAGAGAAATACCAGCATATCGAAAAAAAAGAAAAAAAAAAAAAAAACATATTTTGGTTCATGTATGTGCTGAAGGGCTGAAGTGTAGTAGAAAGCAGAGGGTGTCGTCATTATTAAATAAAGACACATGCAACAACACAAAGCACTACGAGCCTGCCTCCAAAAGAGGAGGCCGTGTTTTTTTTTTATTTTTTTATGTAGAAGCTCATTACATATTCGCATAAATACCATTTCAGTTTAGACGTTATAGTTCATTTTTGATGTAGCTTACAAGTACCTCCAAAGCCAATCGTCACACACAGTATGGAGGAGGAATGGTAGTATTATTAAATAAAGTATTATTAATCCATATTCAATACTAAATTTTCCATAATACCAATAAATTGTTAGCAGCTGTGCTTTTCTGCTCTCTGAAGTAAAAAAAAAAAAAAAAAGAAACTTAAATCTAAAATGTTATGATGACTCTAAAATGAATTTAACACATTAAAAAACCCTGTAAATATAACGATGAAATACCTATTCCAGTTCCCATGTGCCCCATTGCACCACCGCTCATGCCTCCTCCAAAACCTCCACCTAAGGAAGAGAATGCAAGTCTGTTTAGATGATAAGCCGACAACATCCCCTCAGCAAACACAAAAAAGCAACCTCCTAACTCAAACTCAAAAACACACAGAGGAACAGACAAAACCACCACCGTGCACTAAAGGTGTGAGAGGACTTACCCATTCCGCCAAAAGAGTCAGTGAATCCTCGATTCATCGGCATGTCACTGTGGCCAAAGTCTCGATCCATCCCACCGATTCCGGACCGGTACACATCTCAATACAGGAGGAAAAAAATAAAAGCAACTTAAACTTAAGTAACCAACAGCCCAAAGGTGTGTCTCATGGGTTTACAGGATCACTTACCTCCCATCCTGCCACCCGGCGCCATGTCTCTCCCTCCATAGCCTCCCATGTTCCCCATGCTGTCCATGCCCCCGAAGCCGCCGCCACCACTCATACCTGTCAGAAGCAGCACTTCGTTTGAACACTAGTGTCTCCTTCCCCCAGCACAGGAAAAGAAACTCTGGTAGCAAAAGTCATACCTCCTCCAGGTCGGTTCATTCCGCCGTAACTTTGAGCATCCATCCCTACGGCGAGAGACGACGACAGTCAGGCCATGCAAAGTGTGTCCATTTATAGCCATTGGGTACACGTCCCAGGAAGGAGGCCAATTTAAAAAACACTGTACAAAGGCGATCTGTTTCTCTCCAATAAGCATTTGTCTAAAGACGGACAGAATAGCAGGTGTGTAGTCAGCATTTCTGCACAAACAAAACTGACCTCCAGGCCCCATCGAGCCCATGCCGCCTCTGCCTCCTCCTCCACCTCCTCCTCCTCCTCCACCGAGACGGTTGGCGTTTATGGGCTGCCCTCCTGGTCCCAGTCCCATGCCAATACCACCGAGACCCCCTACACACAAAACACACAAGGTGACAGTTTGAACTGTGGGATTTAAATCACACAAATAAAAGTGGATACATAACTTGAAATAATGTATTCCAAATATGTAATCATCAATAATGCAAACGCTCATTGAGACTTCTGTTCGTTTAATACCAAGTTGTTTACTGAAAAGGAAATGTGCATAGACATATTTTCCCCATAGTTTTTTTTAGAAATAGTAGTTTTGTGAAAGCGCTCGTAGAAAAGTTTGAGGTCAAGCAGATTCCCACTTTGTGGCCACCTTGTTTATTATTGTAATGAACAGAGGTCTGATGTTAGCACTGAAAATAAAGACTTGCTGCACCGAAACCAGATTGAACCAGAAAGAAATGTGACAAAATAAATAATTAACATCCAGTCGACGCCTTTTGATGTTCATCGTTCATTCTTTATAGTCGGTGCAGCGCTGATACAGTGTAGCAGCATTTAACAATATAATAAAAATACAATACAGATTTACAGAAATTTCTAATCAATAAAAATGTGGCAGACACTGTTTTATGCAATAACAAACATGGCCTCTTAAACCCATGCCACAAATTTCTTATTTAATTAATGTTTAACTGCAAAGACAAATGCTGCTTATTCTTTTCATCACACCTCTAAGAGTGAAGCTGCTTGCAGCTGACCGATAACATGAAGAAGAAAGAAGCCCCTTGGATTTTAGTGCAAATTACAATTCACTGAGGTCACTGCCATGGATAGGAGTTGTTGACAACTAGCCTTAAGAAACAAGTGTACTCACGAGGTAACTGAGGTGTTTTTTCCACTTGACGAAAGTCATCAGGAGGAACCGATTTCTCATCCTGTAAAGCCACGAAACAAATGTCAAAATGTGTTCTCCCGTCCTCTTCATCCTAAAGTTACGTAAAAACTCAAATCAACATACCATTTTAACGTGCATCTGTCTGTCGAATAACATCTGTCCATTGAACATGGCTGAGTCCAGAGTCAAGAAGACCACGCTCAAATTGGAAAGGATCACTTTGTGTGCAATGTCTGTGACCGCTCTCGTTTTTGTTGTTGTGTGCTACTCGGAAGGATACATATTGCCTGCACAGCCTCGAGCGGCTGCTCGAAGGTCACTGTTCCCATCCCGCGGCTCTTGCCATCTTTATCCTCCTTCACATCTGCTCGCTTCACCAGGCCGGCCATGCCAAACACCTCCTTCAACTTCTTCCAGCCCACTTTGAAATCCAGCTGTAGAACACAGCGCTACACTTAATAAAAGGTGAATAATCATCACCAGCGAGATTTGGGTAACGTTTACAGGATGTTCTCACGTTGGCCACAAACACCGTGGTGCCCAGTCGTCCGGCCTGCAGGGCATGGATGACATCGGGTGGGAGGTTGGGGTTGTTGGCAATGGCAGGCGGGACGCTCATCCCACCCGGCCCCATGTCCTGGCCGCGACCTCCCTGCTGACCTCCTCCAATGCGCTGCAGCACACGCCGAGCGTGCTCGCCATCGGGGTCCTTAGAAAAAGTAAAACGGGCTAAAGTTGACTTCTGATCTCGGAAAATACGGCAAATCAAGATGAAGAAAACAGAAGAAATTGGTGAGGAAAGTTTTAAAACTACTTAAAAAGAAAATTGTACACCCAATTATATTATCTTGTGATATTCCAGTGTATTATATGTCTAGACCACCACATGTGGATCCGATGATCGACATTTTTATTCCCCTGAGTGAACCGCTTACACTGAGAATGATCTACCCGCTAGCTAGTCTTTAGCGATTTAATCAAAGTTCTTAGTTTTGCTGTAATCACATGACCATAACTCATGACTCACCTCCTTAATGTTCAGCGGCCTTCCACTCAAGTCATGCTTATTCATGGCATCTATTGCCTTCTTCACAAACTCCTCATCTTTGAACTCTACCACACTAGTGAATTAGGAAAAACAGAAGCATAAAAGGTGACAACATGCACGTATGAGATTAAAAAAAACAAATCTACCTATGTTCATGAAAATAAGGTAGCGTCTTACCCACAACCCTTGCCAGGTGGAATGACAGGAGTCCAGGTCACACACACACACACACACACACACACACACAAAGTCGAGGGAGGAAACATAATTCAGTTAGAATAAAGACAAAGCATTGGAGCATTATAAATGTAATGCATCAACCTGCTTTTAGCATTTTTATAGTGCATGTCGGCCATATTTTGCCCAGGAGCTTAAGCTGGCAGGTTTTTGGTTGTGTAGCAGTCTAGAGCAAAGATTAAAAGGCTCATTAGAGCAAATCTTTAGCTCAAGCAAAGTTGAAAATTAACACTTTTAAAGAAAACAATGTAGGTTTGTATTACGTTTTGTTTACAACATTTACAACTAACAGGTAACATAACATATATAACATTATATTTTGAACTAGACACAAATATCATGGGTGCACATTTTAGGGAACTGCAATAACAAGTGTATTTTGTACATTGTTTAGGATTGACCAGTTTTACCACAGCAATAAAGAGAGAGGGTGTGGTCTTCTTTACATGTATAATATGCACTTTGCCATTCAATACAAAAACAGAATAAAAAAAAGGCACGACTGGATCATTCAAGGCTATTTTGTTCCTTTGAAGAGAGCTGTGCCATATAACAGAATTGTAAAATGAGATTTTGAGACGAGGGTCAATCAATAAGACAAATCACACAACCCACATTCCCCTTTGGAAAATGGCCAAACAAACAAACTTTTACACCAATTGAAAAAACCACAACAGACGCAAAAGTGCACTCATAGGAGTTCATTAGGCTACTTTCCCCAAAATAAACAGGACATCTCCCTTTCAAATGAGTATCAATCTTTAGCCAACTATCAGGCTCTAAACACAACGCACAGTATCTCCAGTTTAGTAACTCAGTAAGACCCAAAGGATCAGAACCTAAAAGAGCACTTGATTAATGAGAGCCTGCTGAGGGCATTTAAAACCTCGTGCAGCAAGTTGGCCACATCACTTACCCTTGACTTTCCTTCTGCATCCTTAAAGAGCTCCACGTATGTAACCTCACCAACTACATGAGACATACAAAAGGAAAAAATACCAAAAGAACAAAAGTAATTTGAGTCACCAAGTCGTCAAGTTGCCGTTGGCCTTGGCAATGCCGCTACAGATGGAGATGTCCCATTAATGATCAACAGTCAGCCCAGACCAACATCCCACCAGACAACACCATGCCTTTCTGGGCAGTGACTGAGACACCCAAAGGCCAAGGCCTGAGATAAACACAGCTACGTTAAACCTGGGAAATTCAAAAGACTTCAACATTAGCAGTTTGTCAACAGATTCTATTCATGGCAGATGAGTTTTAAGCTGTCCTTTGGAATTTAAAAAAAGGCCTGTTGAGGCCCCGTAATTCAAAAAGTAGAACATAAGAATATTAGCATTGATGGAAATCAAGGTTCACCTTGCAACAGATGCAACAACATCATTAAACAATCAATTCTACAACTGTTTGAGGTTACATTTTGGAACCAACAAGGCCATAAAAAACCAGTGACAATGTAACAAAGTTCATCTTCCATTTCTCACAGACATATCAGCCCAAACTAAATTGGTCTCCATCCAAAAGAATGTAATAAAACGCCAATCACCTAGAAACACACAATGTTGGTTCCCTGCTAAGTGCGAGAAGTACATCCAGAGAAAGCTACAAACTAATTGACTACTGCTAAAAGCAGGATGCAAAACCTAGTAAAAAAAGGGAAAAGGGGAAGAAATTTGTATCAGCGTGATCGAGAGAATGGAAACACTATCCCCATCTGTGGGGACATTACCTTTCTCCCGCATTAGATCTTTAATTGCCTGCCACTTCATATCATAGGGGATATTGCTGATGAACACCCGGTTCCTATAAGCACCCTTCTTTTCTCCCCCATGTTTGTCTTTGTAGGGATGGAAGCGGTTCGCTCTTCTGCTCCCAGAGGCCTTCTCTTTAGCATCATGCTTTTCTTTGGGAGGCTTTGTTTCTTCAGCATCCCTAAAAAAATGCACAAAGCTACGAGTCAGACAACCTCAAAACATTCAGGGATCACAAAAAACATCCAACAGTAAGGGATCAGGTAAAACTATATGGTAAGTGTGGCTATGGTATACGTCACACCATGGCCGTCAAAAAACTATCAGTTTTCATCCAGATGTGTCGGTGCAAAGCTGCAGCCTCGCGAAAAAGTAGCGTTACACATGTTTGGAAGTAAGACACGCACAAGGAAACCAGTTGTTTCCGATCCACCACACCACAAGGTTTCCTCCATAGCGATCTACGTAAACATAATGGATAAATCATACCAAGGGTGATAACATTTTGTGGATCTTGGTGGAGCACTGCTTAGAGCAGCTAACGCTTTGGTGTTTTGAAGTTTTGCCCCACGGGGTTCGAATCCCAGTAGTTCCGATCTTTCCTTTTAATTTATTTCCGTAAATAAATGTTTTCCCGCGTGGCTGTGATGTAGTGCTCACTTATACAATTGTAAACCCTGCAACGGATATGGGATGCGTTTTGAAGATCTTCAGCAATATGTTTGTGAATGTGCGACGAAACAGAGGCAGACACATCTGCTAACACGCACGCGTAGGGAAACCAGTAGGTGTAAAAACCAGTAGGTGTGTAACACCGGTCGTCTGCGATGGACTTACGCTAGCAAGCAGTGCAGAACCACAGTGCCATTAGCAGTTAGCTTCAGACACAACGAAATGCTGAGTAGAGATTTACATAAACGCTAACAACAACAACAACAACGGCCATTAGATTGATGAACCCAACTGTAGTTGAATTGTTATAAGTTTAGTTAGTTGATTGAAGATCAGGGTAATTTACCGCTGACATTAACCTCTCAGAATGATGTTCGGCTAACGTCTCACTACAGATATTAGCACCCAGTACCTTTAAATGGTTTATTCACGTTACGTAAACAGTTTATCATCTCTGCTCTCCGTTGAAGGGTTAAAACATTACACAGCATACCTTGGCGTCATGTAAGCCACGAACCGAAAACAAATAACACGAAGGTACTTCGCGCTAACAACATGATTAGCAATAGGAGGTGCCGTGGATTCGCATCTAGGCTAACAATAGCTAGCATCACAGGACTCCATTTTAGCTCAGGTGGCTAACAAACGCTCAGACGGCACGGACAGAGCAATGCATCACTGTCACTCACGTTTTCACGCCATTGGGCGTTTCTACGGGCGTATCCTCTGACTCAGACTTGACGGATGCGGTAGATTCCTCTTGGTTCGGCTCCTCATCAAGAAGTATAACATCTGACATGTTGAGGTTTGTTCTCCCAACGCAACGCAAGGTGCCCCCGTTGCTACGCAGTTCAAAAAGCGATGCGAGACTTGGGCCTCCAACGCGAGATTTGGAACTAAGCTGTTGCTAGGCAGCCTGGGTGTGAATAACAGCTTATAAGAGCGAAGCACGACTGTGGTGCTGGCCTATTTTAAAAGATTGAGCCCATTGTTGTGCCCAGTTTGGTAGACACGGTGTCAGGGATCAGCGAGTGAATAAGAGAGGGATCAGTAATAATAATGAATGAGTGTCTGCAACACTTGACTAGAAACCAGTAAGTCCCTGAATACACCTTGTTAGGCTATCAACATATTACAAGCCACACCGTTGCATCATACTCGTAACTATTGATTAATGGACTTTTACTCCACGGGAGGAACAATTGTATTTTCTATCAAATTCTATTAAAAAGTTTGTGCCGGTTCCATCGGCAAAATCAATGACTGTTCCATCAATGACAAACTGACATAACCATAGTTTTATTCTGCACAATAAGTATTATTGAGACATTTAACATGTGTTTACATCTGAGCAATGCATTAAAGCAAGTCCTCTTGAAAAACAACAACGTGCCGGGGGTCAGTCTCTGTCAGATATAAAGGTAATGTTAAATTAGTGTTTGTTCCTTTAAAATGGTGTGTTTCCAACTTCCCTTTTAGAGGTCTTTTTTTGGCGATACCCGTTTACAAAGTGTCAGATTTTAATACTGATATTTTGAATCAGTTATTGGGTTTTGCTGCATGCTTTGGCGTAAATAAAAATTATTGGTTCAATCGGGTCGCTTTAGATATATATGTTTTTTACTTCAAAGGGATGTTACTGCGAAGTCAACATTACAAGCAGACTTAACCTTCACATACAATAAATATTGCTCTGTTAATTTAAAACCAGGTCAATAAACTGATATTTCTTTATTGCTAGTTGTTTTTATAGTAGGATTTGGAAGCTTCCATAAACTGGAATGAAACCTCCTTTGTAGCTCACCACATTTTAAATATACGAGTTCCCAAATAAACCTTTGGATGTGGGTTGTCGCAGTCAGTAGTTATTAAAACCTCATTGTATTGGCTTTCTTAAAAACCCACAGCACTTAAATATGTTTCCACTTTAAGAACTCTGAGGTTCTGTAAAAAGTGCATCCTTGTGCAGATGCGTCAAGTTCATTAACACAAAAGCAGGGTACTTTTAGAGCAGTTGTCGTGATTATTCTTTTACAGTTCTCAATATCAGTTGTGTTGTTGGCCCGCTGTCCATCTGAGATATGAACAAGCTTTATCATTTTGTCCTATGAACGCTGGGTAATAGGTGTAGATTACCTTAACAGTCCCTCTCTCCCGGGGCCAAAAGAGTCCAAAGCACATGAGCACACCTTGGCACTCATGTGAAAAAAAAAAAACTTTATCAAAAGCAATTCAGAAGGACCTTTTTTAACATGTCATTGAATGTTTATTCATTTTCACACAGGTGGAATCCTGTTACTGGGAAGCCACACTAGTGCGCTGGGACTTTACACAACAGTTTAACCATTTGGACCCTATCTTTAAAATTGATGAGGGCAACAAGGTAAACTGTAAAACGGTTCTATTGCCTGTCCAGTGGCTATACAGACGGTGCAGTCTGTACATTCTGTACGATTTAGCAAGAACTTGAAAAAAATGGGATATAAAATTGAGTAGCTGACTTATTTGACAAATCACAGTTGGGCCACACCGCCACTATTTGTACCCACGCCAAGTATTAAACACACAGGAGGACCAGAACATTTCCGCTGACCAAAGAAAAATAAAACTTTGGAGGTTATTTTATGTCCTCTCAGGGATTCGTTTCTGCTGGTTACAGCCAATTAAAAGAAAATGGACCTCTCTAAAACCACCTGTAAGCCACGAAACACACTGTAATAGAAACTCCAGGGAGATTACCTCTGTAAGCCTTTAAGCGGAAGGCACTGATTCAATTTGACCACAGTAAACTGCGGCATTTAAAAACACATCATGAAACAGGGCTTGGAGGAAAATGCTGTCATGTACCGAAATGACCTCTGCAGCAAATTCTTTTTTTTTCTTTTCAGAAAAGCTAAATAAAGCCAGGGAGGGGAGCGTGAGGAGAGAATAAAAAGAAGAGGCGGTTTGCTTGTTTTTCCTCTGCTGCATCCCGCCCCAGTCTCGCCGAGGAGGGGAACGATGTTGTGAATGACCGAGGCAGCAGAGCAGCAGAGTGAGACTAACAAGTGGTTGCCATGCAGCAGGAGCAGGCGTCCGTGCCTCTTGAAGGGAGAAACAGATAGAGAAACAGAATGATAATGAACAGGGGGGCGGCAAGTACGGGGAGCGAGTTGAGGAGCGGCATCTCTGAGGAGCGACACATATCGTAGCTCGATCCAGCACCTCCCTCGCTTCCCTGTTTCTCTCTTTAGCTCTTCAGCTTTTTGGTTTAGACGGGAGGTCAGTCTTGCACATGCAGCCTGCCGGCGTCGGATGGACTGATGGTGATGAAGGCGCCGAAGCAGCAACAGGTCTGTGAGAATGGAACGACAATGAGGGTGAGATGCTTCCTTTTTCCTCCCACAGATACAACCCACTTGAGAATCTGTCCATGCAGTCTCTGTCTTTCACCCTACCTCACTCCCTCCCTCCCTCCCTCTCTCTCCCTGTTCACTCTCTCACCCCGCATACTTCTGCAGCGTCCTGCTCATCATCCTACTTCCCTCTCTCTCATCCGTCTTTCCCAATTTTCTCTGTCTCTCTCATCCAATCCCCTCCACTCACCCGAGCCACCTGCTGCTGCTGCTGCTGCTTGGGTTCATATGAAACATTAAGGAAGAAAACAAATGACTGTTGCAGACTCCCACTTGTGTGACTACGCCAATTTCCTGATTATGTTTGGTGAATCCCTGCCGCTTTGTGGTCGGATGGAATTGAGCTGTGTGGCAGACATTGGCTTGCATGCAACAGGTAAAGAGCCCTCTCTTCTATAACAAACATGCATAACATCACATCTTCCCCAGATTTCACGTTTCCATTGACACCTCACAGCTTTGCCTGTGTTTAACAGCTGGCTATGCACTGCGACGGATGTAATTCTAACCCGGCTTAAAGGGATGTAGCCTTGGCATTGGCTCATATCACTGAACCCGTTTTCCTGCAGTACCCCCCCTGCCCCCACTGTTCTGTTCAGGTTTGCTTGTTGTAATTTTTTACAAAAATTCCCATAGGAGTGAGGCGGAGAGTTCAAAGTCTCGGGCTTCTGTTTGATACCACATTCAAAAGAAGCTATTTATAGCTACCTTTAACCCTTCACATTTCATGGTCAGCTCATTTCATCGTGGAAGTTCTGTATGTTCTCCGTCCCATATCTGTTATTATACCTCGCAGACAGCGTATGCATTATACGTGGTCACTTAAAAAAAGGTCGACTAAACGGATGCTCACCGCAGAGGAGGCAAGACGGCGCCCAACTGTAGCCCTCATGTGATCTCTGTCCAGGTAACATGCGCGCTTTGGAACGCCTGACCCCATCGGAGGAGAGATGAAGCGCCTGGATGTTGGTTCACCATGTGTAGCGTCCACTACAACCACACCCTTGCTGCCATGAGCGGAAACGGCATGATGGCGCACTCTCTGACTCTGGAGCAGAAGACAGCGTTTGCCTTCGTGGGGATGCTGCTGCTGTTCCTGGGGCTGCTGATAGTGAGGTGCTTCAGGATCCTGCTGGACCCCTACAGTAGCATGCCTTCCTCCAACTGGGCGGATGGCATCGAGGGGCTGGAGAAAGGGACGTTTGAGTACGCCCTTACCTAACACGGGGACACACACACACACACACATCTATAGGGGTCCTCATGAGCGGGAATCGGCGACAGACAGGCATACACACAGTATATATACAAACACACGCAGGACACGCGCAAGCCACAGCTCTGCACAACCATTGCAACTGGTGCACGTGACACAACATTACTCCACGACTGTGACCGCAGACTGAAGCCCGAGTGTTGTTCAGCGCGCTTGCACTTTTGGTTCACATCCAGTATGGAGTCTCCTGGCTGTGTGGGAGTAGATGTCTGATTTCGTGTGTATTTGAGCGAGTGAGATGCACAGCTGTTTTCGTGTGTGTGTGTGTGTGTGTGTGTGAGTGTGTTTCTACTCATGAAATTGACAGAATCTGCCTTTAACTGATACCCACAATTGAAACGTCTGTGGATGAGTACAAGTGGTGGGACTAGGGTGCAAAGGGAGATTATTCAGATGCATTTTGAAGACTCAGGGACAAGAAACCTTATTTGAACTCAGAATGGGAAATAAAACACCTGCACCGCTCCACAGCAGAGCTGTTGTGCAGAGGAAAAGTATACGGTTGGATACAGGGTATTATGTCAAGTTAGTGCTTTGGGGACTAATCAAATCCATTATGTTGTTGATGCAAAGAAATGCTGCTGCTGCTGCTGCGTGTGTGTTTGTGCGTTTAACATTATAGTGTTACTGTTTCTAAATAATGCAAACAAAAGTACAAACTGTTTACTCGTGATAGTGTGTCTGGTAAGAATACAATGATGTGGATTTATGGGCCGTCAAGCATTCTGTCGAAATAGTTGGCCGATGCAACCAAGCCAAAGAACCTTTAAGGGAAATGAGGATTGAACACCAGGAGGGACTCACTCGCTCTGCGCTGCTATTTTTCTAACGACAGGGATAAACTCTCACTTCACCTGAGGAAAAGGTCACAAGGAAAACGAGGGTATATCCGTCAGCGCTGGACGTGAACGTCTTTTTCCTCCGAATACTCCTCATCTTCAATTCATCCTCCCCCCTTTCTCATTTACTCACCTCTTTCCAGACTGAGGAGGACAAGGCGTCCGTAAAAGGAGCTCCTGTGACACGGCAGACAGGTGAAAGCATTGAGTGTTCTTTTGCTAAACGGTTTCTCCTTAGTGCTGTGAATCTGCCTTACTGTGACCTTCGACGGGTTAATGTGCCTTCATCTAGAAGCATTAGAGCACCTGCGTGTGCGTGCATGTGGGTGTGCGTGCGGCATATCATGAGGACAGGACGTCTCCCCACCTGTTGCTTGCCCCGCTAGTAGTACAGATTTCTCATTGATATAGTTTTGATTAAATGATGTGAAATAAATAGAATTTCTTCAAAATAAAATATCTGATCTTTGTCTTTTGGAGGGGGGGGGGGGGTCTTCTATTGCAATCTGCAGAACACGTCCAGGAAAATGTGCGTGTGTTTGATTAATTTGGCGTGATACTCTGTGGGGCGTCGTGGCTTCGGGAAAGGGCAGCGGTGTAGAATGAATCTTTATGAAAAGGCCGAGCCGAGATATCTTCTTCAATTCTAAACGATGCCCGTGGCCAACCAACGTCGCTGCGAGGGGAAGCGAGGGTGTGCGCTTGAGCAACACAAAGAGACAATCCAAATTTTAACAATCCCGGAATGAGTACATTCTCACAAAGGAGCTTATCCCGTGTGTGTATGTATGTGCACTGCACGGCCCCGTGGTGATAAGGCAGGTCATGTTCACACTCCGAGGCTCGATCACGCACCTCCCTCGACACACTATAGCCAGCATGAATGCAATCATTATCGCACCATTGTCTCATTCACCTGTGTGACACCCTTATCTGACGACTATTTTTAGTGGAAAAAAACCCAGTGCCTTTGCTCCCCAGTCTAGAAGCCCACTTCCCGTAGGAAAAAAACTGACCCGACTATGGGTTGTAAATCTATTACATTTTAACAAATGTTCCCCTTTGCGTTGATTCTGCATACCTCAGTGTTAGGTATGTTGTTTGAGGTTTAGTTGAAATACCGATCACTTCCGTTCTGTGATTGGAACCATTGGACGGACAAATGACTCATCTTTGCAAAGACATTCTTCTTCACCCAACAACATAAAAAAGATGTGAGGAACAATTCAAATGATAAGGAATATTTATACTTCCTAGACAGATTAGTAATTAGGACACTAATGTAACACAGACGCCTTGTTACGTAGTGTGGGACCAATGACTGAGATGAATATTGCACCTTTGGCTTTGCAGATTCTCAATCAGCAGTTTTATAACTTTTATAACAAGCTATGTCCTTGATTTGTTGTGATAAGACCAGTAGAGTATGCCTTTTCTATTACAACCCGTGCAATTACTTTATAATACAGTAATTGTGAACTCTTGTACTGTCCGTTCCAGAAAGAGCTTAAGGGAAGTTGCCATTGTAATTGTTTTTACTTTTAACCTATACTCTCTATGTAACATTCATTTTTACACTGCACAAAAATACATTAACAACGAATAAGGTTGAAGGTTCTACTGCTGCTGCAGACACGACTGTGACCATCATATGAACTTAGACTGATTCTCTAATACCTGCAATCCTGTTCTGAAGCTTTACCATATTGAAAACTTTTAAAGGAGGAAAAGGTCAATGATTACCCACCATGACATTTATTAAAGTTTCATGTCAGTTATGAATGATTATTAAGCCAATATGTTTAATAATTTACTTTTGAATGAATCTAAATGACGTTTTAAAATGGCGTGACAGTGGGTGAGCGCAGAGGCGGTTTGGATCTCAGGGCCCTGCTAACCGTGTGCCGATGCGTCGTTGGGCAAGGCACTTAACCCCGCCATTGCTCCCGTAGCTGTGATTACTGTTTGAATGGTGTGAATGTTATTTACTGGTGGGCAGGTGGCACTTTGCATGGTAGCTCCTGTCATCACTGTGTGAATGGGTGGAACTGGGTGAATGATTGACAGGTAATGGTAAAGCGCTTCGGGTGGTCGGATTTACTGTACGGTTTTTTATATTGGAGGTTTCTTCAAAGAAGTATTCAACTTTCAGAGCATTTGTGGAGCAGTAAACAAATATTTCCAAAAAAAGATGTAGTGTAATGATTTGTATTCGAGTAAAGAAGAACGTTTCTCTTCCTTCCATAGTTTACGCTGTTAGCGCTGTTAGCTTTGTTGGCGCTGCTAAGTCTTTTAGCTCGGCTAGCTCTGTTAGCACCGTCACCTGCCATGCTAACTAGGGCACTTGCATGTTAAAAAGCAACCACAATGTACCGAGTCTCGCCTCGGTTTTTCCACCGTCCATCAAAATTTCAGAGTAGAAAGTATTGTCTGATCTCAATTATAATAGCATCCATTACATTATATGTCACTTAGCTGACGCTTTTATCCAAAGCGACTTACAGTAAGTGCATTTCAAATACAAACGCAAAGAATAAGAAACAACAAAGCCGATTTACAACTTGTTATAGATAAGAGCCATTATAAGTATAAGTGCATAAATAGCAGAGTAGATCATATTTGATGGAGATATTTCATTCTTTATCCGATTGACAGGTATAATTAACTGGCTGACTGGAGTATATATAGTTGAGATTAATACCCAGCCTTTTTTTCATTGCAGCCCTTTAATATCAGTAGAACGTTCCTGCCTGCCGGTATCTTCACTTGTCACTTTGTCATATTGCGTGAGCAAAGTACAATCTGCTAAATCCATTAAATGGATTTTGTTTTGCCTCTTTTGAGCTTATTGGAATTGCAGATTCCCTTGTTCTGTACAAACTGGAGCAAATGCACCTGCTGCCACAGATTCACCATTGATGCTCCACGGTCTCCAAGGAACACCGCAAACTCTGAATTTACTCAAGCACAGCAGACAAAAGTCCAGCAGGACTAATAATGGAAAAACACATGCTGTGGTGGGAAGTAAGTACATGTACTTACTGTACCGCTGCACGTTTTTACACAGGATAATTAAATCGTAAATCTGATGAAATCTGAAGAAAGTGTGAAGAGAGCTGTGCCTTAAATTCAGAGTGGAAAAAAATGCCCCTCCCCAGCATTGTCAAGCATTTTAATCTGCACATAAAAACATTGTGGAGTATTTTTGTCACCCTCCTGTGCACCCAAGGTCAGTTCTCCAGTCATTAGCCGGCCTTTCACTTTGTGCATAAATCACTGTGGTTTGTCCATAATAAGGAAGTTTAGCTTTTAAAAAGTACTTTATCGTCCTTAGAAGTCCTGTGGCTATAAAGAAGTGACTCTGGCGTGTTCCTGTAATTCATGGTCTCATATTAACTAGCTTTACTGATTACTTGGGTTATGAATTATAAATGTGTTATATTATACCTTACTAGCTCATTTTTCTGCCACAGTGATACACATCATGAAGTGCGCTTAACCTTGAAATCTTTCCTTCTCAGATGTCATCCTCCAGTGGGAACTCCCATGTGTCCGAATGGTGAGGAAATAGACCCGTAGACCCACAAGAAAACGTGTGCTGTTGCTCCTGCCTGTCAGACAATGATATTAGTAATCAATTCTCCACAAGTAAAGGCCACGAGAGCCTTTATCTCTCGTTCGGCGTTTATGACTTGGTTAATCGTTAAGCAATGCCTTTGTGTCCCCTAGGATGGAGCAAGGACATACCTGACACCCCTCATTCTGTTTTTCTGAGGGTTGATCCAGAGAGTTGGCCAATAGCTGGCAGCCAGTGTATGACCCTGGGATGCAGGGTATAAAGGTAGGCCATCGCAGACAAACTGATCTCATGCACGAGAAGCTCAGAGCAGCAGACGAGATCCCGAGACGCCTAATCACAGCCTGGTTCATACGTCAATAAACAAGGACAACTGCACTTGTTGATACCGCACTGTGCTCTCGTGAAACCCCGTTGGATGACCGGAGAGCAGATTTTTTTTCGACTTCTGAAGTCAGCAGTCCTAAATGGAGAGGCTCAGGTCCGTCGGAGAGGAACACGACAACCCCGGTTTTGATCCCATTCTGGATGAACCCCCCGGGTACAAGGAGACCGACTTCTCTGACCGCCGGGCGGTCCGGCCCTCGGTGGTCAGCGCCTTTGGTCACGACACTTTGGACCGCGTGCCCAACGTTGACTACTATCGCAATGCAGGCAGCGTAAGTGGTCACCGGGCCGTGCGGCCGTCCCTGCAGGAGCTTCACGACGTGTTTCAGAAGGTGAGTGCACGCATGTTCTGGAAGTTGTTGCTTTCTTGTCCTTCTGATTTGCTTCCGAAATTTAAATCACTGACTCTTTAACAGCAGGCTCTGTTCTGCTCCCGACCTACACGGTCCATTCGCTCACTCAGAACAGAGTTAAACCAGATCTTTTACACATGGTTGATCATTCAAATGTCGTCTCTTCCAGTGTCCAGAGTTCAGTCATAACATTTTTGCTCAAGGACTCCTGAAACTAAAAAGGACTAACTGAGACTGACTCTCAAATGTTTTAGTGCTTTTTATTAGGGTATTTACTGCCCTGGGCTGCGAAAAAGAAAAAAGTTATTGGATGTCTGGATTTTACAGAAACTAGAATAAAACAGACCAATATTTTAGCAGCTTTTCTTTGCAAGAAATGTAATAAGTTGTGAGTAATGAAGATTAAAGTTAAAGAGATATTGTCAACTACCCAAACATCAGCATCTTGATAAAACGTTTTATGGATCTAAAAAGAGGTTGCCAAACAATAACATGTATCCAAACCATTAATTCATGCAGACATGTTTCTATTTAAACTCTAATTATATTAACAACCCTGGCATGAAGTTACACGTTTCAGAGCCAGTGGACTAATTAGGACAATTTGCTGGAACCACAAACAACAACTTTAGTCATAAAGTAGATTTAGTCATAAAGTAATTTAACAGTCATTTAAAATAATGATCCAATCCAATCCAATCCACTTTATTTATAAAGCACATATTAAACAAACACAGGGTTTCCAAAGTGTACATCATAACAATAAAAACACAATAGGTTCAAAGTAATAAAATAAGCTAAAACACCCTAAAACTAAATCAAGTAAATGATGTCATCACACATAGAAGGTTAAAATGACGTCTTGTCTCGTCTACTTTCATCTTTAGTTAAGAGGACACAGAGCAGTGTAATGTCTCTGCAAAAGCATTATCAATCTTCACATTCAATTCAAACCACAGAGGTTTCCGTATCAGCTCTTCGCCGTGCATCACCAAACACATTGCTGCCTGAAAAGACTGAAAACACTTTGCTGCAGATCTTGCCGAATCCGAACAACGATATTTATATTTGCTTCTACATTTTCCCAGCAGAATGGAGGGATCTCCGTGCCGGACACTGTGAACGACGATGACGGGGGGAGTGATGGGACCCCCTCTGACGATCTGGAGTCCGCCATTCCCGAAGACGACAAGGGAGGAACAATAAAGTTTGGCTGGATAAGGGGCGTCCTGGTGAGTTGCACCGGGTCAGCGCTTTACATAACACGGCAAGGGCCGAGTTGGAAGGAACCAAAAATGTTTAGTACTTAAAAAAAAAAAGCGGAGAAGTCAAGCATTAAGCATGACATTAATGAGTGCTTCTCTCACTTGAAATACTAAAGAATCACGATCACACAGGGATCTAAACATATGGCTCTTGTGTTTCACAGGTGAGATGCATGCTGAACATCTGGGGTGTCATGTTGTTCATCCGCCTGTCCTGGATTTTTGGTCACTCAGGCTGGGGTGAGTGAGTCACGGACACACAGTTGTTATAAACGGAGCTCACAGCAACTTACATTCCAGGCAATATGGTTTTGAGAACCAGTAGTTACTGTTTGCTTCCCTTGCAAATATTCTCTACACGAGACAGGCATCTTTCAGAATGCACCATTGTTGTATTGAAAGAATGAAAACTGCTCGGGAGGAAAGGACATCGATCAAGAGCAGCTTTTATTATTTAGTATTAAAAAAAGCCTTAATACAAAATCTGAAACCTTGAGACGACATGAGCAAAGCCAAATTGGGGAAACTGAGCTGAGGCTGGCCGCTTTCCCGCCCAGGTTCAACAGAGCAATCCCCACATGCCTTTACTTACATGCACAAGGTGTTGGGACACTTTAACAAAAACGCCTGAGCATGTTGCGGTTGAGAAAGTAGTATTTTGAGCTGTTGTGGGTATTTGTGCGTTTCAGGTCTGGGGATTTTGGTGGTTGTTCTCAGCTGTGTGGTCACCACCATCACTGGCCTTTCCATGTCTGCCATTTGTACGAATGGTGTCGTCAGAGGAGGTAAGGCAACGCATCCGCAAATGTCGCAAAACCTTCATGCAGGCACTCCATTCATGCAGAGCCACAGTGGCTGTCTGATTAAGTATGAATCATAGATATATAAAGCCAGAGATAACACACACACACACACAGATAAAGAGATAAAGACAAAAGCTTAAAATAGCACCTGAATGTCACCTTGTCTCGCTTTTGCAGCTTTCTCAATTTGTTCCCGACATATAAATCAATGGATCAGTGACGTGCCGATCAATCACCCAGCACTTTTACGCTTCACAAGCCACATAAAGAGAATTACAATATCAGCCTTTATCTCCCAAAGAGCATATCGTGGATTCAAGGACTTAAGTCTGAGCATAACGGTTTTATGTGAAGCCCTTTGAATTGCCTTGTTGTTGAAACGTGCTGTACAAACAAGCTTTCGCCTTGGCTTCATCTTGTCATTTTCAGGAGGAGCCTACTACATGATATCTCGCAGTTTGGGGCCGGAGTTTGGCGGCTCGATCGGTCTCATTTTCTCCTTGGCCAACGCGGTGGCGGTGGCTCTGTACGTGGTGGGCTTCGCTGAGACCGTGGTGGAGCTGCTCTTGGTGTGTGCGAAGCTCGTAACGATCGGGTGACTAAGAGAAAAGAAGGGCCTCGATGTTTGACCGTAAACTCATCCGTGCCCCCTTCCGTCCCTCAGGAGAACGATCTCATCATGGTCAGCGTGGTGAATGACATCCGAATCGTTGGCTGCATCACCGTGGTGCTGCTGTTGGGCATATCAGTTGCTGGAATGGAGTGGGAGGCCAAGGTCAGTGTTGAATATTAGGCTGGCTGTTTTTCTGCAATCTCTGGGCTTGTTGTGGTGAAACATCTCCGCATCATTTGAATTCCTTCAATTGTTTTGTGCCCACAGGCACAAATTGTTCTGCTCGTTATCTTGCTAGTCGCCATAGCGAACGTATTTGTCGGAACTTTTATTCCCGCGACTGACCAGAAGAAAGCTCAGGGCATCTTCAATTATCAAGGTAAGACATCTTGTCCACAATAAAGTCCTCAACAAAGTCTTTGTGACAAAAAGAAATGAAAAAAAGAAAACGTGAAGATTCGAAACACACGGCCTAACTAATTCACGTTCCACCCCTCCCAATTTCTCTCCCTTCTCTCGCAGCAAACATATTTTTAGAAAATTTTACCCCAGATTTTCGAGAAGGTGAGACCTTTTTTTCGGTGTTTGCCATCTTTTTCCCTGCTGCAACCGGGATCCTGGCTGGAGCGAACATATCCGGCGACTTGCGGGTATGTCGACGTCACTGCATAACAAATCTTTAGCTGCTGCCGTGCGTAGGTTTTCTAAACAAAACAATTGTTGTGTTGCTGTACTGTATTCACTGCATTGGATACATATTCATCACAGAAACAGTCGCCTTCATAGTCACCGTTACGGCTTGAATATGTTGGAACACACGTGTTGTTTTACAGGATCCTCAGGCTGCCATACCTAAAGGTACCTTGCTGGCCATCCTGATAACTGGAGTCACCTATCTGGCGGTGGGCATCAGCGTTTGTAAGTACTGCGATCCACAACACGACGACAAGGAGAAAGCACTCGTCTCTCAATAACACGAATCGACATCAAATAACAACATTTAGTGCCCCTGTGAGGTTTGCTGTCGGTGTAAGCAATGCATTGGTTCTTCTCTCCGTCTGACCGGTCAGCTGCCACTGTCGTCCGTGATGCCACGGGAAACGTGTCTGACATCATCACTGCCGGAATGGTGTGCAACGGTTCGTCCGTAGCTGCCTGTCAGCTCGGCTACGACTTCTCTTCCTGCGCGGTGGAGAAGTGCAAATATGGCTTGGTCAACAACAATCAGGTACGCGGCCTTTCAAACTCTCTCCCGCACACGAAGGAAGAAGCCCTTTCCGTTCGGCTCTGACACTCTTTTGACCACCGGCTCAGATGATGACCATAGTTTCTGGGTTTGGGCCCCTCATCATTGCCGGAACGTTCTCAGCCACGCTTTCGTCGGCGCTGGCTTCCCTCGTCAGCGCTCCCAAAGTCTTCCAGGTCAGTTAGTCAACCCGTTATATATAAATATGAAAATGTATTCATATATATTAAATTATTTATTTATTCATGTATAAATAACTTCCGCTGTGTCTCTCCTCAGGCACTGTGCAAAGACAACATCTACAAGATCCTGCATTTCTTTGCCAAAGGATACGGCAAGAACAACGAGCCGATCCGGGGCTACGTCCTCACGTTCATCATTTCCGTGGCCTTCATTCTCGTCGGTCAGTTCAACTGTCTCCCATCGCCTGTCTTTACCTTAGATTGCATTTTAGGCTCCAAATGAACACGTCTTTTTTTTTTGTGTGTACGCAGGTGACCTCAACATCATCGCTCCGATCATCTCAAACTTCTTCCTGGCATCTTATGCCCTCATCAATTTCTCCTGCTTCCACGCATCCTACGCCAAGTCTCCAGGTGGGTCTGTGAAATATATCGACACTGTGTTGAGGTGGTAAATTCAAAGTAAGGTTTTTATTATTGCATGTCGCTGTTAATGGAAAGTCTGCAGTTGGACTCAATTTGGTCTTCATCATGTCATTGCTTCAGGTTGGAGACCAGCGTATAAATTCTACAACATGTGGCTCTCACTGGCGGGCGCGTTGCTCTGCTGTGTTGTCATGTTTGTCATCAACTGGTGGGCGGCGCTGCTCACGTATGGAATTGAACTCCTGCTTTACATCTACGTCAAAGTCAAGAAGCCAGGTGAGCTGCGCGCGTACAGGTGTTTGAACGCAAGACATTCTCGGCGGCTGCGTGTCGGATCTAACCTTGCCAGGACTCGTGTCCTCCCTCCAGATGTGAACTGGGGTTCGTCCACGCAGGCCGTGACGTTTGTGAGTTCGGTCAGCAACGCTCTGTCTCTGTCCGGGGTAGAAGATCACGTCAAGAACTTCAGGTAAAAACGTCAACACAGGAGCAAATATATATACATATACATATACAAATATATACATATACATATACAAATATATATATATATACATTTTAATTGTAAAACCAGTTTATTTTACCAGCATTATTGCTATTGGTAAAAAAAAATACGCCTTTAACAGGCCCCCGATTGCATAAGAGATTTAAAACCTCAAAGGTGGGTAACTAGAATGAATCAAATAAAATAAGACGTTTCCTCATCTGCAACACGTTTAAAAAGGAAACGTTAAACTCAAAGAACAGACAGCATATACCACTTTTGTGTTTCTTGCTCAGGCCTCAGATCTTAGCAATGACGGGCTCAGCGCGGTCCAGACCAGCTCTGTTGGACCTTGCTCACTCCCTTACCAAGAACTATGGACTCTGTATAGCCTGCCAAGTATTCGAGGTAAGGTTCTATTGTTATCCAATCATTTGTAATTTATTTATTTTCGTCGAACTTTTATTCAAACCAGGATTTGCACATTAAGCAAATTGAACTTGTGCAGAGTGCCGACTTCACATATTCATGCAAACGTCGAGCAGGGATGAATACAAACGCAGACTCCCCTGGATGCCTGAGACTGTAGCTCAGCCTCAGTTGTGTCTTATGAATATGGATGTAGCTCTCTCCCACACACCAAGTCACTTCCAGTCACGTTCAACTGTACGCTGTGATCTCTCCAGGGGCCGAGATCAGAGACCCTCGAAGAAATGAATGCAAGCATGGAGAAGAACCAGCTGTGGCTCAGGAAGAATAAACGCAAGGCTTTCTACGCCTCCGTGGCCTGTAACGGCTTCAGGGAAGGAGCCGAGAGCCTGCTGCAGGTGGGTGATTTATTCTCAATAACACGTCTTTAACTGAAGAGGGGCAATAAACCTCCTTAACCATGCAAAGCCGTTCAATCAACAAGTATCCTGTGCCTTCGAACGGAAGAGCACAGCAGGTTTAAACCTGCGTGAACCGGTTTAATTGAGAAACGGCTTCCTTACACCGGCGAGTACCTATTACTGTGTTATCGCGATGAGGAGGGAGTTAATCAGGAGCAGGACAGTCATACGGCAGTCGACAGTCATATACGTAGCTCTAGCTATCGCTCAGGGGAGATAAGGTGTCCGGATGGCTTACTTCAAACAGCGCGGCGGATTAAAACCTATAATTGATTAACACTGCAATGGTTGAGACGGGTGATTTGGTCATAATTTCAGGCAGTAAAACCTGCTTTGCAGCAGTCTTGTGTACTTCATGTTGTGAGTATTTCCTCTTCCCCAGTTAATGAAGACTCCATGTTTTACAGCCACAGGGTGCCAGTGTGAATAATGTTTCTTCGCTTATCTGATATGAGGGTTTCGTCTTCATGCTATCGGTGTCGTGCTTTTACAGGCTTCTGGTCTCGGGCGTATGAAGCCCAACACGTTGATGATAGGATTCCAGGGAAACTGGAGGAACCGCTGGCATGGAGGCAGTGCAGAGTTACGTGGGAGTGCTGCAGTAAGTTACCATGAAGCACACATGACAATAAACGTGCACAATGACTGGACACAGATGGAGGGAGATCTTGGTGTTGGAACGGTGTCGTCATTCTCTTTTGGTTTTGGACAGTGATGCATTGGACTTTGAGTACGGGACGGTGATATTGAGGATGAAGCAGGGACTCGATGTGTCGCACATTGTGGAAGCCGAAGGTCAGTTTAAAAAAACTACTTTTACAAATGTCTCTACTATATGTTTATAACCCCAGGTTATCTAGGTTAAATATACAGTAAGTCGCCGCAAAATAGCAGCGTTAAAAAAACACACAATAAAGCAGCAAATATTGATAAAACGTAGCAGGGTATTAAAAAAAGAGAAATAGTGTAGGAGAGCTCCTAAACTGACTTTGAAAGAAAAGAATAACTGGCAATGCTGACAATGACCCTGATAAGCCCAGGTACTTTGTTCTGTAGATTGTCAGGTATTTATTAAGGTTGTGTAATTACCAGTTAAGATTTAATAACCGCCAGTGCACAGCTGAGCCTCTGTAGCGATTTCTACACACCGACGATGATCCTAGGTAATGCTACGCTGATTCCCGGACACAAGTATGACGAGCAAGAAAATATCCTCCATCTTTTCAGAGGAGACGCTGAAGGCAGCGAGGGAGCAACAGGCCCTGGACAAAGACATGATGCCCAACGGTGGAAAAGCAAAAGGACTGTTCAGCAAGTCCAAGAAGTCCTCCAAGCAAGTGCTCACGACCAGAGGTACGTTATTTCTCTCTCATCAAGTCTGCGGTGCCATTCCAGAAAGGCCTCAGTCCATCCAATGCAAAGCCCCAAAACATGAGTGTGATCTTTGGACATCTTGGGAGGGGTGGGGGAGTGGGGGGGGAGGTAGAGGGGGGGCCGGATGAGCCATCCCCAAATGAGGAGAGTGAGATCACTCTGCTGATGCGTGTAACAAAATGAACCAAATTGCCCACAACGTTTTTTTTTTGGAAACATCCCCACCACACCCATTGAGGCATAACTTAATCAAGCGCGCCCACTTAAGATGTCTCTGAGGGTGCAATCCAATAATATGGTCCCATTCGTTCCAGTTCGAAGAGCAGCCCTTTGTCTCCACGTGCCTCACTCACGCACACATAGAAACACACACCAACGAGCTTCATCCTGGGAAGGCTTTAGCGGTCGATAGTGTGCCATCTGGATCCGGCTCATTGGAACATGAGAGTTGTCCCTTTCCGCTGATGTAGAGTCGGCTCTTCATGTTTGTTGGCACTCAGTTTCCCAGCTACACTTCCCCGATGAATAGGATTAAGTCCTGCCCCCCCTCAACCACTCCTCATTTGTCGTATATTTTTCTCTCTCAGTGTCGGTGAGCGCCCCTCCGCCCCAGCACGTCGCCAAGATGAACGAGGGGCTGATGGAGGCCAGTTCTCGGTTCCAGAAGAAACAGCCTAAAGGCACCATCGATGTGTGGTGGCTGTTTGAAGACGGAGGTATGACGATGCGATGAGCTCGTGATTCTCACTCTAAAAAGAGACACGTGTTGAACGATTGCACCAATTGGAATGTCTCTCAGGTCTCACGCTGCTGCTCCCGTACATCCTCACCACCAGGAAGAAGTGGAAGGACTGCAAACTGAGGATCTTCATCGCAGGGCAGCCTGGACGCTGTGAACAGGACAGGCAGGAGTGAGTTAAAAAAAATGCACATTTCTTCATCCAAAGCCTGATTCAACAGCGAGAAAAGTTGCTATTCAACTGTATAGAAACAAAGAAAGACGCAAAGCATTTCAGAGACGTGGAAAAAGTATTGTAATTAGCGCACATTGGCTCGTGGCAGCAGCTGGCCAAGGATAATCCATTAGCTATATTTTCCTACGTTTGTCTAATAGTTTGTAATCGGTTTTACGATCACAAACAGGATGAGGCATTAAATAAATGATTACTGTTCAAACACGTCACTGTATGAAGTGCAGTGTGAAGGCCCGACAGGTTGGACAGAGCTGCCAGATGTGGAGAATATTTTATGTTCCACTATTTCCAGAAAACTGCCTTCTCAGTGGTACCAATTAAAATACTATATGAAGAAAGGCCACTATGGAATGATGCCAAAAAGTATATACTTCCTAGCCCCAGCTTTAATGGCTGTAAGTGAAATTTGGGAAATTTATTGGAAAAATCCTGATGTGAAGTTTCATAAGCCAACAAAATCCATTTACAGGCAATGTTTTTTAACATTAACTTAAAATAAATGTCATCATTTATATGACGGTTCTTCGGTGTGGTCTGTCTTGCAGGATGAAGTCTCTGGTGGAAAAATTCAGAATCAACTGCACGGACATCAACGTCGTCGATAGCATCAGCGACCCGCCGAGCGCTCACAGGTGATTGACGGTTATGATGTTAGAGATGCTGCTGCAGATACGGTCAACGTCGGAGTGTCTGCGTGTTGTAAGAATACAAAAAATGGCTGTTTTCTTTCTGCTCACGCTCTTCTCTGCTTCCCTGCAGCACTAAGACGTTCGAAGACATGATTGAGCCTTTCTGCCTGCATGAGGCGTCTAAAGACACCGCTCAGGCTGGAGCCATGCGAAAAGAGCACCCCTGGAAAATCACCGACGAAGAGCTGAGCACCTTTGAGGAGAAGGTAAAAACCACTGACAATAAGAGAAGACGTTACAAACATAGCCATGTGTTATTTCTGTTTGTAGTCTATTGCAGTTATAAGCTATTTGAGTGCGTGAATGAACTGTTGGAAAGTAAAACGCCGCTGTTTTACAGACCAACCTCCAGGTGCGGCTGAACGAGGTGCTTCAGGAACACTCTAAATCGGCCAGCCTGCTCATTGTGTGAGTATAGCCAACGGTTGCCTGAATATCGTGGAAGCTTTGTGCAACATGCCGGTGTGTCTAACACGCTCTCCGCGTGCCGTCGCCCCCTGCAGGAGCATGCCCATCGCTCGCAAGGACTCTGTCTCGGATTTCCTCTACATGGCCTGGCTGGATGTTCTGACGAAGGACCTTCCGCCCACCCTGCTCATTAGAGGCAACCACAAGAGCGTCCTTACGTTCTACTCCTGAGCACCACGCACGTATGAGCTAGCCTTGCAACGAGATCAATGGAAGTACAACAACTGTGGACCATGTTCATCAAGCGCACCAGACCCTCGGACGATGTTGTTTAGGCCTCGGGGTCAACGACGCGATACGACACACCAGCAGGCTCAGTCAATCCCGATGGAGGAATTCACACTAACAAGTGTTAAAGACGAAAAAGTACAAGAAATATGTCAAAAGAAAACACAGAAACGTTTCTCAGCGGGTGCCTTATGAATACATACTCATTACCAGTTTTTATTACCTTGGTCTGTGCCTTTTCCATGTAGCACTTTGTGATCTGGAAAACAGTCCATTTGTTTGCCAGTAGACTGTTTGGCTACTAGTGTAATTTCGGAAGGTTTTCTGCACTCAGGGTTTTGTATGAATGCCGTCAGTAAGGAACAAGAAACAAGTTTTAATGAAGAAAAATGTATTTCTCACATTCCGCTGAATGTGAATTTAGGGGCTCAGACACAGTTTAACCTCTTTGGAGTACAGGAAAAAAAGGTGCAATGCTCAGATTGTTATTGTATATATTAAAGAAAAAGCTAATTATTTTTGGTTTGGAACCAAGTCAGACCAAACCGCTTCCTAACATAGAATTGCCGAAAGAAAAAAAAAACCGAGACACAAAGCTTCTTTTCAATGGTTTCACTGAGTGACTTTGTTGCTGCATTGATTGTAAAATAAATGTACATAGTAGATGTTTCTTAAATGATTGAGTCCATCGTTTTTAACTGTGATAGTAATGGTTCCATTCTCTTTGAAGAATTCGTTGATATTCACTTTATAATATTCAGCTGTTTCACAGTTTGACATTGTGCAAGCTACTGTTTAAATATTTAAATATGTGTAATGTTAATATCACAACACACTTTTTGTTTAAGGAAAACGAAAAAAAACAGTTCTTGTAAATCGTACCACATACCATGTTCTTCTTCCTTGTAATTATATCATTTTGATTATATCGGTATAAAGAAATAAAAAAAAATTAAGCTGCTCACATTCTTGTCTCTGTCATTTATTGGGTGAATTGTTGAGATAATGTCAGACTTTGTTTTTCTACAGAAATATGTCAGTAGAATGGAAACTTGCTTGTGTCACAAGCTATTGTACATTACTTGAGTAGTTTCATTAGACTGGATGTTGAAACTTGCTGTGATGTATCCCAATGGGGGGCAGCAAGGGACGCGATATTTTGGCATCAGACTTAACTATCTCAAGTTATAAGTTTGAGGAGAAAGTTGTTAAAAGTCAATATAATGATTAGAATGTATAATAAGGAGTAGATAGAAACATGATTAATACAAAGCTAAATAACAGCCATGTGCCAAATGTTTTTTGAGTGGCTTTTGGCTATTGATTCTGTTCTAGTATCTTTCGGCTGTAAAATGACTGGAGAAGTACAAAAACAAAATGCTTTAAATGTCAACTCAAGTGGAACTACACTAACAACAACACCACAACTTATGTCCAAACTGATGGATACTGAATATCTGGTTCTGCATGAATCGTGAACTAAACATATTCTAAACAAAGTATTCATACACATATGTTGGTTAGTGCATTGAAACAAATATTAAACCTGCACACCATTATTTTATGTACCTGGAGAAGATACATATTTCCATATTACGCATGAAAAACGTATCATTACAAAATCACAGAAATGTCACGGCACTTATCAAATAACACATTATTAATAACAAATATTTGACAATTATAAAAGCACTATAAATAGATCTTCGATATCTAATGCATGCAAGTGCTCGAATAGCTTATAGTTTTTCTGTCACGATTTCAGTTTTGTTTTTCCAAATGAATAAAACGAAGCTGCACGTGTCTTTGGATTCAACAGTAAGTTTGACGTCATACTGTTCCTGATCTCCCGACTCCACTTTGTCGCAGTGCACAGCCCTGAAGAAGACACCCGAGTCAGTGTTGGAGAGAGAGGAGGAGCTGCATTTACGAAAGGAGGAGGAGGACGTGCAACGCATCAGCTGAGAGGATGCTAGCGCTAAGTTAGCTGTTAGCTGGTGGACGACGTTAGCTGTAACTATGACCCGAACGCTGCTGAGACTAAGGGGGCTTCAGCTACAATGTTCTGCGGTTTCCAAATTTTCTCCACGTTTTACGGGAAGGGGCTTTCATGTTCAGACGCGTACTCTAAACAAAGGCAAGCAAGTTGTTAGGATGGCTAACGTTACCTTCACCATTAGCGACATCTCAAGTGCATATTGACGTTAGCTTTGCTAGCCTGCCTACGATGTTGTAAACGAACCCGCTTTTTAGTGCTTTGCATTATGCATCCGTCGTTAAGACCACCAACGCTACCTCTGCATTATTTTGGTGCAAAGCGTAAGTAAAGCGAGGCTTAACATTACACACATATTGCATTTTGACATTATTTTAATAGAGGTTACTGTTGATGACGTTTCGGAAGTCTCGCGAGAGCACGCTGTCAAGCGACGTGATGACGGAAGTGTCGCTGTAGTTACTTTCTTGTCGATTTCACGTTAATGTTGTAGTTGTATTAAAACATATATACCACCTCCACCTGGAATACCACCTGCAAATGCATGCGACAGTTGTGACGCAAAGTGTATAAGCGCTTAAAGCCGAATTGTATTACGTTTTACGCTTTTTGGAGGCGGGGCTAATTTGGCGCAACTGTCGGCGCGGGATATTTCAAATACTGGACCGCCAAGACACCGGTGCAGAAGCCTCTGAATCAGCCAGCAGTCTTGCAGTTTTACTATTTGGCTCGTAAATAGCTAGTATTCGTTCCGTATACGTACATCCGTGTACTCTCCGTCTTAACTTTGCCGACATGCCTTCCCTAGAAGTCACTGATGCATCGGCTATTTCTCCCTCGAAGAGGGCAAAGACCGAGACGAAGCATGCAGACGATCGAGCTGTCCTCCGGTTTGCAAAGCTTTCTGAGCACGCCACGACCCCCACCAGGGGCTCGACCAAAGCAGCGGGATACGATCTCTACAGGTTGGTTGTACGATTTAATCCGCACTATGTTTAGCTCCGCCGATGAATCGATGTGACCCGTAAAATCCAAACGTAAAAAGTCCCTTCGCACGTTCGTGAACATGTGACGTTAGCTCGTGCTCGTACAAAGGGCGCATAGCAGTGCGAAGCTAAGCCCTGTGCTGTGTAAACCAGTGTGTTGTATGACTGCAGTGGCACGTGAACCAGCTAACCACAACCCCTCTGCATTGAAACAGTGCGTACGACTACACCATCGGCCCCATGGATAAGGCCATTGTGAAGACCGACATCCAGATAGCCGTACCGCATGGCTGCTACGGGAGAGTGGGTGAGTGTTTTGACGCACTGATGCAACTCTTGCACTGCGTGTTTTTCCTGCTTTTGTGTGCTACCGACAGCTGATAAACGTGTGTGGCCATTGTGTGATTCTCAGCACCGAGGTCTGGACTGGCAGCCAAACACTTCATTGATGTCGGTGGTGAGTCTTTGTGTGTTTGATCTAGCTATGATAAGCACACACGTGAGCATGTGAAGTTTTTAACACTTGAGACGACCCGTCAAGTTCCTTTATTCTGTGTGTTCCCCCCTCAGCTGGAGTCGTAGATGAAGATTACAGGGGAAATGTGGGAGTTGTGCTCTTCAACTTCAGCAAGGGCTCTTTTGATGGTGAGTTGTGTTTGTCAGTGAAAAAACATCATCACCTTTTATTAAAAGCTCCCAGAAATACTGTATTAATGCGGCCAGAGCCATAATATCCATGCGTCTTTTCTGGGTGAATGTTATGATGTAAGGCACATTGTGTAGTTGTTTCTATATTATGTGACTGAATTAACAAGGTTGTTGCATTTCTATTGAAATTGCCTTCTCTGTAATTGAAATATTTTGGAAGAAATGTTTGGTTTACAGCCAAAATCAATTATTTAAAAATGGTTAGAGTGAATTGCATCCTGTACAGACTTTATATTATGACTAAAGATGCAAAAATGGTTTCATATCTTAATGACAATGTTTGTTTCTGAAATTCCTTGTCGTCCCTCACCTTGCTTTTCCTCTTTCCAGTGAAAAAGGGCGACAGAGTTGCTCAGCTGGTGTGTGAGAGGATCTGCTACCCAGATCTGGTGGAACAAAAGGTGAACTGCACGTTAAATAATCCTCAAAAACGATCATATATAGAGACTCTGTTTCCAGTTTATTGGGTACACTGAGCTCAAACCATTGACGTTTAATACAGTGGTCTGCCAATAAATCCTTCCCTCCTGACCGTTATAGTGTCCAGTGTTCGTCCGCTGTGCTATCGAGGTGTTGATTTAACTTGAGGATACTTTTGGAAGCTTAAGTTCTGTGGTGCTAACGAATGTCATCGTTACAATGACAACACAATGATGTTTTCTGTAATTTTACCCATCCCAGCTATATCATAAAGGAGTTGAAACGTGTATCTCCTTTGTGTATGCCTAAAAATGACAACTACACGTGTACTCCACCTAGTTCAAATTATTGTGTAGAAATAGTTGATTCGTCTGTTTGGCTTTATTTGATGTTAATCCGGATTTCATGGCTGTGTCCTTTCAGACGCTTGACGAGACGGAGCGTGGTGCTGGAGGTTTTGGATCGACTGGGCGCAACTGAAAACTAAATAATCCAAATATTGTTACTGTTGTACATGTTGAACATGTATGAATTTGCTGCTAATAAAGTTTTTGTTGCTGTTTTGTACTTTAGAGAGTTGAGTATTTTTACCAGGACTGTCGTAGGTGTAGTTTAAAAAAAAAGAAAAGGTAAATCTTTGAGGTAAAATATATCTTCCATGTGTCCACATGAGGGCAGTGCAGAACAAGAATCGCTTTCCAATGAGCAAATAAATACCCTAAACATGCAAAGCTCATTTCCATACTTATCCATTAAACTAATGTGAGTTTTACTAACTAAAACATTCACTGATCAGGTTGGACATTCATGCAGACAAAGCCAGCAGCATTTAGTTAGTAATTCTGTGCCGGTAATCATTCAATCTGGATAAAGTAGAAGTTACAGCAGTGAATACATATACACCAAACATGTTTTTATTGTGAATTTACAACTAAACCCTCACTGATGTGAACAGAACACAGACTGATGTCCGGCTGGTCCGTGGCAATGGAGCACTGATCCTATTTTGTGAGATTGTTTGGCCACGAAAGACCTCAGTGCATAATCATGAAGGCCCAAGTTTGACATTGTGAGTGTGAGTGTGTGTGTGTGTGTGTGTGTGTGTGTGTATACACAGTTTACAAAGGACGTAGTTGGTCAGTATAAGCACCATTACAAACCCCTCTATTCCAGGGGCTTCTCCTAGTTAACAAATGCTTCATAGATTAAAAAGTGGCATCGATTATTACAGTATAAACACAATTTACATGTAGTATAGAGGAGCGGACAGGCTGGGCGGCGAGCTGTTACTGTTGCAAGGACATGAAGTCTTCGGGCTGACCGATGGGATTGTGTTGTTGACTACTGAGTTGTGTAGAGTAGTACAGTGCATGTGTAGTTTGTGAATGTGTTTTTTTGCTAGCACCAGTAAATAGGAATTGTTCTAGTCAGTAGGAAAGATGGAGAAGTTTAAATACGCAGTTGGGAGTCGCTCGAGCTCGGACACGGCTACATCTCAATAGTCCAGAGTGGGTTCCTTTCCTCTCCTAAACATTCTCATAATTTAATCTACGCTCCATTAAATTAACATCATGGGAAGGAGAAATGTGTTCACTTTCGTGTATCCGGGTCGGTTTAAGTTGTTTACCTGCGGAGGAGGAAATGAATTTATTGCAGACTATTGGGACTCACCAAAGCTGAGTTCTAAAAAGGAGAGAAAAAAAAGCCCTTAGCGCTTTCTGCAGTCCTCATGCCCTTCAAAGTGGCACCGGATTCCACGTATCGTCGTACAACACGAAACCTTACAATTAAAAAACACTCACATTCTCAATAGTGCTTCACACACCGCTGAAGTCGTTGTGTCGAGGCAATATGTTCTTCGTTTGACTGAACTCTCTCACACTGCCTCATTCAGCTGACATTTTCCACCAAATTTTTAGCTAGGATATGTAGAATCATCTTTGGCAATCAAACAATGCAGTCCCCCCCCCCTCCTCCCCCACTTCCGTGTCTCTTTGGTGGCGAGCCGTTACCCCTGTAAGAGCGAGTAGAAGTTGCCTCTAACCGCTGATCCAGAGTCAGGGATGTTTGGCCTTTCTTTTTTTTTTCTCTTCCCTCCCCCCCGGCGTCATCGTGAGCCTGTCGCTGGATCAGCAGCCGCCCGACAACGTCTGCCTGCCTCAGTCATCGTGGCGGGTTAATGGAGCTCGATCTGCACCCTCATCTTCAGTACGTCTCCCAGCTGTCCAGTGAGGTAGTCCTTATCGTGCCGGTCCTCCAGCGCCGCCAGCTCCTCCTCCCTGTAGAGGGGCACGCTGCTGATCTGCAGGGAGTACGCCCCCGGGGGCAGGGCCTTCTTCTTGCTCAGGTGCAGGTAGCTGACGCCCTCGCGCTGGTTGATCTTGAAGTAGCCCCCCTCGTTGCCGTAGTCGATGCTGTAGCGCACGTGGTCGCTCAGGGCCGAGAGGGCCGGGGTGAACTGCAGGATGTGGGCGCGGCCGGTGAGGTCGCTGATGTTCAGGCGGAGCCGCAGGGTGTCCTCGACGTCGACGCTGGCCAGGCTGAGCGGCTCCTTCTCGGTCAGCTGAGGGGGGTGGGAAGAAGGACACGGCGCGGCTGTTAAGTGGACGCAAGACGCGTGTTCTGCTGCACACAATGTTTTCCGTCGTTAATCCAGCGAGGGAAAGGGACACGTTGTAACTAGAACAAGTTGTTGTTTGTATCCGAGTCCAAAATCTAATCACTTCCTCGTTTGAACCTTTCAGATCCTGCTGGGACGCTGTCAATTTGAAGGGTTCTCAATGAGTCAGATTTTGTTCCCTTGGACAAAAAGTAACGAGTAGACGTCATGTGTCATCTTTGTTGTGTGCTCATGGTGAGAAACAATTGTCAAATAAATGGATAACAGCCCGAATACACAATACAGAGCGAAGCTGGTCTATCACACAAAGGGCGTAGTGATGTTGTTTTTCTTAACAAGCGCCTGGCGAATTGTCGGAACGAAGGCGCGGACCCTCACACCTGACCGTGAAACTGTCCGGATTAGCGTACGAATTCTTGAGTTATGGTCAAAAACATGTTCTGTGAAGTTGCAGTGACCTCGTACCACCAAACCTTTAATCAGTTCATCCTGGAGTCCCAAGTTGCCAAATATGAAATGGCGAAATAGGTTTCTCAAGGCTTTTCTGGAACAACGGGATGCGCGGACAGAAAACCGGACAACTTGATCCCTCTGGCTGCCGGCTGCTCGGGGGAATAAAAGAGCTCCTACCACCCACAGATTAATCTATGATTAATGTATTTCATGATTCAGATGTGTGTTGGTACATTTTATCTCCCAACATACATCTCAAAAGACTTCTCCCACACTACAGAGGAACAAAATATTCAGCGTCAATCCTGTATCTTTCTCTGTGTGTGTTTATTTCTTCGTTGGCCCGGAAGTCGGAAAAGCTACGCAAGCTGTAAGAGCACTGGAATCTTTTTCGCCCAGTCGAACATTAAGCCTTCACCCCCGACCTCTGCGGCCTGTGGCGGCTCACAGACAGACCGATTACCTGCGCGTCCTGCGGGGTCTCCCGCTGTGTGCCGTTGCTGCTGCGCCGGTTGCGTCCCTTCTTGGGGTAGCCGTTGATCTTGCACTCGTAGCAGGCCTCGGGGGACAGCGAGTTATCGTCCACCTCGCCTCCCTCTCCGCCGCCATCGGAGTCTCCCCCGGCGAAGCCCAGACCTGTGACGCAGTGCCTGAAAACGAAGACGAAAAGCCGACGGTCAACGGAGGGTGGAGAGAGAGGCACGCGAGTCGCTCCGCCCATACGTACCCTTGTCCCGCGCGATAGTATCCCGCGGGACACCCGCAGAGGTAGCCCCCGTCCGTGTTGGAGCAGCCGAACTTGCAGGGGTTGTGGCTGGTGGAGCACTCGTTGACGTCGGAGCAGCCGCCGCCCGTCTGCTCGTAGTTGAAGCCGGTGGGGCAGAGGCAGCGGAAGCTCCCCAGGGTGTTGTGGCACGACGCTCCCCCGCAGATCTGGCTGTTCTGACACTCGTTCTCATCTGGGTCACAGGAAGTCGCCGGGGGAAGCGAAAAAACAAACGAGGCGGTCATTCCGGTTAAAGGACACAAAACAATACTGGGAGAGTAAATATGTTGCGGGGATTCAAACTAAAAATAAATGCTTTATTTTAGGGGCATTTACGGAGACGCCCACACGGCACCACACAATTAGTTTGTGTATGCTGGCACTACATCAAGCAACACTACCGTCATCGTCATTTCTTTTGACGTTTTGGAGCATCTTATTTAAACATAACATGTCCTTTTCTCATGACCTTACCGCAGAAACAGAAGGGTCAAACCTCCACAGGAAAATAAAAACACATTTGAACATATTCATATTTCATGAGTGGCGGGAAAGAGGCAAAAGATGAATAACTTGTTTTCAAAAAGCTCCGGGCCTCTAATCCCAAACATGGAGCTTCCCCCAAAAGGCAGCCCTTTAAATATTCACTCACCCACACACTGGTTCCACTGGTAGTGCTGCAGGTATCCCTGTGGACAGCTGCACCTGTATCCACCCACCAGGTTCTGACAGCCATGCTGACACCTGTGGTTGCCGTCGCACTCGTCCATATCTGTGAGCGGCAAACGCACAACGAGAGAGACGACAAGTCAGAGCCCGCTTTTTTTCGCGCCTGTGACCGATCAGCTGATCCCGCTGGTTTTGGCGGTCAAACGACGTCCGTCAGACCTTCGCACGCTTGTCCGTTGGGATCCAGCGAGAATCCCCGCTGGCAGTCGCAATTGAAGCTCCCCGGAGTGTTCTGGCAGGCGCCGTTGGAGCCGCACAGATTGGGGTCGGACGCACACTCATTGTTGTCTGCACAGAGAGGAGGGAAGGTTCAGACGAGGGTGAAGCGGGGACACGGTCGTTTCACATTGTCCTTCTAAGAGGACACGTCCACTAGGGGCTGGTCACCACTGTAGGCTTTAGGAAGACACGTGTCTCACCTACTGTGGGGGAAAGTTCATTCTTTAATTTGGGGAATAATAAACTGACAAAACAATTGGAACACAAAGTCCACTTACAAACCTTTCCTGGGGAAGAAAAGTGAGCATTGAGTTGAGATTATTTCGTCCAACATCACCGTAACGTTCGGCTGTTTAAACTGTTCAGCAACTCCGACGAGAGAGATTGTTGACCGTGCATCTTTTTACAGTTGTCACCAGTGTTCCCAGATTTAGATATTTGCTTAAGGGTCAATACAGTCGATATTTAGCACATGTCTGGAAATCAACAACAGCCTATTTTGGACGACGGGCGCCTGGCCCAGAAGCAGTTTGGGGTTTAGTGTCCTCCACTGAAACACATCTGCAGTAGTTACTGATATGTGGTGTGAAACAAGTGTTTTATGCCACACTCCTGTTTCTCAAACCTCCCGACTCCTAAATGAACACAGGTCCACCCCTAATGTGTGTGTCGTTCCCCCTCCGTGTTGTTCCTACGGTCAAACTGAGGGTTCCCTGTGCCTCATTTAATGTGAGGTCATGGGAGCCGTTTTTATGGTCTGGAAAAAAAAAAAAAAAAAAAAGATTATGGTTGTCATGGCGATCCACTGCAAAGTTCCATAACAAAACATCGCTAAGCTGCCATGACTCCAAAACCAGTCCAGCCTAATAAGATCCGTGTGATATCATCCAGAGTCCATTAACTCCGAAGAAGAGTTTGTAAAGATTAAGGTCGTTCGGGGGTCTTTATAAACTTGGCAGGAAGAAAGAAACGATACCACGGAAGAGCGTCTTGTGTCTGCATTGAACATCATATTAGAGTGGAGGCTGAATTAGTTAACGTGTATAACGTTAACTATACAGTATTTGCATGTACAGTAACATCTATATTGTGCATTTGTCAGTTTACCGATGCAGGCCGAGTGATGCTGGGTGAAGCCGGCAGGACATTTGCAGGTGAACCCGCCGATGGTGTTCACACACAAGAACTGACAGTTGTGCTGTTTGGTCGAACACTCATCCAGATCTGAAGAAAAAAACAACAACATTCCAACATTAAACCGACTAAACATTCCACAGAAGTCAGTAGTTTATGCAGTTTAGGATGCTGCTCTGGATCACTAGTCCTTTTTGGACGCTGCTCTTTTCTGTGAGTAAATTCCCAGCCCTTCTACAGTCACTGACCTACAAGTGAACCGCCGGTGAGCCGCACACCGGAAACACGGAGGGGACCGTGGGGTGGGAAGCTAAAATAAAGATGAAAGAGGACCCGGAAAAAGCTCAACACCACCAAGCACGCTTGTTTGGACTCCCAAGCAAGCCGAATAAACGGAGACGCTGCCAGATGCGCTCGGTCGCAGGCTGTGGTTGCAGCACGCGCACGTAGACACGCCGGGCCGAGCGGAGCGGAGCGACTCCCCGGCAGGATGGGCCCGACGCGCCCGGCGACACCGACACTTTGTACAAGAGCGGGGCCTTCTGGGTCCAACGTGGGCAACTCTCCACTATGCAGATGCTCTGTTTTGGTGTGTTTTGTGTGTGTGTGTGTGTGTGTGTGTGTGTGCGTGTGTCACCTCTGCAGCTCTTTCCATCTTCCTGTAGGATGTATCCGCGGGGGCAGGAACAGAGGTAGCCTCCCTCTGTGTTCTTACAGATAAAGTTACAAGGCTTCGGTGCCTGTATGCACTCATCCACATCTAGACAAGAGAGGGAAGGAGTGTTGGTGAGACAGCGAAGGGAGAGTTTGATCCTCCAGCCAGAAATTCCAGACTCGGGGCTGCATTTTTCACGAAGAGTGTGCGGGCAGTCCGATCACCCGCGCAGTTCCGGCTCTTCACTAGACAGCGCGACTGAGAAACGGGTGAGAGCGAGCCTTACCCACACACAGCGTGATGCTGATGTCGGTGCTGTAGCCCGGCTTGCAGTTGCAGGTGTAGGAGCCCAAAGTGTTGAGACACTGGCCGTTTTTGCACAAGTTGCCCATCACGCGACACTCGTCGATATCTGGGAGGAAACAAAGACATGTTTGCTCCAGGTGAACATCCAATGGGGATAACATTTTGCCCAGACCTGGATTGTAATAACTTTTTAAAACAGCAGTGCTTTTAAAGACTTTTAAAAAAATATGGCCAATTGAAAGAAATCTGTGCAGGTTTCTTTGATTTATTGTCTAAGGCTAAATCATGAAAAAATTAAAAATTAAAATGAAAAATTTTTAAACATTTTTTTTTATTGAAACTAAAGTCTCTTCGGCTGTAAGATACCTCTGCCATCAGTGGTGTAGCCGGGTCCCAGAGGACACATCTTCTTGTACTGCGTAGTCCCGGGCCGAGGACAAAGCTCGCAGCTGGTTCCCCAGCCTCGGCCTCCATCGCAACAACACTCCGACTTGGTCACCAAGTTCCTGTTACTAGAAGTCATCTGACACAAAGTGGTCAGAACCTCCGTGAAACAGAAGCCCTCGCGGTTATCTGGACAGAGGGACGGGGTGTGGGGGATGGGGGACGGGGGGGACGGGGGGACGGGGTTGAGATAAATGAACACAAGAGCAAGAGAGTCAGTCAGTCAAACAAAGAAACGGGGCCGGAGGGGAAGCAGACCAATCCACCCAGACCGGAGGTGGCCTGAGGGAGCCAGACGTGGACAGATAACCCACACGGCCGTATCGTCGCTGTCTCTGAGGAGCGAGATACCGATAGAGACGCCGTAGCACCACAGAGGCTACAAAACCTCACGGGTGGTTTTTCTCACCGGGTTCGGCACACCTAGGGTATATTTAGATAGGAGGGAGGCTTTGAGAGGATTTCCTCTCTGCGATCTTGACAGTAACAGGCGTGTTTTTACAGTGTCGTGAAATGGTTCAATTCACATTGGGATTTGTTTGTATTTCACCTAATTAGCCAAGATGCAATACCGTTAAACCTGTTCCATCCAAATATAAAAAGGTCATAAAACGCTGTATTTAAAGCTAAAACATGTGATGTGAAAAGTAATATATCTTTTTTATATTCATCACACACATATCCCTGTCACAGTGACTGTCACTTTATCAATTCTGTCACTCATATCCTTAATACAAGAGGCCACTTCTGAACAAATCAGAGATCCTGTTAAAAACTGACTCTGAAGACAGATAAGAGAAGTTAGATCCCGGTGAACACAGTACTAGCAAGCTCTATAAATGAAGAACAGTGTACGTACCTATACATTCGGTCTGCGTGGGGTTGGCGACGAATCCTTGGTCGCATCTGCAGCGGAAGCTTCCCACCGTGTTCTCACAACGGCCATTCTTACACACACCTGGTTTGGCCGAACACTCATTCAGATCTAACACAGAGAAACACATCCACACGAACACATGTAAGTCAAATGAAAGTTAAAGTAATAGTTCAACCAGGAAGTCCACAGATCACAAGCACTTTTTTAAAAAATCCAACTTTGAAATACACAATTATGTCTGCATATTGTTGCAAAGTCCAACAACAAGAATGATGTTTCATGAGCTCTTGCAGTCGGACACTGAGATAATCTCACCCATGCAACCGTCTCCGCCGGGCTGCCGTGTGTAACCAGGGGAACAGATGCACATGTAGGTGCCAATCAGGTTTTTGCAGGTCATGCCTCTGCTGGCGCAGTCATCGATACCGTCCTCACACTCATTCTGGTCTGGAAAAGAGACAAAGCTCTCAGAGTTAAGAGTCAAGAGAATGTGTATGCATGGACAGGACACAGGAACAGCTTCTCTCCAATGGGCTTATGAACAATCAATCACACCGACCGCACCTCGATTTCACTGTTGTTGCATATATGTTTTAAGTTACGTTCCAATACACACACTTTATATCTAATTCTGATGATGTGCAGCAACACACGTAACGCTGCACTCCTAAAAAAAAACAAAAAAAAAAACGCAGCTTTTAAGAGTTTAATGTAACCAACCCGATGCGCGACAGAGCTCCGCGGCGGCAACAGGCCTGCAGAGCGAGGGGCTGGTGGTCTGTTTGGATCTCCAATGTAAACAGTGACGCTACGGACACTGACAAGTTCCCCCTGTCTCAGCGCTTCCCTCCAAATACAATCGTTGCTATGGCGCCCGAGCTATCTGCGAGAGCCGAGGTGTAAACAGCGACTCGGTTTTAAGTTTGTTCCCCGAGACAGAGGACTCTTCAGGCAGGAGATAGTGCGTTGCGTAACTTTATGGACGGGGCCACCATGTCTCTATGAGGTACTCTGTTTATTTTCTACCGACGCTTTCCAGTAAACGGGCCGTGACTAACGAAGCAGGGAGCGCGAGCGAGTCATTTTTGCCGCAGTACCTTTGCACATCCTCTTGTCCTCGCGCAGCACGTAGCCCGTGGGACACTTGCACTCGTACCCGCCCACCACGTTCACGCAGCGGAAGGCGCACAGCAAGGGATTCTGGGAGCACTCGTTGATGTCTTGAACCAGGAAGAGAGGAGGTAGAAGTTGTTGCGCAGGACTACAAAGAGAGGGGAGTGCGGACCTGTTTTTCACATACCTTCACAGGTCATCATCGGCCCGGGCTCGAAGCCGTCCTCGCACGCGCACTCAAAGCCGCCGACGGCGTTGACGCACGTGCCGTTTCCGCAGGGATTCCCATCGGCACACTCGTTGGTGTCTGCATCCGAGAAAGTCACAAACAGCCGTTTAGGGCCACGGAATGTCTAAACGGCGAGCCAATCAGTGGGAGTAAACAGAGACGTAGAGACAAGGAAGGTGATAGTCAAGCAAGCGAGCGAACTGGCCTTCACACTGGACTTTACTGACGTCCAGATGGTATCCCATGGGACATTCGCAGCGGAAGGAGCCGTCTATGTTGATGCACTGGCCATTGATGCAAGGGTCATTGAGGCACTCATCAATGTCTGCGATTAAAAAAACCATCACAACCCAAATGAATCACACTCAACAGCTTTAAACATGTGTAGATGTAGGAGGGTGAAGGTTCAGTGTTGAATACCTTTTGGCCGGTCGTCTGGCCCCTGTTCGTACCCCTCGTTGGGGCAAAGGAGAGGATAACCCTCTGCAACCACGAGACGGGAAAAGTCAGGAACAATCACAGAATACCGACGTGTTTCTTTCATGCGTGTCAATGACCGTGGGTTGACTTTTCAGTGCAACTTTTGTCCATCTGATTATTGCAGGATGCAGTAAGTGTGTCACGTCGGAACGCTGCAGGGCCGGATGGGGCTACAGTTACTGTAGTCGACCTCGCACTGTGTTCGGACGGTAAAACGGACAATTTATCAGAGGTGTGGTCATCATCTTTCGACCACAGCACAGGTCCTCTCTTGAGTGAGAGCAAAGGTAAGAGGGCAGTAGAACCGCGGCTGGAGCGTTGAGTAATTGGCGACTGAAAACATTTGATGAAATTTCCTGATTTTGCTGCATCAAGACTAAAAAAAAAAAAACAACACAGCGGTCTGTGAGGAGATGAATAAACAGAAAATCACCAAATTAGTGGAGCATCTTTTCCATCAACAGTGCATGGAGGAAGAACCAACTGATGGAAAATGAAATGCCATTTTTCATAAAATTCCTCTGATCACCGAACAATTAAAGAGGCACCATTGAAATGTTACATGTGGACCACGCTGAGTTGCGATCTGGCTGGCGCCTGATGACAAAAGTTGCATTGACAAGTACAAGAGGAAAGTGATACGGGGAATGCGTACCCTCTCCCTTGGTGGGGCAGATTTCACAGGGATCTCCCCAGCCTTGACCTGGCATCCCAGTACAGCAGCACTGCTCCTTAGACGTTAACTGAGGCTTTGCAGCCAGGCAGCGGCCGTTTTCAAACTTGGTATAGCAGGAGTTCACACGGATATCTGAGGGTTAAAACACAGAGGACCAAAATAGGTACAAAATTACAAGAGGAGAGACTGAAGGAGAAGGTTCTCTTCATATTTAAAAAACAACTTTTCACATTTTCTGGTGAAGTATTCGCAGTGAGGAGGGCGGTCGGCTGATTATCCTCAATGATCTGTATGCCAATAGTTCTCCGTGCTTCTGAGGGCTCTTGTTCCTCCTGGAACCCGGCGAGCACTTACTTGTAATAAGAAGCATGTGGTCGTGCTCTCCTGCTAGCCCCAGCCTTCACGCAAAAACCAAAAAAAAACTCTCCCATCAAACACCTGGTACTTTGAGGAGAATGTCAAAGAGAGTCATGTTACTTTCCTCCATGAAACTGATTTGTCAGCATTTCCGCAGAAATAGATTTATGGCGCTGTGTGCACAGCTGAAAGTGTGTGCGAGCACACTGACGTGCATATGTCAGTTTTATTCTGTAGGTTGAACGGTGAAATATGGTACAGATGATAAAAGGTTGTTGTCTGATCAAATGTCATGGCTATGCCCTTTGTTTCAAAAATAAAGGTCCAATTTAATACAGAAAAAATAAGGTTAAAAAAATCCATTTCTAGATGGTGGTGACAGATTTCATGTTCATGATTATGTAAATGTGAATAGTAAATGAAACTCTCTCCAGGAATGCTACTAACAAATGTGTAAAAAAAGACTAATGATAATCTCTCCCTTCATTACTACTTATTTAAAGTGTTTGTAACTGTAGTTTTTCTACAAATATAAAATCAATCTATCAAATATAAAAGAGTGCAAAAGATATTTCCATCACCGCCCTGATTGTCTTCATGCCTACAATTATCTTTAATAAAACCGAAGGTTTTCTCAGCGGGACGGGCTTTGTCCTCGATGACTTTTTATGCCCATGTTGATCACTCTCCACCCTTCTCCTCCCGTTTATACCCAAATCCCAGCGGCACACTTATAACGCTGGAGAGAAAAGTGAAATACAAACTGCCTTTTGATGATGTCATCACTTTAGTGTTTGGAGGGGGAACTCCCTCCAAACGCGCAGAGGACTCAGCGCGCCTCCACCCAAGCCAAAAACATACGATGTACATAAAGACACACACACACATACTGGTGAGGAAATGGAAAAGTGATCTATTCAGAGCCTCCCTTGTTTAAGAGGCCGCAGGAGCAGAACCAGCTGGAACACGGTGTGCAATCATGGAAGAGCAGGAAAAGCCCAACGCCACCAGCACAGACCATACAGATGCATACTATTTACACTTTGCACATTAAACTTGATGCTAAGGGTTTCCCATCTTTCTCTCACACACACACCCACACACACACACACACACACACTGACAGTTACCTAAACATCTGCGTCCGGAGGCAGAGACCTGGAAGCCTTCGGGGCACAAGCAGGTGAAGCTTCCTTCCGTGTTGGAGCAGGTTCCAAATATGCAGATCTCGGGCGCCTGGGAGCACTCGTCAATGTCTGACACACACACACACACACACACACACACACACACACACAGAGAACATTCATCATTCACAGATCAAAAGCCAATCCCCATTTTTACCATCAGACGTTTTTATCCAAACAGGTGCTTCAATCACAGAACAGCGTCACAGGTAGCGAGGACGTAATCCCAACAGTGGGCGCTTGTGGAAAGGCGCGTTTCGGCCTCCCGTGTCACCTCCTCGCTCATCTCAAAACGAGCAGCTGCTGCTGTTACCGATTCCTCCCGGCTTCCAGGAAGAGAGCGCAAAGCAGGAATGCGTTGGAAGTCCGCCGAACGTCTCTTCATCAGCCCCGCTGTGTAAACAACCCAAAGGGGTTTCCGGCTTGTGCCCACTCCCACGTGTGAAAGGGAGAAGGGGGGGCATTCTGCAGCCGAGAGGCCGCTTGCTCTTGTTCGCCTCGCCAGAGAGCCGTGATCGGCGCACGTCTAAGCGCGCGGGCCTGTTGCATGTGAGGGGCACGAGGGGAGATTTGCCCCCTGCAGAAATGTGTTATTTTTCTTCGTATTTGGCTGATGCATGACAGAGGAAGTACTTAAGGCCCCCCCCCCTCCCCACGGTACCTTCACAGGTCTCCTCGTGGAGGTAGTAACCAGGTGGGCAGATACACCTGTAAGAGCCGTCCAGGTTCATACACGTCCCGGCGCCGCACGTGCCCGGATTCACTGCACATTCATTGATGTCTGAAAAAGGAGTGAATGAAGGAAGGAATTCATGAGCAAATAACGTAGTGTCAAAAAAAACACCCGTTGCATTCAGATCAAAAGGAAAAACGGCGGCTGCTCACCCGCACACATCCTGCCGTCTGAAGTGAGCTCGTAGCCGTCGTGGCACTCGCACAGGAAGCTGCCCACGGCGTTGACGCACTGGCCGTTCCGACACATGGCCCTCTGCGTCGAGCACTCGTCGACATCTGATCGACGCGGCAGCACAAAACAAACAAATTGTACACGTGAACACCGGGAATCTCGTCGCAGGGGGGGAGGAGGGGGTGGATGGGGGCGATGGGGGGTTTCGCTTTCACAGACTGGCTCACACGGCCACGTACCTATGCAGTCGCCGTTGTGCGAGTTCTGAAAGCCGGGGTAGCAGAGGCAGTTGTAGGAGCCCACCGTGTTCTTGCAGGTCCCGTTGCCACACGGCTGCCTCTCGCACTCGTCCACGTCTGGAACCAGAGAGAGAGAGAGAGAGAGAGAGAGAGCGTCACACGGCTGAACCCTCCGACGACACCCCCCTCACACCTGTGGTGACGAGACTGGCCGCCGCTTACCGACGCACATGGACCGGTCCCGCGTGGGTTTGAAGCCCCGGGGGCAGACGCAGTGGTAGCTCCCCAGCGAGTCGACGCACTGGCCCGGGTTGCACACGCCAGGACTCTCCAAGCATTCGTTGCGGTCTGAAAGAAGAGAACAACTGTCTCTACGGTGTGGGGAAATACAGCACCAAAAGCTAGCACCTGTTTTTATTTTAGGGTGAAGATCCGCTTTCTATACTCTTATTTTTCTGCTGCGGTGTACTGCTAGTTATAATACAAAACAATCCAATCTCCACGCAGCCATTACTCTTTGGGTCAATTTATAAACATGAACATAAATCATCTAAAATTTAGATTTATACAAAGTAGATTTCACTTTTCAAACAGGCATCCTCTCAAGCTTTATTTAGTCAAAGGAGGTGTTTTGCGCCGTGCACCCTGTAAAGAGTCCCGATGAGCAAAGCCAACTGTTGAAAGATCCAAATAAACTGTTGAAATTATTCATTTTAAATACGTATAAGACTAAAGTAACACTTTCGATGTTTGTTCCAAGCCACAAACTAATATGGGCATTAAGGGTGAATAACTCATATAGAATAATATAATGATTTAATTCAAGTCCCAAATGTCGCCCTGTAGCAATGCTTATTTTTTTCTTCAAATGCCTAAAAATCAGTGTCAAACTCAGTGTTTTTAATTCACGCTGCAGCTTCTCTCTCGCTGAGGTCTCGCCATGTTTTGTTACCGGGACTTGCCCGAAAAGCAGGAAACAAAACAGGATGTTGATTTAACATTTGCTTATCGGCGAGGACTGACAGTGACATGTTTCAGATACACAGCGGCACATGTCCAACAGCTCAACACACGCTCCACATCCTCTTCCCCTTAACGACCGGCCCGCTGTGTGGAACCCCTCCTCGGCCCGACAGCCGCCAACGCGCCGCCTCCGGGGCGCTTTATCTCTGACAAACCCGAACGCGAAGGTCAAAAGACTTTCACGTGACTTGAGTTCGGAGGAGGCCGGAGCATCGCAGCGTCATCCTCACGGAAAAAACACGGCGGCGTTCTAATCTCCTCTCTAATCCCGCTCCACGTTTTCTGCCCCCATCATCGCCTCCTCTGAGGTACTGAGCTGTCGGCTTTTCCGAGCGTCACACCCGTTGTTGTGCGCTGTGCGAGCCGGGTGCTTACCGAGACACTGTCCCGTGGGGCTGGAGCGATACCCGGGTTTGCACTCGCAGCGGTAGCTTCCCGGCAGGTTGAGGCAGGCGGCGTTCTGCTGGCAGACCGGTCCGTTCTGACACTCGTCGATATCTGGCAACGAGAGGGGGACGGGGCGGGGGTTTGAAGACACTTGGGCGTCCAACTCGGTGACGCTTTCGCAAAGATGTGTGTGAATGGAAAAAGACAGAGGAAGAATTGTGGGGGGTTTTTACATTTCGGTGCTTTTACTCGTACCTTCGCAAATCAACAGCTTGTCGTTGTACACGAAGCCGATGGGGCACTCGCACCGGAAGCTGCCCACCATGTTGATGCACACTCCGTTCTCACACACTCCCGGTATCTCCCTGCACTCGTCGATATCTAGCACAAAGGACGCAGGCGAGAGGAAAAAACATTAGAACGCGACTAACTCTAAAAAAAAAAAAAACGTTTCAAATCTTACCCACGACCCGTCCGGTGATGATGTCGATGTGAAATCCCCACGTCTGACTGCCGCATTGGATCGCAAACTCATCTGTGAGGACGCAAGGACACACGTTGACACGAAGCTGGCCTTTTCTTGTCTTTCTTTATAACCTTCTCAGACGTGCGTGCTTATTGTGAGACCTCACCGGTGCCGGGCACGGGGCAGCGGTCGCAGGGTTTGTTCCACGCGCGGCCCATGTTGTAGGAGCAGCAGCACATCTTCTTGGTCATGTTGAAGGTCAGCTCTCCGTCGCACGTCCCGTTGTCCGAGTAAAAGTTCCTGTAGCAGAAGCTCTTCCTCATGTCTGTGTGCAGTCGTGCAATGGATAAAGACAAAAAAAAGGGTCACAGGATGTTATGGGGCGTTTGACCGTTTGAACGGCGCAGGGCTTCCTGAGCGAGCGAGCGAGCGAGCGGCGTGCGGACGCACCCATGCAGTTGTTCCCGCCGTTGACCTGCATGTAGTCCACGGGGCAGATGCACGTGTAGTTCCCGATGGTGTTGTAGCACTGGCCCGGGCCGCAGATCCCCGTCTGTTCACACTCGTTGACATCTGCGCCACAGACAGGAGGATAAACGGCAGGTGGTCAATATTTCTTTCTCTTACTCTTAAAAAACAAATGATAGAACTTGTGTTTTTAGGGAAGTGTAACAACAACTCTTCCATTTCTTCATTGTCTTGAGTAAAAACACCGGAACAACCATTAACTACAGCAGGACACGGGCTGGGATTTAACACCTTCCACACATCTACACATATCAATAATTATCAATACTACTAAAAGCTTCCATTACTCTATATTTCTCTATCCACATACTGCCAGACAGCCAACACGGTTCTTTACGGAGCTGAACCTTTGATTGGCAGGAGGCGGAGTGGAAGAGCAGCGCTGGACGTTTCGTAGCAGACGCTCGCTTTTTGTTCTCCTGGCCAACAAACGCACGCTGATTAAAATGCCGTCGGCCACACGTCACCGTCTACCCCTCTCAGCCCCCCCTTCCTCTGCTGTCTTTCTCCCTGTTCCTCTCCTTTCCAGACCACTCCGTCACCCCCCTCCACTCCCCCATTCCATCTTTGATTCCTCAGTTTCTCCCTCCTTCTGTCATCTCTGGCTCGTCTTCAGTGTACTTCCCAGAGGAAAGGGCGGAGCGCGTCTGAGCCCCGGCTCCTCTGGGCTCATCGTCCCGGGTTCGAGCTTTGCAGGGTCAGCAAACAGGCCGCTCGCTCTAACAGAGGCACTAGAAGGGTCCACGGCGCCCCTCGTCTCTTTGTGGGCGGACACTCAGTTTCCCTTTCAACTGAAAAGCTCCAGGACAAGACTGAGATGGCGATGGGTCACCTGCGTGTGGTGTAGAAAATACATGTGTGTGTGTGTGTGTGTGTGTGTGTTTGATACCTTCACAGATTCTGGTTTTGGCGTTGAGGGCGTAGCCTCTTGGACATTCACACTGGAAACTGCCAAAGGTGTTGATGCATTGTCCTCCCTGGCACAAGCCCGGCAGCTCCCGGCACTCATTGATGTCTGACCAGAGAAAGGAAACACTCATTGTGTGTGTGTGTGTGTGTGTGTTATCTGTGTAGCTATGTGTGCACATGAGCAAACTGACGCTAACACTCGCATGCACGTTGCTGTCTGACCTTCCAAGATGACAGTGATGGGGTTCGGACTGAAGCCTTCTCCTCCGGGACACAGCGTCTTGTACTCGGCTGTAACGCAGCAACACAACACATGAACCGGTGACCACGACAAAGCACGACAAAAAGCCACCATTCGACCGCAGCCGTCGGCCGGCTCGGATCTTTATTATTTAGTTATCTTATATCTTTAGTTATTCACGTTTTTATTTTTTCTTGTTTCCTTGAGCTAAAAAAGGATGAGTCAATTCCCAGCAATGCTCAAAAGCATCTGTTGGCAATTTCGGGGGTAGGTTGCACGAAGCTGTCTCATCTTTACCAGCAAGCAGGATTACAGCAGACACACAAACTGTGAAGCGCAGTACGAAACCAACCAATAACACGGTTTGAAAGGCATTACAGGCATACATTGTTTGGCCAATTCGCCTAACCATTGAGTCGTCCGGAGTCCGTGCCTCTCTGGCGAGAGCTCGCCGATCTTGCGATTGAGCCTAAAATCACCGTAAAACCTTAAAAACCTGTGTGTTGCCTCACTCGAGTTGGTGAAGGGACACGCTTCACAAGGGTTCCCCCAGCCGGCGCCGTGGGAACAGCAGCACGACGCTTTGGAAACGCCGACTCCGATCTCGGCGGAGCACTCCAAGCTCTCCGACGCGTCTCCTCGAGCGTGGACATCGAGGTAGCAGCTTCCGGAGCGAGTGTCTGTGCACACACACACACACACACACACACACTGGCATTGAGGTACACAGGTGTGTCTTGTCGTTGTTTTGAAATGCGCTCATGGGGGGTTAGTCGACGGCTCGGGGGTCGTCGAGTCTCACCTACGCAGCCCACCCCGGTGGGGTTGAGTTCGAAGTCCGCAGGGCAGTTACAGTGATAGCCGCCGGGGAAGTTGACACATATTCCATTGATACAGGTGGTCGGGTCCGCGCACTCATTGATATCTGGGAGAGGGGGGGGGGGGGACAAAGCGACGTTTCACACTGGCTCTTATGTTCACAACAGCCACTCAGGAGGAGCGGTGGCTCGCTTTCGTTTTCGACCAGCCTCACCTGTGCAGTTGCCTCCACTCCTGTCCAGCTTCGTAACCAACGTTACAATCACATCTGAAAAGTCCCGGGATGTTCTGGCAGCGTCCGTGGACACAGATGTCAGCAAAGCTGCATTCATCTATGTCTGTAACAGAAAGAGAGAGAGGGAGAGAGAGAGAGAGAGAGAGACAGGGCCAGCTGTGAGGGATTAGTGGATCATGGGATCATCGTGGAAAATTGGCAGCCAGCAATAGGAAGTGAAGGCCGCTCACCTCTGCTGCAGAACGACGCTTCTGGGGCAAAAAGAAAATGTGCCCAGACAGACGCACACTACATACACTCTGAGAGCAGCAGCAGCAGCCGAGGTTATGAAATCGTGCTCTTCCACATCATTAGACGCTGCATCAAATCATTAACGTGCAGGCTGGACACAGACAGCAGCCTGGTGCATTAACGTACAGGCTGGACAGGTTGTTTTTACGAATGTCAGACGCATCAACGCAATGAGCTCCGTCTGCGGCTCGTTCAAACGGATCCGGCGATGTCTTATCGCGGGAAGCGTGAGTCACTGCTTCTCACTGTGTCGACTGCTGTAGCTCCGGAGACAGGTCTACTGTCGATGGGGGAGCTAAATAAGGCAGACCTTGACCCGCATGTCAGCGTATCCCCCGAGGTTTTAAATCCAGAGGCTCGTCGTGGTGAAGACGAAGCATTATTTCAAACACTTGAAAAAGACTGCAAGACAGTTTCTAGACAAGCGTAAACACGCGCCGCAGCCAGCGGGATGTCAAGAAGGATTCAGAATATACGGCCTTTTGTTTCCACATTCTGTAGCTCGAGTAAGTCTCTGCAGGGTTTATATGGACTTGTTGCTTGATCAATATTAAATGCAATGAACATTTGCAATTCTATTTATCACTTATAACGTGGACGTGCGCCAACAAAGCACATGTTTAATGCACTCAAGACAAAACCCAGAGTCCGTGCGAACTCAACCTCTTCTCTCTTATCGTTAGCCAACAACTGCATGCAAAACGTTGTGTAACTAGAGTTCTCCCCTGAAGCTATTTTTTTTTATGCTGCTAAACCAAACACAGACTAACATGATTGGAAAATGTTTGGGAAAAAATTGCGAAAATAGACAACGAATGAAGATGAATACAAATCATTGCAAAATATCTCATGAGTTCTATCTGAAGGGAACATCTGGGTCATTTGTTTCTCACAAGAGGGAAAAACCATTTGACCCGTTTGAATCAGTCAACCTAATTCAGGATGTGGGCACCAATTCGGAGGTCTGGACACGAGATAGTCAGGAATGGCAGTGATGTCTCTTGTTTTTTTACCCTGGCAGGCCTTTCCTTCGGTCGTCGGGATGAAGCCCATGTCGCATTCGCAGCGAAAGCCTCCTTGCAGGTTCAGACAGTGGCCGCTCTCACACAGGTTGCCGTTCTCTGCACACTCATCGCTGTCTGTAAGGGGTCAAACACACACACACACACACACACACACACACACATACACATTCACAGTCCGGACAACACAGAGCGTATCTTTTGTAAAGAAGCAATGCGCGTGGTTTGAGGACAGCGACCTGAGCAGAAGAATCCATCTCCGGAGAAGCCGTCCTTGCACGCGCAGCGGTACGAGCCCATGGTGTTGAGACAGTCGCCGTTGTTGCTGCACATGTGGGTCCCATTTGAGCACTCGTCCAGGTCTAAAACAACACAATCCAATAAGACGCACACATGTGGAAACTACTTCATCCAATCACTGAAGTTAACAAAAGTCCCGAAAAGACCAAAAGCAAATAATCTGTTATTCAAACTCTTGAAACTTTATGGCGTATCTCCCAAGTCTGTAGCACCTCACAAGCACATTTATTTCCAATCAAGACAAAATATGTATTTAAAAATTTACAACAGTCTGTTTAACCAAAGCTAATTTGTTCAGCCGTGGATTAATGCACAAGTATGTGGTCTGTGCATTGTAAGTTAGAGGATAAGGGTTATAGAGCTGCAACTCATTTCAGGACGACTTACACAGACAAAATGTCCCGTCCTTCTTTTCGATCGAGCCGTTGAGTGGCGGCATCGAGCGGCGCCTTACCTGAGCATTTGAGGCCGTCGCCGATCCATCCCGGAGAACAGTGGCATTTGAAGCCGCCGGCCGTGTTGGTGCAGGTGGCGTGTCTGTCACAGTTATGGGCTCCTATCTCACACTCGTTGACGTCTGGGGAAAAAAAAGGAGTAAAGGAGTAACACAAACGAGGCGCGGCGTAAAGATAAATAGCAGCGTGCTCTGATGGTCTGATGATTTGGATCTGCTTTCTCAGTCCAGCGGGGGTTCTTGGCATCGCGGGACGAGTGGATGCTTGGATTGAATTGCACACAGAGAGCAACGGGAGACGACAGGACCGAGTCTTTCTGGGTCACTGTCCTCATGCATGTGTTTCAGCGCGGTAGGAACAGAGACATTATCATGATCTCGGACACTGACAGCCTTCCTGCAGAGGTTCAATGAGCAGACACGGTCTCTTTTCATTGTGCAAGTGTGCCAGCGGAGCCATAAAGAAGGCCAAGAGGGACAACGATACCCTAATGCTAAAGGCCTCGTTCTGTCGGCTCAGTCTAAACAAGTATTTCTGAGGTTATTTTAGGCAAAGATTTCCCTCTTTGCACACAGACACATAAACACTTCACCTCTCACGTGAGGCTTTTAAAACAGCCCCGCTTTTAAGGCTCGTGTTTGCTTTTCTCACCGACCCAGATGTTAAGTTTGGAAATGTAATCTTCCCCAAATATAATTTCTGTAAAAACGCGACGTGGTAACGCGCCAATCCTACAAACAAACATTTCTCGGTGGCGAAACCATTATAATTATATCCGAACTCTGCGGATGGATGAAATATTGGTTCGGTTATAAAAGCACCTCTCCATACGGGCCAACCTATTGTATCTGGCCATGGAGTCTAATAAATGAGCAACAGCAATTAATGGGAACAATTTAATCGGCTACAATTAAAATCTTTCCTGCCCATAAAGCTGTTTACATCCTGCAGGGCGTAACCAATAAGATCCCCAATGAAAGCAGCTGGCAGTGACGAGATACTGCGAATCCGTCCAGCTCTCAGTTCTTCAAGCGGTTTTGGACACGTCGAACCACTCGGGACAACGGAAAACGCCTGCTTGCTGTTACCGCAATGACGACTGCTAATAGGGGTCAAAACAAAACAGCCCGGTGCCTACTTTCGATAGAGGGCTTTGTGTGTGAATCTGTGTGTCCCCCCCGTACATCAGATGTTAAGACTCCCGATTGAGACGCCTCCCCCCCCCCTGCTGTCTGCGTGTACGTCTTGGTGAGGGTAGTAATTCAAAACGCTGCCAATTAGAGATTAGTGCTGCTGGTTTACGGCCTTCCTGAAGAGAGGGAACGGTGTGTTTACCCTGCATTTGTTGACGGGGTTAATATGAGGGCCCGGCGGCAAACAAAGCTCTCTGAATTACAGGCGGAATTAAAGATAATTTCCCCCAAAGCCTTTGATGACAGAGAGCCCCAAAACACACAAACAGACTCGCGTTCTGATGTGGAAATGTAAAAATGCAAACAGGGGGTTGTTGCATGCAAAGAAGCGTGTCAGCGGTCACAGCCGGTGTCAAAGAGGGGGCTTGATTTGGACTAGTTGTGTCGTTTAGCTTCGAGATGAAAAAAAAGTTAACGCGATTAAGCTCTCGCCCTGGACCTCTCTTCAAAGTTAAGGCGCTCCCGGGCCTTGGGAACTCCCCGAGCGCATCTCCACCCAGTCCTCACTTTCCAACAGACTCGCAGGGACGAAGAAAAAGAAGCGCACACGCAGCTCGTCCATTCCGAGTTCTTCTCAGTGTGAAATCAATGAAAAAGAGAAATAACTCCCGTGGGAGTTTCATCAACAGCTGCGTCAGATCTGAACTCGAGAGTACCACTCGCTCATCGGCACGCACGGAGATCCCACCCAGGCATGCCGACGTGGTCACGTGAGGCCTCTCCGACAACGACGACCCATTTCGAGTCCGAACGCACTGAAAGCGGATCTGATCCCGGTAGATTAGCAGGTTTGGTTCACATCGTCTACAACGAGACGTCCTGCCTGCCTGAGAGGAATTAAGTCTTGATTCCTCGGTATTCTGGGGCCGAGATTCCGAAGCGGTGAGTCAGCACCGGCTGCTTCGCCGCGAACCCCGGCTTTCTCAAAACAAGTGGAATACTGTGTGGACGTTTTTAATGGGATTAGAGTGAGCAAGAGGGTGTGCGTCTTCGAGTTCGAGTGCGTCTGAAGGAAGACACGCTGCTGCGAACTGCGTCTGACTCATTTCCATGAGCGAGATGAGGTCGGGCCATTAGATCGCCGGACAAATACTCTCAACGAGCCTTCGAATCCAAATATTAAGTGGCCATTTAAATCCAACGTAACTCGAGAAGTGTTCGAACTGGCAAAAAAGGGCTCCGCGGGCCTCGGACGGACTTCGTATTTATGTTTTCTGGAGCCCTCGTGGGCGATCGCGAGCTGCAGAACTCTTCCAGCCATCACGTAATGTTTAAATGACCATAATCAAAGAGCAACAAAGGGATAAATCAAAGGCGCGACGTGATGCAGAACACGGTGACCTCACCGCCAGCGCACGCGAGCGCGCCAGAACGACGCACGTGTGTTTTGTGCGTCCGTTTCGTGGCTTTTTTACTCCCGTAGCTCAACAAAACCACACACATCCAACCACAGCAGCCCCCTAGGCGTGCTGACTCACACGTCCTTTCGCTCCCGTCCACGTTGTTTTCCCGCTGACACGGCGCTTTAACGTGGTCAGCGATGTGGGGCGCGTTGGTTTCGCTCACCTGTGCAGCCGGTGGTCCCCTTGCGGACGGAGAAGCCCAGGTCACAGTGACAGATGAAGGATCCCTTCGTGTTCTCACAGTTACCACTCAGGCAGATGTTTGAATTCAGATCACACTCATCCACATCTAGACAGGGAGGGGAGAGTGGAACGGAGGAGGCATTTTAATTTCTAAACACTGCAATAAAGGAAAAAAGGTCATGACAAATTGAGTTAGTTTTTGCTGGTGCGGCCTGCTAAACACGTTTCCAAAAAGATATATGGAAGTGATTCACTAAAGAACTATGTTCGGAGCTATTAAAGGCTTTAAGATGAGTTTACTTTTATAAATACAGCCATAAGAGCGTAAGTGTTTGTGCAGGCCGATCTAAAATTCCTTGCTTCATTGACGGCAGAGTTTTTTTTTTTTTTCTTCTTCCCCCGGCTCAGTGGAACCAGACTTCTAAAAGGTCATGCATTCCTCCGTGCTCGACCCCAAACTAACGTCTGTTAACGTCCGCCGTCTCGTAAATCAACAACAACACGACTCCCTGTCCTCTCTGTGCCACACACACACGGTCTCCCGGATCTGAGTCATCGGGTCTTTCAATCACTCAGGTGGTTCACCGGTTCCCCTAAAAAAGCCGAGGAGCCGGAGGGGCGAGGCGCATTGTTTCCGTTACCCAGGCAGGTCTTCACGTCGTCGGACGACATGAAGCCGTCGAAGCACAGGCACTGGTACGTCCCCGGCGTGTTGCTGCACTGGCCTCCGTCACATATGTCGGAGCTCTCCTCACACTCGTCAATATCTGGAGGTTTGGAGAAAAATGAAATGTGAGCAGACAAAGTGTAGAGGACAGAAATTACAGAACAAGACAAGTGCACTTAGTTTAGGGTTGTCCCGATCCAGCTTTTTCCACTTCCGATCCGATACCTAATTAGGTTAGTTTGAATAATCCACAACGCTTGACCAGGTTGGTCGTATTAAAATATCTTCTTCTTTTTAGTCTTTTAGGGGTAAAATAATCCCTCACAGCTGACATTTTTATCGACAACTTAGTGGGACATGCACAGACGAGTGCGATGCAGGACAGGTCGCTGGGTGTGTGCTAGGTGTGCGGATTTGGGGGGGAAAAGCTGAAAAAGACTGGAATGGATTAACTACATTGGTGAGCTGGAAAACAGCTTTGAAAACAAACTGGATCGGGAGTCCGGATCGGGATTTTCCCGTGCAGGCCGATCCGATATTGATATGCATTTTTTGCTGACATCCATAATTTAGTTTGTCACTGATAAATCAGCAAGGCCAATTCAGGTCCCAGCTTTTGCATTAATGTTTCAAGTTGCTTCAAGCTTTTCTCCTCTGAAACTACACTGGAATTACCCTCGTCCTGCCCTTGATCTGCGTCTGTTTATCCCTCTCTCTGGTAATTAAAGGAATGGGAATCGCAGGAGTCTGTGTCTGTGTGCAACACGCGAGGCCTACAGTCATGGAAATGAAATTAAATGCCAGGACTTAATCAACTGGCACCGTCTAATTATCTATTCTGTTTAGTAACATTTACTTAGTGCTTTTCTTTGAACATTTCCCAGTCAAATCACAGCAGGAATTCTCCGGCAGTTTGTTCCTGCTCATTTAAATCTTTCCCCCTTCTGAAAACAACATTTTTAATTACTTCAGTACCGCTACACGTGCAATCTTCGCCTCAATCTCAAACACGTTGTTTGAAATAATTTAAAGGTAGTTTTCCTTCGATGACACACCTTGACATATAGTGGATGGATAGATGCATAAGGACAGAAGGACAGAGCTGCTCACCAGTGCAGCTCCTCAGGTCGGGCATCAGAGCGTATCCACTGTGGCAGCTGCACTCGTAGCTTCCCTCCGAGTTGGTGCAGAAAGTCTCACAGCCGCCATTTTCGATGGTACACTCGTCGATGTCTGAGGCGCAAAAAAACAAACAAAAAAAAAACACCATCGTGTTTGAGCTTCAGATTGGACTCAAAAGACAAAACCCTCGGGAGGAGGCGATGGGTTCAGGGCTCACCGACACACTGGAGTCTGTTCTCCGTGGACTTGTATCCCGTGTCGCAGGAACACTGGTAGCGGCCGATCATATTGACGCACTGGCCGTTCCTGCACAGCCTGTCACTCAGGTCACACTCGTTGATATCTGCGAGAAGGGAAAAACAGCTCATTCAAACCGTTAAGAATCAATAAGGATCATTATTCCCCCGTTTTTTAGACATTGAGCTTTGACATACGAGGCAGTGGAATCTTTCACATTATTCCGATGTTTGGCATTTGCCATTGACCAATTATTTATTGAAAATCAGAATAGCTGCCATTTACATTTCTGTTAATTGACAAACCCGATAATGCGATTGGCTCTATAAGCCCAGTTAATTGCACCATTAGAACGCTATCAGCGGAGACACTAATCACAGTCCAAGTACAACTTGTGACAGATGTTTGATGATAGATTTGGTACCTAATGGGTGATAAATAAGAAATCTGACATCACCCGAATCTCGGAAATATGCTAAACAACCAAGTTTTATTAACATTATCGTGACTTTAGCACGATAATGATACTAGACACTTCCACAGAGATAATGAAGACCATTGTCTCAAAAGGGACGAGGTGGGACGTTTTCAGCAGTGATTTCATTGTTTTTATTCCCTTATAGAGGTAACGAAGGAAATAAATGAGCGTGCAGGGCAGTGGTGGAGCATTAGGTCATGGACCCAACCTTAACACACTGCATTAGATCATCCGAACGACACCCAGTGAATAACGCGCGATCAGCCACACCACAGAAGCCTGGGAAACGTCAGGAAGCGTGCTGTTGCCACTTCTCCAGTCAACCAGTTGCTAGAGTAACCAAAATGTGAACAAATAATTTGACAGAAAAATGACATAATGGAACCAACTTGTCATTAATTAAGGCCAACTGAGCGTTTCACACGGATCTTTCAAGCAACAGGGGGAACATTTGGGGACGCCGTCTCCGATGACCTCATCACTCACCTAGACACGCCGAGCCGTCGGGTGCGATCTCGTGTCCCTCGGGGCACGTGCACTGGAAGCTGCCCTCTGTGTTCACACATTCACCTCCGCGGCACAGTAGAGGGTTCCTCTCACACTCATCGATGTCTGACGGTGCACACACACACACACAAGCAGAGATATTTATGTCATGTTCAAACTGCAGGGAAATCCGATTTGTTTTCAGGAATCAGGTGTTTAATCAAGACATTTCCCTCCGGACATCACCGAGCTATTTGCATGGGTTGCCGCGGTAACGTCTACGCGTCTGTAATTCCTGGACCCTGACGCGCACTGGTAAGTTTAAGCGTAGATTCTGGAGATGTAATGTTGTTAGTGCTGACAATCATGAAGTCTCAAGCGAAGAGATTCATTGACGGTAACAATAAATGAAATGTTTGGTGAGAAGGTGACCATTTCACATGTTTGTTTCCCCTCACGCTTATTTGCAAGAATGCAAATCATTTCAGACGAGCCAGTTTTGGTCCAACGACAGCTGTCGGCGGAAATAAAGTATCGCCACTCCATTTTTATGCGCACAATTTCCCCCTAGAATTTAATCAAATGGCGACAAAGACGGACTAGAACAAAAATAGAGAGTTAAGTATTTTCCCAGATCGTAGAACGTTGAAAGCAAAGTATGTAATTATTTTTAAAGACTTCATCCGAGCACTTTTTAAAAAAGTGATTGTGACGAGACTTCGACTCGACCCCTTTCAACCGGAGCTAGAAAGAGTCTCTCTCTCTCGCATTGGCCGTCTAAACAGTGAGTATTAGTTTTTTTACGTCTGGCACTTCAGCCTCAGCTGCCTCATCCAGAGCTCTGGATGTTCTGCTCCTCAGAAGCAGAAGCGCACTTCACACCGGGTGTGAGAGGAGAGTGGTTAAAGGAGATCACGTTCCACGCTCGAGTTCTGCCGCCGCGCGTCGAAAGATTCAGCGTCGGCGTTCGTCTCGGCTCTCACCCATGCAGTTCTTCATCATCATGAAGCCGCTCTCGTAGCCTTCGAAGCACTCGCATTTAAAGTCTCCCAGCGTGTTGACACATCGGCCTTGTCCGCACAGGTCCGGGGAGATGTGGCACTCGTCGATGTCTGGGAGGACGGAAGGTAGAACTTTTTAAAACACCATCAGGAGAAAAAACATCTGGCGTAACAAAGTAACGTAACAAAGAAATGGGGGAGGGGAAGCAGAAGGGGTAACAACAAGGAAAGGATATGCAACGAGAGAAAGGGGCGAATCACTGGATAACTGGATAATTTTTAAAGCTGAAGCCCCTCTTGAAATGAATCCACGTATAGCAAAGACGTTCTGCTGCGATATCAATCACACGGGGGTTTAAAAGGTCTCGGATATATTCGACTTGTTGAGACCGTGTGTATTATATCAGGATAAAGCCATGACACTGGAATTTCCACCCGTTCAAATGATTTGTGCACATTTCAGCAGAGCGTTCCTGCAGACTACAGGGACCACCAGACTCCCATCACATCGAATGAGCCCAGTGCAGGCAAACGGCTTTGCACCGCTTTACTGTGATTAGTCTGGGCGACTCAATTGATTCATGCACAATGGAGTCATTGAGCAAACCTCGTGTGTCAGCTTTTATGTTATTGGCAACGTGAACGGCTCCTTGGAGAAGAGCTTCGGAGTCTTCAGATAGAACAATAAGTGCGAAATATTTTTCAACTCCTCCTACTGTTTCCATGATAAACACGACTCACCGGTGCAATTCCTCTCATCCGAGTCCAGAGCGTAGCCGTTATCACACCGGCACCGGAAGCTGCCGATGGTGTTCCTACACCTTCCGTTTGAGCACAGGCTGTGTATCATTCTGCATTCATTTATATCTGCGTCAAGGAGCAAAAAGGGGTCGAAGACGGGGTGAGAGACGCCCAGTGGTAAAGAACAAACCACGCGCCGCCTGTTCCGTTTCGAGGGGACGCGGTACCTTTGAGGAAGGGTCTGCCGTTGATGAAGTCCCCCCTGTGCGAGAAGCCCGGGCCGCGAGGACAGAGCCGCGCGTACTCCGGGGAGCCCCTCTCCGGACACTCGTCGCACTCGGGGCCCCAGGCCACGCCCACCGAGCAGCAGCAGGCGTCCACGCGCTGCCTCCCGGCGATGGCGGCCCCGCAGCGCTCGTCGTCGTGGGTGAGGTAGCAGTGCTCCATGCGCAGGTCTGCAAAGTCAATGCATGTTTTAGTTTGGATGCGGATCGACATTCGGACGGTCAAGCAGGAGGTCGCCGCCACCCACCGATGCAGGTCCGGCCGCTCACGTCCACGGTCATCCCCGGCGGGCACTGGCAGAAGAAGGAGCCCGGTGTGTTGATGCATTTGCCGTTGACGCACACGCCGGGAAACACCTGACACTCGTCCACATCTGAGGAAAACAAGAGCGGGCGTCATGACCATCCTCGGCGGGTCCGGTGTGTGACGTTACTGAACCGGGGAGGGGAGCGGGGGGGGGGGGGGGGGGTGACCTTACCTTCACAGGCGTTTCCTTTGACTCTGGCGAAGCCTTTACCACAGATTGGATCTGGAGAAGAGCGGGAGGGCGCATGATCAAAGGTCTGTGGGTGCATGTACGCGGTTTACTTAAATGGGACCCCAAACCGGTCCGCGTCGTCTCATCATCTCACCCTTTTCACATTTGGCACACGGGCTGTTCCAGGCTTCCCCCAGTGTGGCACAACAGTGGGACTTCAGCGTGGCCCCGTTGATGTTGACCTCACAGCGGTTGTTGACTATCTTCAGCCAGCAGGTGCTCTTAGTCGTCTCTGTTTGAATCAAACGGCCTTTTTCGGTTACTTGGCGTTCAGTTGCGTTGATTGAAATAATGTGCGGCCGTCCACGGTGCACTCGCTGTTTGATGCCAACGGATCTGTGTTCAATTAGTTGAATCAATTAATCTTAAATAAAAAAGGAGTTCTGAATGGTTGACTAGTAGTCAACAACAGGACAAACCAGTCTCTCCCGGCTCGACTGTGAGCTCATTTCATTCAAGTGTGACACGGCTGGTGCGGCGCTCGACCCAACTCTGCTCGATTGTTTATTGTAGTTAATCACAGAGCAGCTGTAATGTTAAACTTGAGTCTAGACAGCTTCTTAGACCAGTCCGGAAAGAATGGAGAAGGCTTATTTTTTTAAACAATTTGACCACTTGATAGTAATACTATTATTACTTGATGGGTTTGTTTGTACGTTTCTTTCGTATTTTTTGTTTTGTTTGTTATTTCTACATCGAACACATCCTGAAATCAAACGGCACGCCACGACGCTCGCTCACCGATACACTCCATCCCGGTGCTGTCCAGCGAACTGCCGAGGGAACACAGACACACAAAGGACCCTTGGCTGTTCCTACAGTCTCCATTTACGCACGGGCTGGACAGACACTCGTCCACATCTGTTGGAGACACAAAAGAAACACCAAACATCTGTTTCTTTTTTGCATTTTTTTTTTAATCAATCTGACCCGCGGTGAGAAAGTAACACCGCGCTGCAGAATAGAAAAGGGTGATTCTCTGACCCGTGCAGACGTCCGCCTCGGGGTCGAAGAGGTATCCTTTGGGACACTGGCAGCTGAAACTGCCCGGCGTGTTTCTGCACAGACCGTTTTCACACAGCAGCCGGTTCATCAGGCACTCGTCGATATCTGAAGAAAACACACAGACAGAGAGAGACAGAGAGAGACGGGGGGAGTGAGAGAGGGCGGCGTGACCTTTCGATATGAGGGCTGCACGCTTTCGTTTTTTTTGCACGAGGACGTAATGGAGCGGTTGACCCTACCGACGCAGTTTTTGCCCGTCAGGTCCAGCTCGAAGCCTTCGTTGCAGTCGCATTTGAAGGTCCTCAGCATGTTCTCACACACCCCGTTCTGGCAGAGGTCCGGGTCCAGGGCGCACTCGTTAATGTCTGAGAAGGCAAAGAATAACCTGTTGAACGTCACGGTAGGAGAGAAAAAAAAACCCACCACATTTCATTTAAACGGCTCTGGTTTGTGTTCTGATATCAAAAGTTACCTCTTCCATCGACACTTGTGCCGATGCCGCTGGGGCACAGAGCCAGGAACTCAGCTGCAACGAAACGCACACGTTAAAGAGAAAGAAACAACCGGCATCTGAGAAAATATCACATTTTGCCGAAATCCTAGAAATCTCAAAGAAAAACTTTTAGCACCGTGTCATTACCCACTTCTACGCTTTCTCATTTAGCCAAGACGTTTATGAAACCGCTTCCTTAATGCTGTGCCGCTCTGGCGTCTTTTGATGCTGAAACTTTAATTGGCTGGACTAATGACAAGTGAGTGTATGACGTATGTGTGTGTGCGTTCATGGTGTGTGTGTGTGTGTGTGTGTGTGTGTGTGTGTGTGCTGGTGACTGCCAATGTCTCCCGACTGTGGTCTTCTCCGTCAAAAGAGTTAGCGGTGACTTCATCTGTAAAAGCAACAAAGCAGTTGATCCGGTCTTTGACAGGTGTGTGTTGAACTAGCGTTTGTGTAGGGTCGTAGGTGTGTGTGTGTGTGTGTGTGTGTGTGTGTGATTTTAGTAACCGTACCAGAGCTTTGCGGTGGGCAGGGTTGGCAGGGCTCTCCGTAGGCGTACTCTATTCCCGTCGCCGCGCTGGCACAGCAGCACTGCGACTTGGTCACAGCACCAAATAAAGGCCGAACGCACTGCCCCCGCTTGTAGCCGCCGTAGCACGAACTGCGCATGTGTGTGTCTGTTTTAGACGCACAAAAAAAAAAAAAGAGACAACAGCGTGAGAGAAAGGGTGGAAAGAGGCTTGAGACAGGGAGGCGAAAGAAGCAACCACACTGACAAAACAAATGGTTGTTCTTTCCCTTAATATCCAGGGATTTGAGGCGTTCCCCAGCGCTGATGTCATCTAGGCGAAGGCCTCACCCAGAACGAACAACAGCGTTTCAACACTTTCCACCCCCATACACAAAGAAATGTCATTTGAGGGGAATGCAGTGCAAAATAAAGGCATAGGCAGATCTGCTCTCGGAGGGCCAGTCCGGGAGATTAGAGACAGGAAATCATTCATCAACACATGCTCGTTAGCGGCGGCGAGCATGTGTTTACAACAGGGATGAGCTGGTGGTCAAGTCTCTTTAATCCCTCGACTGGAGGATGTTTGTGTTGTGGGTGATCTGGTTAAAATGTGACGACAGCAGCGGGATAAAAAACAAGATGTTTTCACATTGACCCTTGCGGTTTCTAGAAATAAATGAATACTCACTTATAATTACTCGGTATTTCCCAACGTACCCAATTAACATACTTGTGCTGGGGGATTAAAAAAAAAGAAGGCATTTTTATTTTTTTTTCTGTTTACTCACCAACACAGACCCGCCCATCCAGGCCCACGGCCATCCCGGCCATACACTCGCAGCGGAAGGATCCTTCTGTGTTGACGCAGCGGCCGTTCATACACATGCCCGGAGTCTCGCACTCGTCGATGTCTTAAAAAACAGATGCAGCGAAATTAGCTCTTTGTTTACCTTTTCTTCACAGGACGAGCGGCGAAGAAGCCGCAATATCCTGCTTACGAGTTATTAAAGTCCTCAGGTGCTCGATTCACTGAAACCAACTGAGTCCCAAAAAACTGCTGCACAATTTAAATTGTGGGACCTCAGCTGAGAAAACATTCTGTTCCTCTCCTCTTGATGCCATCAGCCTTTTGCAATAATGATCATAATGAGCGCAAACAATGGCATGGTCTGCAGGCCGCGTGTGTTCTGTCCGGTGCTGACGGCAAAAGACGGAACTGATGAGAGCATTTAATGATCGCACACAGCAGGACACTTCATCCACACACTACTCTCCTGTTGAGTTATTCTGCTGCGGGTCAGTGTCTCTGAGATCAAACGTCTGTGTTTGAAGACGTCAATGCATTGTTCAGCATTTGATACAAATACCATAAGAGGACGTTTGCTCCTCTTAATCAAACCAATGCTTATTGTGCCGTGTTTTCCAATCCGTCTTCTCTCTGCATTAATCAGGTTTAGGGAAGAGTGTTGGAAGGCTGCAGGAATCTCAAAACAGGCGGCGCCCCAAACAGTCTGCAAGTCCAGCTGGCCTGCCAGGCTGCTGAGGGGGTTTTCCAGGCTTTTAGGGGGATTTTGCTGGCTTGTTCGCTGCATGCCTGAGAGAAAGTGACCTTACCAGCGAGCTGAAAATGCTCTCGTCAAAAGAGCAAATTGACTGAAAGTATTTACCGGTTCAAGTAGCCGGCTACATTGAAAACGTGGAGATTGTAGAGACCGCAATGATCCGTGGTTCCTTATGACGACCTCACCTACACACATGCGTCCACTGGTGTCGAGCAGGAATCCAGGTTTACAGATGCACTTGAAGCTGCCATCGTCATTGATGCACAGTCCGTTTAGACACATGTTCCTGATCAGACACTCGTCCTGGTCTGTGAATGAACAGAAACCAATTGATAGCTTGATAGCGGTGCTTTTGGTAAAGATAAAAGAGGCCGAACAATAAGCAAACAAATGAAACCAGGACAATTTAGGAAACACATGTTGCTTTTTCGCAGCCAAGGTTCACTACAAGGGACCAGCCTCGGTATTAGATCATCACCTCCAACAGAATCTTACACATTACACATACTGTGGCTATTACAGAGAACGGCGCCTTTAAAAAGGTCTCAACTCCATAAATGCAGATGTCAGCACTTGACGAACCTTGACAGTTTTTTCCATCTCCTGAAATCTCGAACCCGGCGTTGCAGACGCAGTGGAAGCTGCCCACGGTGTTCACGCAGCGGCCGTTGTTGCAGATGCGGCCGTTGGCCACACACTCGTCCAGGTCTGGTCGACACAAACACAAGGCACCGTAAACAAATGCATCCTGTTAGAGGCGCGTGCACATGCTTGTGTGTGTATGTGTGTGTGTGTGTGTGTGCGTGGGTAACCTCGGCACTCCGTCCTGGTGGCAGTGGTCTGGAATCCGGCTGGACACTGGCAGATGTAAGACCCGGGAGTGTTCACACATTCCCCGTGAGCACACGGGCTTCTCTCGCATTCGTCGGCATCTGGGGAACAAACGCAAAGCTCCGTGAACCTCCGTCACCTTTCGCCTCCGGTGCGACGCCTTCGAGAAACTCACTTACCGAAGCACTCTCCCCTCTCGTTCAACTTGAAGCCCATGTTGCACTCACAGCGGTACCCGATGCCGGGCGTGGGGATACACCTGCCGTTCTGGCAGAGGGTGCGGTAGGCCTGGCACATGTTGGTGATGTTCTGGGTTTGGATAATACCGGGAACTGACAGGGAAACAATCACACGCATAAAATGCTGTAATGAAAAACACATTCTGTCCATTTTTTCATACTCAGGAAAGTTGGACAGCCATAATTAACCAAACATTAAGTTTGCAGGAATGAGTAAAGGAAACGTAATACCTCAACTGAAGTAAATTGGCAACTCACATTGCAAGTCACTATGACTCTCATTAAAACTGAAAAGCTCAACGTCGTTTAAGACAAGCCTAAACTTTTCCAGTCTCCCTTGTAAAATGTTGTCGCTTACAATTTTGCCTATATAAGCGTTTGACCTGAACTGGTGTGCAAATATGTCAGAGACACTTATACTTTTCTGTTGATGTTCAACACCCAAAGGGAACGAGCAGCATTACGTCAGAGTCTGAGTCGGTAACGTATAGCTTGTTAGCTTGTTGGGTGTGTGTCGTGATTGCTCAAACAGAAGACCAATGGGTGTAGAGCAGGGGTGCTGGCGGTTACAGGGTGGGTTGACGAGGACGGAATGGGGGGGTTAGCGGTGATCAACCTCTGCAAAACAAGCTAATTAGCATTCGTTTCGGTCCTCGTCCGCGGTTGCATGTGTGACGTC